>WBNH01002756.1:0-42764 GCA_013401255.1 Urocolius indicus
CGCCCTCCGCCTCTCTCCCTTCATTGCTTGCCCTTTCCCCATCCTTTTCTGCCTTTTCCCCTTCCTTCTTTGACCTTTACCCCTTTGTTTAGTCCCCCTTTTTTTTTTTGTTTTTTCCCCCCTCTTTTATCTTTTCCCCTTTTTTTTCTTTTCTCTTCTCCTTTTTTACCTTTTCCCCTTCCTTTTTGTATTTTTCCCTTTCTTTTTTGTATTTTCCCTTCCCCCCTCCCCCTTATTTTTTGGCCTTTTTTTCCTTTTTCCCCTTCTTTCTTTGGCCATTTTTCTCCCTTTACCCCCATATCTCTTCCTCTTTTTTTTCCTTTTGCCCTCCTTTTCCCATTCCTTTTCCCCCTTCCTTTCTTGCTCCTTTTTACCTTCCTTTCTTCCTTTTTTCCCCCTTTTTAATTTTTAATCTACCACAACTCTCCAGTGTCCCCCAGCACACCACCCTGCAGCCAGAGCCACTCCCCATCTTAGTGCCTATAGCACTTGGCTCTAAGAAAATAAACAATAAAACCAAGTGTTTTCACCCTCTGCAAGCAGCAGCATTCTAGTGAGTTTCTTGACCAATATGTGACAAAGACATAAGGCCTTGCCATAGCCAAACCAGACAGAGCTCTAAGCACAGTGTCATTCTGACCCATCCGCTGCAGTTCCTTGATCCTGAGATTCAAACGATGCCAGCTCATTCTCAAACAGAGCCTGAGCTGCCCAGGAAGACAGCAGAGAGAAGTGGATGTTCCTGTTTTTCCAATACAACCTTTTAATTACACTCTTTATTATAATAGCAGCCTTTTTCCAACACTTCAGCAATCAGGGGTATTAATTTAGGAGCCAAGGTCTGACCATGGCAATATGAAGAACACCGTCTTTTGGTAGGCTGTGTCCCTTCATACACTGATAGAGAATTTGTCAAGGAAAAACTATCCATTGTCAGTGCTCTTCGTAACACAGCTGATCCTCACTAATGTAACAATTCAAATAGATGATTTTCTGTCTGATCATAAAGCATGTCTTGTGTGACAGGGAGAGTTCATATGCAGTTACTCATCAAAAAATCCAGCCCAGGTGCACAGCAGTAAAACATGGTTATAAAACAGCCTATATGCAAGGCTACAAGCATGGTCAGACAGCCACGCTGCATTCCAGTTGTGTTTTTAATCACAGAAATGCTATCTTCCCCAAACTGCAACAGCTCACACAGATACGAGGCCCATACTAGTGCTCAAAAGTGCGTTTTTTGTTCTGTCACTGTGCAGGGGATGTCTTGCTCTGGCCACACTTCCTCTCTTCTCTCTCATTCTGCTCCTTCTATCATCTCCCAGAAAAGGATGCTGCAAACACCCTTGCCCCACACTATCACATTAGTCCCATCAGTTCTTTCAGGCAATTCCTCCTCTGATCCTTTCCTCACCTGCACATCTGCCCATACTGCTTGCTTAGCCCCCAGGTCCTGGCTGCAATGTGGAGCAGCCACTTGGTCTTTTATGCCCAAACTCCAATGGGCAAAATGGGACAGAGGGGCTTTATTATTTTTTTTTTTTTAGGGTGGTGCAAAGAACTGAAGAAACAGAGCTAGCAAATGTAGTTTGGAGTCAAACTGCTGCTGAAGGGAGTAAGCATGGCAACGTCAATATACTCATGCAGGAAAGTAATTGAGTTTTCATTGATGTTCATAAACAAAGAGTTTTTAGTAGAATTTCAGATGCACCAAGTAGCATCACCCTGATCTGATGGTACTGTTCAGCATGGGCTCTTTCTAAGATGGTCTGGGAGGAACACAGCTTCCATAGCTTAGCAGAAACCCTGGCCCCACTGAAGCCTGCACTGATTCCATCAGGAGCAGGATTTTGTCACCTACTCTGTCAATGTGAGAAAGGACTGAACTCTGCTCTCCCACTCTCACTTCTCCTCAGCTTCAGTCAGGCCTGCCTTATTATTTGTTCCAACCCCTGGTTTTGGAAGGGAACATGCAGGCAGGTGTACACACGCCCTTTTCTCCAGGCCACAGCGTCTTTTCCAGCTTAGCAGGTTATCCCTAGTCATGTGAAGGTTTAAGAAGCCAACCCCCATCCCAGCAGCGGGGACGCCACGGACACATCTCCTGTGACAGCGGCAGGAGAAGAGGGAGGGACGGGGACACCGCGGCCTCTCCGCTGCCAAGAGCCCTCACACGCCAGCAGCCTGACCTTTAAAAAAATTGCTGTCCTTGTTAAAAACCACCTTACAAAATGACATTGCCTCTCCTTTCTAATATGAAGGGCTACACAGGCTTTTAAATGCTAACTTGGTGCTTTCTGACATACCCAGTGACCCGCGGCCGTCCCCCATCGCTTACTTTTACTACTTTTGTCCCATCTTCCTGGGCAGCCAGCTCAGAGTAAAAACCCTTTCCAGCTCTTCAGATGATTTTCACTACCACTTAACTCAGGCTATTAGGATTCTCAATGCGTGTATCTGGTTTCCAATAGTACAAGCTGCTTCTGAAAGGTTAAGAGTTTGTTTTAAATAGCACAGCCATCTGTCCGCCGGTCGCTGATATGAGCTGAAGAAATCGAAGCAGCCAAAACAGAATTCTTCAAACTGTCAGGTTTTCATTACAAACATTTCAGTTTGAATCAGACCCATGTCCAAAAAAAAAACCAACCAAAACTCTCTATGTTTTCTTGTGTATTACACAGACACCGTGAGTCTTGCTTTAACACTCTCATCGCGTTGTTGGGACTTTCATCAATGCAAATATCTGGCCTGAACTTCACTGGCTACTTTCCAAACCACACAATAATTATCATTTACATGCTTCTAGTCTTTGAACTAAAAAATGATGATTTATTATTAGGTAGCCACAATACACAGAACCAACACACAGCACTAAGAGCAACTCTTGATGCACGTATTGAAGTTGGGCACAGGGACCTGTGTTACACTTCACCACCCAGTTCCTAGATGCCAGCTAAAGCTCTCAGCTGAAATTTTCTACAACACCAAATCCATTTATTCACTTCATTCACAGGACTCGCTTTCTTAATTTGACATTATTTTTGTGGGAAGTGGGTTTAAAGCACACAGGCCAGCTACGTGCAGCGGCTGTTGCCAGCAGAATTGCTCATATCTTGCTGGAAGAAGAAAAGTCTATGATAAGCAACTAGTATTTCCTTAGGCAAATGATGCTCCACATCAGAGAACCAAGTATGGACTCACCAGCATCACCTACCCCCAGTGAAAATGCCAATGCCCCTCTCTAACTGCACTGGAAAAGCTACACTATAAACTATTGCCTGGGGGCACCCAAGGAGACAAGACAGAAAACAAATATATATTAATCAGAACAACATACCAAAGTTTATTGATTACTTCAAACAAAAGTTTCTGTAATGAAAAAAGAGCAAGTTGCATTCATAAAATGTAACATTCACATTCAATTTCCTTTATATAAAGCAACAGAAATGTATAAAATTGCATTTAAGTGGAAAAAAAAAAAGTAAGATTGCAGTCCTTTTTGCAAGAAGCTGAAAATGTATCTTCTCATTGCCTGTATATAATTTACACTTTCTATACACTACATGGTTTAAAAAAATAAAAAGAGATCAACAGCTGGGAAATTGGATAAATGGTGCAGTATTAGGTAAGTTTTTCAACTGTGTGTATACAAATCCAATTGTAAGCTTTTATGCAATTTCAAGTCATTTGTAACATTCTCGTAACGATTAGGATTAGTTTCTGCAAAGTAGCTATGACTACACCAAGTTCCTCTTATCACAGAACAGTTTTAGAGGGAATCTTAATTGCTTTTCTTATCTTTCAGTGTCACTAGCCAGTGATTAAGTTTCAACGAATTATGAGAACACCCCAGCCTTTGTTCCTTCAAGTTTTTCCACCGATAAGCCTGTACTGACCTTTTAGCTCACTAATGAGCACTGTAACAGTGCAGCATGTATTATGGTACGTGAACAACAATCACAGCATCGCTGTTGGGATTCCTGTCACTCCAGCATCCTCCTGGCCTAGTCCTTGCAGTTAATATCACCCCTTTGTCTTCCCTTCTCTAACCCCAAAAGGGGTCTCCTGTTTCCCTCAATTTCACAAGTTATCCACAGCAGTAAGAATGTCACTTCTGCCACTGCTGAACAACGAGGATCAGCTCTCCTGCCTGCCCAGGACAGCCCAGCTGTCCTGGCATCCCAGCACTGCACCAGTGCACTAGCTGAAGATCCAAGCCCAAGAAAACCTGCATTTCCCCAAAAGAGCTGCTATTTAAGACATTTCACATTAATTCCAACCTGCTTTTCAGCATGTGTGCCTTGAGTTTGAACATACAGCTTCTGCAGTGGCTTCCTCCATCCCGAGACAGGATGCCTGGAAATGGGAAGAGAAAGATTTGTTTCTCCGAAAGCTCCGTCTTAAAATAGGCTGCAGAAATGAACCCGTTTCAGTGGCTTCATTTGGACAGTTCACACATACATGGCAAGCTTCACCTTGTTCCCACTAACAGCAAAAACTCCAGCTGAATTTCACAAGAACAGACTTGGACCTTTGGCGTTGAGCACGACACAGACCGAGAAGCAAGGTGTCAGGCATAGGACCATCCGGGCTTGGAATGGTTTTGAATCACAGGAATTAGGCATTTCAGCGCCCACTTTTTAAAGGTTATGTAAACACAAGTCAGCAACTGTCTAGTTAAGGAGAAAGGTCAGATTTGGCATACAGAGCATATCCTCCTTGTATTCATCGCACACTTGAATCTGTAGGCACCACATTTTAGCAAGAAAAGTTGAGAATGGGACAAGGTCTGCAAGTTGAATTCTAGGTCCGTGAAATGAGCTAGGAAAAGAAAAAAGCAGCGGGGTCAGGGGGAAGGGAAGCTTTGCCCACATGCTGGAAATGCAGCTCCTTACTTGCATGCAGCAAGGAGTTGAGCCATGGTTGCTAACAAACACCATTCGTGTCGAGGCCAGTGCAGTGTGTATAATACAGTGGTCTTGTGCAGCCATCCTCTCCCAGGCTGGGTGATGGAAGAGCAGCCACCAGCCATAGGGACTGCACACACCTCCCTCTCGCACTCAGGTAACGCCCACAGCCAAGTCCTTATGATGCACACCAGAATTCCCCTGCAGCCGATTCGCATCCTGCTTCCCTCAGCATCGCACATAGACCTCGGCGGTGGCAGCCAGAGAGCAAGACTTGATTCTTCCAAAAATTAATAGTTCAGTGAAGTTTGACAAAGGGAATGTTTCATCTAGTCCCAAATTGTTGTTTCTTTGTGTGGAAATAACACAAAGCCTGAGGGAGGGGGAACCAAACCCAGTAGCAGCGTGAAGCTTGTTACCTCCGACGTGAGACTCGAACGTTTCTTCCAGCAGTGACTCTGCACCACTCTGTGACTTGACACAACAACAAAAAAAGCTGCTTCTTCCACATAGGAAATATCAGAGAAAAAAAAAAATAATCAATAGTCAGTTATCACACCTCTGCTGTGCACAACCTAAAGAGAAAAGCTCTCTAGACCATGGCACAGGTAGGCTGCAGAAGAGCATGCCAATTGAAAAGCGAAATAAAGTGTAAAATGAAAGCATGTTCTTGTCCTCCTTTTATTTTTGAACTGGCTTCTTCTTTATTTTCTTAGTGCAAATAACTCCCAATGCAGCCTTCTATGCCTGTAGGTCCACAGGCACACCCAGGGACCGCACTGTCACTCAGGCCTTTAAAGTGTTGGAGTACTGCACAGTGCAGTAATGTAAGCACAACAACAGGCGCCCAGGCAAATCAGCTGAACATCTGGCACAGCCCAACTTCTGAGATTCTTTCCTCCCCCATAAAAGTCTCCTTCCACCACCAACAGTCACAACACTCAGGAAAAGCAGCTTTTCCTCTCCCTTCATTGGGAATAAGCCCCTCAGCTAAGTGGCTGCAGGAGGATGCTGAGGTACTTCCAGCTGGGCCCCACAGAGGGCTGTGTGCCTGAAGCCTTTGCACCAGCGGCCAAGATTTCTCCTGGATTTTCAAGTATTTCTGCCACATGCATCTGGCAACCCAGGGCTGGGAAGGGACAGCCCCCCGCCAAGGGGCAGCAGCCCCAGTACCAGGTGAGATGCTCATCCGGCTGCATTCGGCTTCTGCCTGAGAGGAGCAGAAGGGGCTGTCATTGGGTTTAAAGTCTGTGCTACTTCTTTGGTCAGGCAAAGCAAGGGATGTCAGCAGCTCTCTGCTGCTTTCGGACAGATCTGCAGCAGGCAGAGGAGGCCCCCATGTGAAATGGGGCTGGTGTTGCTCTCTTGCACTTCAATTCACGTCGTTTCAGATGCTTTCTCAGCCTCCAATGATGTAGAAATTTGGAAGAATTCTTTATTTTCTGAGGAGAAGGTGGGGAAGCCACAAGCCCAAAGACAAACAGGTAGGTGGGGCCAGTGCCCTGGCTGCTGCTGTATCAGCATGGCTGCTTGCTGTACTTGGTAATATCAAAGAGAACTGTTAGGTTAAAACCAAGGGGTTTTCCTAGAGCATGACAATATGCAGTGTTTGTATGGAGCACTTCAAAGTATCCTGAGAGGATATCTTTCTGCCAAGTTAGTAACAGCATCTTCAGTCTTCACATAACCATTTTCTATACGTTTGTATGAGACTAACATAGGCAGATCAAATGCGCCAGTCTGCAAAAATCAGAAGGGAAAACACTCATGGGTTGCAATTGATACATTCCCAAACTCACAAACCTTTTCCTGTGCTAATTTGAGAATCTAAAGAACAATGAAAATTTTCTAGGAAGAGAATGATTAGTCCACAGCAAAAGTGCCAAATGTTATTCACAACCAAATAACAGGATGGTAAACCCATTTGCACAATCTGTAAAACGCCACATAAAGCCTAAAAGCAGCATATGCCTGATCCCAGTTTGCCCCAGTATACAGCAGTGGAGAGCACCACCTAATGTCAGCAAGGATAGCTGCTCAGGACTTCTGCCAGATGCTCTGGAGCTCTGGCAAGGCTGGCCGTTGGCCCCACCATTCCCACAACATGCATTTCTTTAGGAGCAGGCATGGGTACAGAGGCAAGGGAGGTCTGCCTGCAGCAGACATCACCCAGCTACAGAACACCTTGCCTGAAAGCAAAGTTGTGAATTCAATTAGGCACTTTGACTTTTTCACTCTGCCATTGCCTTACTACGATGTTTAAACCCAAGTGAAGGTGTAGCAGGGATGCTCCCGGTGCGTGTACAGACGTACAGACACGGAGACATGCCTGCCAGCCCGCCTGGCCACACACAGACACAAGCGCAAGTGTTTAGTACCAGTCTATGCAGTTGAATTTAAATGTACTTATTTCTGATAGAACAGCATGCACCCTAGAAAAAGAGATGTTGGTACAATTCAGATGCAATACTGGAACCATTTTAATAGCTAAAATTTGAATACTTCCCTGTAAATACATCAGGGTTGGCTTTTATACTAGCACTGTACTCTGGCTGCATTGTCAGATTACATTTGCTGTTAGACTAAAATACCAGTTATACTGAAAGATTTGTTTACATACTGCAATATATTTCCATTTTTAGAGAATCTGTACAAATATGGAGTTCTGAAGAGGTTGGATGGGACAATGTCCCCAAATTAAAATGCATCCCAAGCATTGCATCTCCATTCCGCAAGGACCAGGTTCCCCACACCGATAGTCAAGAGGATTACAAGAACCACAGTTTAATTGATTTGAAGAGGGTTACATCCGGTTAATCAACGCCTTTAAAACCATCCCAACTCCTTCGGACAGGGTACCTGTTACAACACACTAGATTCATCTGAGAATGTTCTTAAAAGAAGTGGTCTGACAGAAGGTCTGGCCGACAATGAATCAGGTGCCCTCCTGCTGCTCTGCAACAGCGAGGCAAAGAGACTTATAGCACATGCAACACTCGCCCCTGCCTAACAGTCAAACAACATAATACACACACACATCCCTTTTGACAGCTAAGTCATGTCATAAGGGATATAGCAATGCACTCCCTCTACATACCATGGTCACTGATACTGGCTGGGTTTTGCAGTGCAAGAGGCATGGAGGGTACTCATACGCTAGCCCTGCTTCCTGAAATGGTTAACTTCAGGCCTGGGGGTTATGCTACAGGTGCTTTTGAAGGTGGAGGAAAACATCCTTCATCTCCACATAACAGGGATCTTTAAAATAGCAAGTAATGCTGGAAATCTGCAGTGAAATCAAACACTAGGAACGTGTTTTCAAGGCATTTTGCTGTGGGGCAGCCCCACCATCCCTATCCAAGATTCTCCCTTGATGTGAGGGTTGAGTGCAGTGGCTTATTCATTTGTACGAACAGCAACAGTACCACTAACAAGCGGGGTGGACTGGGCAAAATGGGCACTTGTGGAGCTCCTTCTAGATCAAACAAGACTGAGCTGTTTACCAAATCATCCAGAAGTGATCAAAACAGAGGCCACCTCATCCCGTGCTTCAGAGAAGTTTGTATCTAGTTTGCTAATGCAAAACTACAGCAGGGAAGGAGAGTGTAACTAACATCAGCTGTGTCCACCTTTCTTGGACACCCCAAACACTACCAGCTCACCCAGCTGAGGTGCAGCAGGAGACCAAAGGGGAAGAGATAGGTGAAATATTTAAGCAAAAGTTTTATATTAAAGCAAGAGGAGGGGGGAAAAAAAAAAGCAGGGATTTGCTGGGTGAGCAAAACTAAACATGGATTTTCAGGAGTTAGGCATTATTACTAGGAGGATAAAAGCAGTAGAGCAAGCAACACATAGCGACTCAGAAAGGAAATCACCTTATTCACTCCAAGAAAAGCTGTGATTGCTGGAAGTTTGAGAAAGCATGAAGATAGTGGATGTTCCTGAGGAAGGAAGGCGCTTCGTTACCTAGTTCACAACAGCACAAAAGACAGAAACTTGCAGTACAAGAAGGAGAAAGGCAGAAACCAAGGAAAAACACAAACATGCCTTGCAGTTACAAACCAAAAAAACCAAAATACCTCCACACAGAAAATTTAATAAAGACTGAGCAGAGCTGATGCGCTGGGTTACAGGGAACTCGGGGTGAAATCTGGTCCTGTTGAGGTCCAGAGTAAATGCCCATCAATCTTGGCCTCAGTCCATCCTCTCCTTTTAAAGGGGACCCTCAGCTCTCAAGCTGGGGGTTCAGCCACTTAAATAACATCCCTAATCTTTGTTTTTCATTTAATGCTCTTCTTGGGGAAACTGATGGCTGGGGCTTTTCTTTCAATATTAAGGTCAGAATTTTCAAAAAGGGTCTTGATTTGAAATCATCCACCTGGTCTTAGATGCCTTTACAAATTAGGTGACTAACAAAGACATCTAGAATTAGTATCTGCTTCAGGCTTTTTTTTAAGCTCTTGCCCAAAAAGTACATTTAAATATGGCTCAGCATGTGTTTAGTTTGGTATGCACATATGAAAAGACTTAGATGAAGCTCACTGTGCTTTGCTAAATGCTTTCTAAAGAGCCTTTTTTTAAATGCATATAAAGCACTCTTGAAAGCAAGTGTTGCACAAGAAAACCGATCTTCTAACCAATAGCTGAAGGCAAAAATGGGTCACCTCTCAGGTGACTTGAGTTGGGGCTTGGTAACCCCCAGGTCACCCTTCCAGGTCACTGTCCTTGCACTGTCCTACATCTACAGCTGGAAGCAACTTGCTCTCAGCTTATTCAGTAGGGGTGTTGAGCTAGAAACTGTTAAATTACACTTAATTGGAAGAAATTACAGGAGCCTCAGAGAATTCAACCACACTTCTTTTAACATCTCTATTGCTTTCAGCTTATAGTTTGGGATTTTTTTTGTCTTGCAGGTACGTGTTTTACTTCACAGATATTGAACCAAACTTGTACTTCAAATGCTATGGGAGGGGAAAAACCTTTGGTACTTCCTTGGATATACTGGACTATTTTTTAACTGAGAAAATTATCATTTTTAAATAAGGACCAAAGGTAAGTTGTCTGTCATAGGTGAGGAAAGTGCACTGAAACTTCATGGGCTATAAGACCTTCAAGGAGAAAAGCCCATTTTGAACCTCAGTATTTGGAAGGCTATCCCATGGTTTCCCAGGACACAGACCAGTCTGCCAGTACCACAGTGCTGGCCCATGCAGAAACCACCTCTGCACATTGCTGGCCAAAATCTGCAGCCGTGGAGCTGAGGGGAGCGATGGCCAAACCCACTCTGCCAAGATGTGGTGGGTGTTGCAGGGGGTGACCCTGTGCTGGCAGGGCCAGCCCTGGCCCCTTGGGCTGTGCGTGGCCTACAGACACACAACTCCACTGCAATGCCTGGCAGGAGGTTGGCATGCTGAGCCCAGGCAGGACCTGCTGGTGGGACAGGGGAAAGAGAGGGGCTGCAGGAGGAAGGGGAAGCACAGAAGGCAGCAGAGGCACAGCCAGGGTGAGCAGGAGCTGCCCAGGGGGGACATGTGACATCTCTGGGTGAGCAGAGGCCAGAGGCAGGGGGTCTCAGCACTGTGCAGACCCTGAGCCCGGCAGCACTGCCATTCATCCTTTGCACAAGTGACAAAGAAAACTTTGAAGAGACGGTTTACACTTCTAAAATGAGCCTTCGTCCTCAGCAGCAGAGGAAAGCTGTCAAGAAACCAGACTGCTTTCAAGGACAGCTAAACACTGCAGGCTAACACCTCAGTCACTAAGGGCGGTGGGCAGATGTGACAAGACAGCACCCTGCTGCCCTTGCACCAGCACCTGAGGTCATATCCAAGGGGAACATCATGGGTGTGTTCTTTGATATAAAAACAAGTAGCTTCTTTTCAGGACACAATACAGTGTTGTTTAATTATCAGTTCAGGTTGGAAAAGAGTTACTGTACTCTTGTACGAGACAGCAGGTTTCCACCCAGGGAAGGCAACTAAGGAAAGGCACAGGTTGAGTCTCTTCGTGCTACAGATCTAGACAGTATTTTTAGATGAGCTTCTTGACATTTCTGTCAAGTGAAAGAGCAAGACGAGACTCTAGAAAGTCTTCCTTTAGACACGAGTGGTACTGTTACGGGTTCATCTGGTGCTTAAGAGCAAGAGAGGTCTTCCTAAAAATACCGCGCGATACATCATCTTGTTCCTTACCTGATGATTTTTCTCTTTCATATTTTTTAAAACTATTAGAAGAATTTCTGGGAAAAGGCTGATAAAGATCAGGAGAATTATTGCCAGCCACGTGGAAACAGAAGTCAGCATATGGGCAAATACAAAATACATTCTTTGCTGCTTCAAGAAAGGCCTGAAAAAGAAAAGACATAAATAAATCCCAGTTAACACAACTTGCCCAAGAAGGTCAGAATCAAAGGCAGATTCAGATCAAACTATTAGCAGTAACATGTCCCTCTCTGACAGAGATGGGTACAGCCCGCACAGAAGCACACTGTCCATCCTTCTCTCAACTCATGTCCTGCTTTCAGCTGTGCTAGTCACCTTACACAATGTATTTTGCATCTTCCACATCTGTTTCATTTCAAGGTAGGGAGAAGTTTGAATTTTGCACACACCTTGCCATTTATAAATCGCAAGCCTTCTCAAAAGAAGGGAGGCTGCAGCCACACCCCCAGCAAAGACAGGGCTGAGAATTATTCCCCTATGAAATCCCCACAGAAAGAGGAAAAGCTACTTGCCAAATGACTCCTCCCCAAAAGAACGAAAAAAACACATAGAAGGCAAGGGAGCCCCAGATCACAAAGTGGTTCATCCATGTCCAGAAGCGAGTATCCAACGCCAGCTGTGGGAATTGAAAGAGAGAGAACAGGCATTAGATGGAGCGTTATGTGATGGTACTTGTGTGAAATTTCAGACTGGTTTCATACTGAGGTTGAAGGTTCTCCCAACAGTTACCTCTCTGCATATATACACCAGTGAAAATACTTTCAGTATCTATAGATTGGCACAGTGTCAACAGGCAAACACTTGAGTTGCTAATTGTAACTGACACTTTTCAGCAGAATAAATTTGATGCAACCATTGATGTTACAGGAAAATGTCTAAAGGTTACAGGGACTGTAATTGCCTCCTGCCACCATCTGCTGTCCTGAACCAAACATAAAAGATCTTTTGTAAGGTCTTATGCAAACTGTTTGTTCTGGAAAGCTCCATGAAATAAAGCAGATTTGCCCTTATTATTTGACAGATGTGCTTTTGTGATCCCTCTAGTGCTTAGAGGTGTCTGAAACGAGGTAAACAAACACAAGTTTTCTCCTGCTCCCCTGCTGTGGCTGGAACTGAATGCCAATGGGTGAAAGTGTGGGGGAAAAGTCAACTGTAGTGTTCTAAAAAGCAGGCAAAAAGTAGGAAAACCATTTAACCAAAACGCTTTTAGACCAGTACACCCTGTGTATATAGACTGTAGACTACACAAAGGACAGCGGTCAAGAAGCTGCTCAGCAAGTTCTGCCTGGATGGAAGAAGAGAGGATTTAAGTGTAGGGGGGACATATTCAGAGAAGCTTCAACTTCATGCACGGACTGCATGATGTTACAGTACAGCACACATACATGCATTGGAAAGTGACTGCCAAAATAAGTGACTGACAATGAGAGGGAGATCCCAACCTTCAGAGTGACGGTGAACACCAGCACGGTGAAAACAATCGTCCCGAAGGTCCAGTTCCCAAAAACCTGAAAAAACACACGACATTGCCACAGGTGCCTCAGTCCATCTTCTTGGAGAGGCACACAAACAAGGATGGAGACAAGGGTGCAAGCAGGGACTAGAGGGGAAGGACAGGATGGAGAGACAGCTACAGGGCTTGCTGCTGGGAGAGGTGCCAGGCACCCACATGACTACGCTACCCTGTGCCATGCAGTGCCACACAGATGGGTTGACCCAGAGCTGGGACAGGGACAACCTCCTACCAACAGCAATGTCAATCAAGGATACAAGTCATTGGACCACCTGTGTTTCCTGATTTCTTGGTAATCTACTCAGTTTCTGCTTTCTAGCAACAGCTCTGCTCATGGTCTTCTTGTAGTCCTACCTGCAGAATGCACCAATGGGTCTCTTTCCAACTGGTTTGGTTTGCAGATACTAGTGGCTACGCATGACAAAGAAAAGCAGATACTGCATCTAAAGTCACATGATGGCAATGAATGGGAGGCATGCTTACCAAAGGCTGTCAAGATCTGAATGCATACATTAAAACAGAAAGTGAAATGTAAAAGTTTTCAAAAAATGCCAAAAAATTAAAGCCAACAGGAGCGAAAAGGGAGTCAATCAAACACACGTGGACATTATGAACAATTGCTGGTAGCAGTTCCTACAGCCATACGTGTCTACAAAACAGGACAACACCATAGATCTTACTTTTAGTGCTACACAGATTAGACCTCTAGAGGCATTTGCACAACATATCAGTGCTTTATGTTTTATTCAAATATAACCAGAATGGCCATAAATACAGAAAAGCACTGAATCTACAGTACAGGGGACTTGACTTGGGCCATAACTGTTGTCACTGATGTAACTTATGCCTATATATACATAAATTTCATCAGTTTTTCTCCAAGCTTTAGCTTCAAGAAAACACTAAGGGATTTTCAAGGGTCACAAGTGATGGTGTAAAGAATTCTTCCATCAGTGAAGACCTGACAACACATTGTATGAGACTCACCCTGGAGTAAGGGTGCTGGGATAGCCCAGGTCACCACACCTGGAAGCTGCACTGCACTAATGCTTTGCTCTGTGCTCAGTTAACCAGCAAAAAAGGAAAAATCATTTTAAAAGGAAAAAGAAAACAAAGAAATCATTTTTCCCCTCCTTTCTGTGCAAGTTAACCCAGAGCAGCTCCCACACCTCATTTATTGCTGAAGCAAGTGCACTGTGCCCAGGTGGTCAAGAATGACAATGACAACCTGGGTTATATCAGAAGTAGTGTGACCAGTAGAACCAGGGCTGTGATTGCCCCACAGCACTCAACACTGGTGAGGCTGCACCTCAAATACTGTGTTCAGTTTTGGGCTTAAGAAAGACTGACAGGCTGCAACATGTCCAAAGACAGGCAACAGAGCTGGGGAAGGTTCTGAAGCACAAATCTGATGAGGAGCAGCTGAGGGAACTGGGGGGGTTTAGTCTAGAGAAGAGGAGGCTGAGGAGAGACACAATCACATTCTGAAGGGAGCGATCACCTCTCACAGGAGGTTGTAGTGAGGTGGGGTCTATCTCTTCTCCCAAGTAACATGTGATAGGACAAGAGGAAAGTTGCCCCAGGGGAGGTTTAGAATGGACATGAGAAAGAACTTTTTCACTAACAGGTTTGTCAGCCCCTGTCCCAGGCTGCGCAGGGAGGTGGGGGAGTCCCCATCCCTGGAGATATTGCAAAGCTGTGGAGCTGAGGTGCTGAGGGCCATGGGTTAGTGATGTCAGTGTGAGGGGAGGGGTTGGACTCAATGAGCTTAAAGATTTTTTCCAACCAAAATTATTCTATGATACAAAGGGCACGAGACAGCAGAGAGAACAGCCTGCTCATTCTGACAGCAGTGCTAACTTATGCTGACTTCAAACAGCAGCAATGGCACTGACCTTTCCACTGCAGAGCAAGGTGAGCGGCAGAAATCACATCCTGGAGCAGGCACAGCACACAAGCAGACAGGTACCATGTCTGCACTAACAAGCAGCAGTTTATCAAGGTGGGCTAATTCAGCTGCCAAACACTCATCAAATTTCAAGTTGTATACTGGTAGGAAGGACAGACATTGCTCCTGCACTGGGCCAACACCTAGGACCACACAGGAGAGTGCTCTAAAAGCTATCTGGGTTGGAACAAAGCTGTGTGTAAGATTAGTTATTTTACCTAGTGAGTATAACCAGTTCTGCTGTTTCCATGGCGATTTGGAAACTGTTTTATTTCAAGCATTTGCTGCAGAATCACACCACAAGCGAGGCTACGCTGGCGGACAACACTCAAAACACACAGGTTAAGCATGTAAGATATTCCCTGCCAAGCATGTAACAGAGGCAGCGCACAAAACAAACACTTGTCCCCCTCTTTCTTTGGTGCCATTACCTTTCCATTATCTTCCAATGATGAATTTTGAAAAAGAAAATAAACCCCAAAGAAAAACACGAGTCCTTCAAAGGCACCCAGAAAGGTCCAGTACAGGAACGGCCTCCACTGCAACATCGCATTATCTGAAACCTTCCTGCCAAGAGACAGAGTAACAAGAACATCACTGTCAGGTTTAGGATGTCCTACAAAGCCCCTTGCAGTCAAGTGATCAACAGGCTTTGGAGCAAGCCCTTGCTGTAGGAGACAAGGAGGTAAACCACAAAATATCCTCCAGCATACAGGATATAAACATCATTTGCCATACGCTGCTGTTGGCCATGAGAGTGATAAGAAGTTCAGCACAGTAATTCTTTTTGTCCCTCTCCTAGGGGTAACTTGGATTAAAATCCAAGCCAGCCCAAAGGGAGCACCTGTAACACTGTCTTAAGCCTCTCCTGCAGCCCCTGCACCACCCACAGGATCTGACATTAACTGCTGATTTTTAAAGCCACGGCAATGCCAAAGAAGAGCCGCAGGAGATGCAGCAAATCTACGGTGGGTTTCCCTGTTCTTATCAAAGCCACAAACTCCCTCTGAGAAAAGCTCTGCAGGTCCCATTCCTGGAAGCTGTGTTTTTCTGCACAGGCTGAAAATAACCTCCTGAATTGTTCAGTGGGTGTTTTTGACGCGGGGGTTGTAACAGGAGGCTCTCAGCTGAATATAGGATGAGATCTGGCAGGAAAGCAGCAGCAGCACACAATGTGCTATAGGAAGAGCTCCACACGGAGGACAGGCAAAGCCTGAGGAGTGGAGAGTGGCCATCAGGGAAGCAGCAGGTTAAAAAAAGTTCCCTGCACTGTTATCTTTTCAGATTACTTTTTTTATTTGAAGACTGATGGGGGATTAAAGCCTGTTTATGACAAAACAAAGAAATCTACATTCTTTCTTCTTTTTTCATCCTAACTACTAAAGCAAGACATGAGTTTTCAGCAAGATGCACCTTGCAAATCAGCGTGGTGCTGAGCTCCTCAAAACCCTCCCGAATCCTGTGCATCATGCTGCAGTGACGATGTTCAAACACATTGCAGTTTTGGTCTGAGTAAGGAGCACAGATGAACCAGACTAAGTGGGAGAGAGAAGCCAACCAGCCTCCTCACTGGGAGCTCAGTTTCGCATTCCCATTTATGTCCTGCAGTGCCCCCTCGTAAACAGGCTTTTTACAGCACCTCAGACTAGAGATCTGCACTGCAGCAACTCAGCACTTCCTACAGCAGGGCTCCTTCTGCATTCACCAGTTCACCCACAGTCATGAATATTCAAACTGAAGCTATCTGCCTGCACAAGGAGTCTGTTTTCCCTCACGGGACATTCCCCAGAGGCCAGACAGCCCAGCAGGAGCATGCACAGGGCCTGCCCTTATCACTCTGTGCCCTCTTCTTTAAAGAGACACAAAGTGGCATTACACAGACATCTAATCATGGATCTGAGTACTTAGCTCAAAAACACCCATGCCCCCTTTCTAGCCTTATAGCCCTTGTTGTATTTGCTGATTTTTCTATACAGAAAGCAACTTTACTAACAAACTTTCACGCAGCATCTTTAGGTACTTGCTGATCCCCTTTGCTGTCCCTGCAAAGGCATCACCCTTGGCTCAACTGTGGCTTTGTCACACAGAGCTCCTTCACAGCTGAGGAGCATCATACAGCAGTGAGAGGGCTTGCACTAGGCACTGACCAAAGAAGCCTTGAGCTAGTCCTTCACCACAGAGGTAAGCTCGGCCCTGAGCTTACTGCCAGGCAAAACTGGCAACAGCGAAACGTGAACAGAGGCTTCTCTAAAAAAGTATCTTCCTCAGTTCTTGATGAAGGGCTGCACCCAAGCACACATGTGTGGGCAGGGGTGGGAGGAAGATTGGAAAACATCTCTGTTTCCGTGGGAGGTTGGAGACTCTCCCTGTTGCAACCAAGGAGGGAGAGAAAGCAACCAGTAAAGCAGAGACAGTCTCCTCTTAAAACTGTCCCTTTTCCTGGGCAACGCGACAGAAAACTCTGAGCACATGGATCCAAGAGCAGAGTTCCTTAGTAACAGGCTCTGATAAGGTGATTTGGCCTGTGGAGGGGAAGCCTGGGGGAGGATATCCATTTAGAGAAACTACCTGCCTGAGCTGGGCTTCAGAAACATTTGTCTTTCTACAAATGAATGGATCATTTTTCCTTCTGAAAACCAGATCTCCCCTCCATCCATTACATGCTCTGTCACATGCTTTGCTCACACTGCCTGGCTCAAAGCTAACGTGAATGAATAGTCTGGCCACACTCACAGCTTGGTTTGTTCTTACGTCTGGATGAAGAATTCCACCTACAGTTTGTATTTTTACAGAGACACGGCAGTGCAATTTGCTAGACCAGACACTGTTTAGAGAGCATAAAGAAGTAGAAATAGGCAGTAAATGGGACACTGCTCTGCTCTAACATAGCAGCAGCAGAGTCAGCAGGGACAGAAACAGCTTTTCCTGCAGTTCATGGTGACCCCACCAGTGATACATGACAAGGACACCTGGTTACAGCCCTTCACCAACAGAACTTAAACCCCAGTTAACTGAGTTGCGTGGAGGTTTACTCAGTCAGGTGTTACTTACATATAGAGCTGAGGATCTGAGGTGAGTGTGTCGATGTTGATATGCTGCTCCAGGAGGCTGTAAGCCAGGATAGGTAGTGATGTGAAGCAGATGTTGTACATGGTAAGATAAGCAGCATCGTACAGTGGCTTAAAAGAGGAAGAAAAGGTAAAATGAGACAGAAAATCCACTTTATAAGCCTCCTCACAAAGAGATCTAAAGTTTCCAGCCCTTGCCTCTGTACACACCCTACATATGATCCCTCTGTCATAGCCACACAGGACAGGTGTGTTTGATGGGGGTCATACTCATGCAATGTGGGGGCCATGGAACTCACGGACTGCCTGGCCAGGACCCCTCTCCCACTGTCAGGAAGTTTTGTAACTGGTTGCTCTCAGCTCCAGGAAAACATGATTAAACAGCCCTTATCGCAGCTTTTCTGTAGCTGGTCTTGTGCTGCTGTTTCTATTAATGTACTTGATGTCTCCTGTGACTCTCTAAAGACCAGACTGGTTTGGAGGAACTATGTCTCCTTTTAAAAAAAAAAAAAAAACAAGTGGTTCTGCCAAGACAAGCAGAGAATTGTATCCTATAATTTCCTCTTCCTCACTGTTACTTTTGAGCCCAAAGAGACACAAAAGCCCATAAGGTGAGACAAAAGTCAAAGCTTTTGTCTCCAAGTACATGAGCCCACTCAACACACACATCTGTCCTTCTGACACTCCCTTGGAAGAAGAAAGGCTTTGATGACACTCAGCATGTGTCTTTTTGTAAAAGCTGTCATTAAAGAATGAACTGTCCCTCCTTTTGAGAGACATCTTTAATACAGGAAAATGAAGCAGAGGAGAAAAAAAATCAAGAAGTCTTCAAAAACTTTTTCTCTTAAGAAGTAACAAAGTGCTGAAAACCAGCTGAACTCCTCTCTCATTACTTTACACTGTGTTTATGAGTGGTGGATGGGAAAGGAAAGAAAGCCAATTTTTTTCTTTTCAGCTATGAGACTCAAAAATATGATGCTCCAGAGATGGTGCTGAGCAACGAGGTTGGTAAGCCGGTTCCCACTGTCCTATAGAGGAAGGTGAGGTAGTGAAATGATGCCAAAAGCCAAGGCTTTGCTAGGAAACCTCATTGTATCTCTTGTCTACAAAGCCAGGATAAAAAGCAAGTTACTGGAAGTTACCTGCTGTGAGAATCCACAGAAGAATTGGTATAAAAACTGTGGTAAAATGAAGCAAAGGTTCTAGAGAAATAAAAGACAAACAGTTAGCAGGAAAGCACTTCAATTCTCAATCTAAATACAAATATTTTTTTCCTGTTGCCAGGCATTAGTACCTGATACTATAACATGAAACAAGTTAGAGCAGCTTTCTACCAAGCATGTAACTAAACCAATGAGCAGTTAGTATCTGAGGAAGGTACTGGAAGAAAGTCATGTCTACATTTTTCTGTAAGCACTGTTTTCAATTGACAGGCATGTGGCAGAGACACAGTCTGTTCTAGGGAAGCACAACAGAGATACAGAACATCCTACACATTTGTTTTTTCTCCTGTTTACTAGATCTTTTTCTCATGTCAAAGAAATCCATAGCATAAACAAATAAACTGCACACGTATCCTTACCTTGTAGAAGAAATACTGTACAAGGTGTGCTATTCTTACATAATATAAATGCCCATGTGCTAGTAGCAATTTTCTTAAATGCTTAAACTTTGGCACAGCGTAGTCACTGTTTCTGGATGCCTGACGTCCTTCTTTGCCTTTTATACCTGGAGACAGAAATGTGGCAAGGGGTTAATCCCTGAGGGACAGGAATCTGGATGGATGCTACCCACTACCTTTGTTCACATCACTCTCAAGGCATGACAAAGGCCCTATTTCCCTCTCAAGTGCAAAACACTATCAGGCTGCAAGACTCATGATTTTGACTGCACTACACTCAGACCTGCCTCTGGACTTTTTAAGCTATATTTAGGTTGCTGCCTGAGTTCCTATGTAAGACAGTGTGGTCAAGAGTATCTAAGCAAGCCTGATAAAAGATAAGGAACTGGTTTCCCTACGGGCATGCCCACATCTCAGTCTGGTTATTTCAGTACAGACGCTCAGCCTTTTGAGACATCCCCACAGAGCTGAGCTCAAGAAAGATACTTTTGTTCACTTGGAAGCCACATCCAGACAAACTGTGCTAGGACTCCATTCATTAGAGGGCAGTGTGGCATTTCCAACAGTCCCAAATAGAGAGGCTGCCCTTCCTCTTCCATCAATCCTTCTTTAGAGGCATTATAAAAATCTCCAGTATTTCCCTTATCGCTGACACTGATCCGCAGAGAGAGGGAGATTCCACACAGAGCACAGACGCAACATGATTGAGCATCAGCCCCCAGGAAACACATGCAGGTCCCCAGTTTTGAGTTGCTAGCAGCTGTGAACAGACAGCCCTAACGAATTCTGATAGTGCACTGCTTTTGCAATAACTGCCAGTAATCACCCAGCAGTTTGCTACTTGCGTCTCTCTTTTCCAGGACCACAAGTAAGCGTTACCGCCCTGCATTTGGCCACCAAGTTTTTGAACACGGGCTGCAGTTTATCACTGATAAAGAGAGAAGTACTATCAAAGGTGAGCAGTAGATGATGATCCCAAGGATTTAGCTGGAATCAAACCAAAAGCAACTGCAGTCTTTCTACATTTTTCAGTGGGACCAGTTTAAGCATGTGCAATCAGAAATACTGACTGAACCCTCAACAGTGAAATCCAGAAGCAGCAGACAGGTCTCAAGTGTTAGATAGATGTTATCAGGGTTCTTACCTATTCCAACATGTGCTTCCAAAATCATACTAACATCATTTGCACCATCCCCTATGGAGAGGGTTATTGGGCTTCCTTTCGTGTTCTTCACCATTCGCACAATCTAAAAGATGTAAAAGAAGAACAGCAGCAGAAACTAAAAAATCAATTAAAAAGCCTCCAGGGATCCTCCACTGCTTCACTTGTAAGAGGCCCCCCCAGGACAAGCAAGCAGGTTTCTACAGCGGCAAAACAACACCTGGAGAGTCCAGACCGATAAAACCCCTCATTACTTTCTTCGCAGTCACCAGCTAGAGTGAAAGCCAAGGTCCAGCTGCACAGGGCTGAAGGACAGCATTTAAAAACAAATGCCAGGCAGCAGCATCCCACCCTTCCCTTCTGCCAGACCCTGCCCTCCCATAGACAGGATCTCTCAGGTGTTTCAAGGGGCAGGAAACCCTCCTGTGGAAGATGGGTGTCTGGGTTGGACACCGTCAGCTGGCGTGAGGAAGCCAGACTCCACTTGACAAAAGGGAACAAACAAGGGGGGTTTTGTTTATTCCTAATTGGCTTTGGTTTATGGCTTCCTTTGAGTATATTAAACAAAGGTTCTACATTCACATTTGAAAGACTGGTGTGTTTCCATCTCACTCTGAACCTCGGAAGTGGCTTACACACAGTCTGGAGAAGTCCTGCTGATAAAAACGATCAAGTTAAGTCTCAGTTGATGGATTAAAAGTGTATCACGTTACCTAGTGATGTGCTGCAGACAGTTAAAAGTAAATACCTGTGCTTTCTGCAAAGGAGCCATCCGGCAGCAGAGGACTGCAGTACACTTCAAGCAGATTTGTAGAAATATGTTTTTGTAATTACTAGAACTGGAGTCCTGAGAAGAGTTGAGAATCAGTGACAGCGTCGAGCCATCTATGATCAGGCCATATTCTTGACTCAATGTCCAGCTTCTAGGGTACAAGAAGGGAGACGCTTGAAATCAAGTCAGACTTTAAGAAGTCAATCTATTGACTTGCCTCACCTTAGTGAAATAAAAATCGCTTTTAAATTAATCTTCCCACTCTTTTCAGGGGATTTAGCAATCGTTAAAAAATAGGATTTAACAGGCACCCTTCACTAAGGGAACTGTGAAAGTTCCAACCCAACTGATGTGAAAGACAATGAAAAAAGTGAAGGAGACAGTCACAGTGGCTGCAGGCAGCTAGTCCCCAGGGTCACAGTGTGGTCCTGTTTCTTCATAAACATTGCATCTGTATCCAAACAGGCGTGGGCTGAGGCCTCTTGCTCACTCACCTCTTCAGGCCTCCTCGGTTTTTAGGAGCATCCTGAATCAGCTTTTTGTGGTACTCCATCAGCAGCTCATGGAGCCGATCCTCCTTCCTTTCGCTCTCACCCACCGTTTTGGCTGTCAGCTCCAGCAGCTCGGTGCTGGTCTGGAAGAGCCTGCAGGCATAGCAGGTGGATTTGGCAGTTTCCATCTTATCCCCCGTCAGCACCCAAACCTTCATGCCGGCTGCGTGCAGAGCTTCAATTGTCTCTGCTGACTGCTCCTGCAGCCTGCAAGCAGAAGGAAAATGTCACTCCTCAGTTTGGTTGACACTTAATCCATGTAACTCTTCTTTTGCAGGTAGGAAATACCAGCTAAAGAGAAATTAAATGATTTTCCCTGTGCTGGAGAGACCACAGTCAGAGGAATAAGGATTAGAAATTTGGGATTGCTGACTTTGAATTTGCAGCCAGAAAAAAAAGTAAATCACCACTTTATACTGTGTGACCTAAAAGTGAAAAGAGACTAATTTACACATGCAGTTACTACCACTGCAGAAGAAACTGAATTTGTTTTGATGTGCAAATTTACAGTGCGTGCTTAATCCACTCTCGGGAAGAGCGAGTACTTCTGCACTTTCATTAATAAATCGTAATTCCTACTACACTGGCCAATTTTAGCAACTAAGGCACTGTGTAACAGGTTGTGCCACTGAGTAATTAATTGCTCTGGACACTTTCAGCATCTGCCTGGCTGTTTCATTCTACTACGTTGAGTCAGGTTCCACTACAGTACAACATCAGAAAGAAAACACAGTATCAGTGGTGGAGGTGGCCACCTCTTTACCTGTCTTCCACAGCAGTAGCTCCAATCAGGTGCATGTCTGCTTCTGTGTCTTCAAAAACCTTTGCCATCTTTTCCTCCCTGTCCTGCAGAGCCATCTTAGCTTCACTCAGTTGTCTGTCAATTTTGTCATACTCCTTTTGAGTTAGTTCTTTGAATGCCACGCAGAGTGTTCGGTAGCCATCCTGGAAGGGGGAAGGAAAGAAAATCAAGTGGACATGTGCTCTAAACCCAGATTTTCCATAGCTTCTCACTCCAAGGTTAGTGCTTTTCTCCACTATCAGTGATTTCTGTCAGGACTGACCCTGATATCAGTGACAATTTGTTGGCTTGAGTTAAAAGACCAATTTCTCTGTGTTTATACAGGAACTTCCCTCTGTTTGACCAACCGGGACTGTACTTATTCTGTGCATGCAGTATGGCAGAGAAACTAAGAGAGCATGTACCCCAGCAAGAAGCGTGGAGGGTCCCCACAACTGGAACCAGACATTTCTCCCACCAGAGAAAACAACCTGCTATTGTTATTTCTATTTTTAACTGGTTTAGAAGATGCTTGGACACAATTGTGATGGAGACCATATAAATATATCAAAAGCCAAATAAAGGTGGAAGCCAAAAAAACCAGAAAAGGAAAGAAGCCTGGCTTCAAAACAATGTGAAGTGACACTCAGATTTTCAACACTTCCCTTCAAAGTAAGGTCACATTCCTATTTTTGGAATAAGGCTTTCCTGACCCCAGGAGCCAGCCAAATTCCACCTGCATGCTCACCATAGCATTGCGGTCCACATGGACTTTTGTTTGCTGAATTTCTTCTTGCTGCACCCTTGGAAAAATAGAGGAGTCTGCTCCTTTACAGAAGAGAAGTAACTTTCCTAAAAGCAAATAATACACAGTTTA
Source organism: Urocolius indicus (assembly GCA_013401255.1). Taxonomy (NCBI): domain Eukaryota; kingdom Metazoa; phylum Chordata; class Aves; order Coliiformes; family Coliidae; genus Urocolius; species Urocolius indicus. The sequence goes on from WBNH01002756.1 coordinate 23,422, forward strand.
TAGCATTCGCAAGCTGTAGAAAGACTTCCCAGCTTCAATAGTTAGTAAATGATGATGCAGAGGAAGGAAATCTGGCAGGACTAAAGAAGGAACTGCTAGAAGCCCAGCTGCCTACCAAAAGTGGTCTTACTCTAACCCGTGCAAAAAACTTGTTTGACCTCAGGCTGAGACATCGTATGTGCCTACTTGCCTCTGAGCAAGCTTTCTCCAAACAGCCTAGACCAAATAGTTTATTTTTTCCTATACAGAAGCTCTGGCAACCTTTTCAAGCAGGGTAAAACCAGCACCTCATCACAGCATGGACATTTGAGAAGGATAGTAACCTCTGATTTTTTTCTGCTGTCCCTTTGAACTTATCCCATTCTGCTCAGGGGAAGGCCTCTCATCTCCCCCCTAGTACTTATATCTCCAAGGCTGGAACAAGAAAAGTAGGGAGCTCTCCATGGGTAACTGTCTCATTCCTGTCCCCTCCCTTTATCTGCTGCTGGTAGCTATGAAGAAAATTAACTCCGTCCAAACCAGACTCAGCACAGAATTTAATTGGATCAGCTTAGAAAACCTAGCAGCTTAACCTCTCTGGGTTACAGGAATAAAGAGGATGCATTTTATTCTTGTGCACACATGTATGTGAGCTCAGAAATGCATTTTAACTGTACCTGTGGTGGTTCTGACTATGACACTCATGCGGCGACGGACGGGATCAAAGTTCAACACGTGGAGAAGTTGATACCTCAAGGAAAAAAAATAAAGAGCTTAGACTCAGTAAAAGAAAAATAGTTAAGACAGAAAATCACTAACAATGAGCTGCAGAAATCAATACACTCTGCAAGTGGCAGCACCCACTGGGCAGCGTACTTTTTACAGCTACTATACAAGAAAATGGAATTAAAAAGCCCTTCAGTGTTGCTTTGAGCGTGGTGCTGAGGGTGTGGGTGCTCACTACCACATCAAGCCCCTGCAGGTAGCCACATTGGCATCAGCATGTAAATAAGAGGTTTCACCATAAGGGGAGTAAGAAGTGAAACTTGCTCATGCAGGCAAGTTCTCCAGAAGTGCTAGGACCAGGTCAGCGATTCTCAGTGTCCTCCAGGCTGCGAGCACAGGGGGAAATTGAATTATTTTCAGCTTAGGAGGTGAAAAAAAAGTTACAAGGAAGGAAACCATATCAGAGAGTTTAGGCTTACAGCATCCCACTGTGAGACCCAGCCATAACTGTTAAGGTCAGAAACTTCCTGGGAGTCAGCTGCACAGTCAGACACAGAGGAAGGATACATGCAAAAGGCTGCAGGTGCTTAAGGGACCTGAACTTAGACATCACTAAAACTGTCAGCAGACTTTTTCAGCCTGCACCTTGCTGTGTTGCATTTTGTAATGAGGACGGGAGTTCTTGGTCTGACAGCCCTCACAGAACAGCTTTGACTTTGCCTTTGGCCAGGTTGGCCACACTGACCGAAGGCAAGCAAGCCAGGCAGGAGCCAGCCAGCACCACCAGCCCCGTTCCTCAGCAGCCCCTGCAGCACTTACATTTCAGTTTCATTCTTTTGGTTTCGTATTTTCATGAAATCATTTTCAAGTCCTAGAAAAGTGAAACCATACCTGTCAATAAACAAAAGGACAGAACAACATTGAAAACATCCATTGGCACATATTATACACTAACAACATTCTCATTTCACCTTCTGTACTGCAGAGGAGAACAAAGAAGTTAGCGAGCCCGAGATAAAAACCTCAGCTGGATGCTTGCTTGCTCCATGCAGAGCCTGTGATATTATGGCACCACTTCCATAATCTGGAGAGCTGGGCACCACAGTCCACAGATGGCAAGAGCCTCTGGACACAGTCTCTGGCAGATTTATAAGCCATGAGCAAGTACATACAGCTGCAACAGTCTCTGTCTAAAACCTAAAAGCGCGCAGTAGCATCGAATCATAGAATGGTTGAGTTGGAGGGGACATCTGGTCCCAACACCCCTGCCATGGTTGTTCAAAGCACCATTCAACTTCGCCTTCAGCATCCTCAGCAGGATACAAATATGAGTTTGATACAAGTAACCCATCCTATTACTTTGCCACTGCACACCAAGGAAGCTATTTGGCTGCCACACGCACACAATAGCTGGTCTCCATTTCTTGGGCATTAAAACACATGGCCATGTGGGCTTCAGCAAAGGAACTTCTGCCCCAGCTGTGCACTGCAGCACCTCGGGGTTGCTCTCAGCAGTGAAGGCAAACCACAGCCACCCAAGAAGCTGCTCAGTGAAGATCCTTTGCAGAGCATGCAGAGCTCATTTACACCCACATGCTCACAGTGCTGTGCATCAAGTCCAGCTTTGGTATCACAATGTATAGTCTCTGGTGAAAGTGTCCTATTGCCTTCAGATAACCCTCACCTTCCTCCCACCAGAGAGGGAATTAAAAACACAACACCTTCATATTCTTACTTTTCTGCGCCTTTCACCAAAGCAATTTCATCAGGGGAAGAAGAGATATAGGTGTATTTGCGTCCTGGATGTCCTATTAGCCCATCCACCTGGTCTGCTTCCTTGATCTGCACGGTGTGGCAGAGGCAGAGGGCTCTCAGGAACAGCTCCTCACGGCTCTAGGCAGGAGGCAGGAAGAGCTCGTTACCAGCTTCACACTGTGCATCCCCAGCCTACCTCACAGCACTTGGCTGTCATTTTTCATAGAATCATCTTGGTTGGAACAGACTTTTAAGATCATCAAGTCCAACCCCTCCTCTCACACTGCCAAGTCCATGACTAACTCATGTCCCTCTGCACCTCAGCTCCACAGCTTTGCANCTTGCCACACTGCAGCCCCTCAGTGTCCCTCTGGGAGCAAGGAGCCCAACACTGAATACAGCACTCGAGGTGCAGCCTCACCAGTGCCCAGAACAAGGGGAACAATCACTGCTCTAGTCCTGCTGGTCACACCAGTGCTGATACAGACCAGGATGCCATTGGCCTTCTTGGCCACCTGGGCACACTGCTGGCTCATGTCAATTAACAACCCCCAGGTCCTTTTTCCCCAGGCAGCTCCCCAGTCACACATCTCCAAGTCTGTAGCATTGCATGGGGTTATTGTGGCCCAACATATGTTTGTCTACACGTTTTACAACAACAACAAAAAACCAACATCCCCTCCAAGCCTCTGCTGTATTTATTTACACAGCCAGGAGCTGAACACTAAACCCCAGTCATCAACATGCAGATTTCTTACCTTTTCTGCTTTGCCATAATACTTTAGGGGTCCATCTGTCTGATGGAAGCCATCCACCTCTGAGATGCAGCCTCTGTACTTGTGCCCATCGATGCAGCACTCTATGAATTCCATGCTGTTCTCTGTTAGGGTCCCTGTTTTGTCTGTAAAGACGTACTCCACCTAGAAGCAGGCAGCCAGGTCACCTCGCTGCACACCTAGCCCCAGGCACCAGGGAAAGAGCCTCACAAAACCCAAAAGCGTGGAACATTCCAGTGTACCTGTGCTAATGCTGAAGAGTACTGTGCTGTTAGCCTAACCTGCCCCCTCAAAGACACACAGGTGCTCTACGGGAGTTACACTACCATGTAGTGCTACTACTTTGCTCCTTGGAGCAGCTGCTTTGTTTTTCAGCTTGTTGCATAGGTGGCAGGAGACAGCTCCTGAAGATTTAAAATCTGTTTTCAAATCCTTTGTTTTCTCTTCACTATCTTTACTGGGTCCTTTGCTATAACTCCCAGTGCTCAGTTGCCTCCTTCATGGGATTTTCATCTTGGTGCTATATTTAAATTAGGCACTTGCTATTCCAAATATATATACATATATTTTTTCAAAAGGCAAAATATAAAGCACGAGGCACTACTCGTTGTTCCACTGAGTCTCTCATGGTGCAAGTAGGAAAGGACAGCCTGAGCAAAGCCAGCAGCAGCATGGCTGCATGTGCATTCCGTGCCCAGAGAGATGACCGGGCAGGCATTTCTGTTAATCCTTGAAGAGACAGGGGATTTTTTATTTTTAATTGAAGCAGTGAAAGCAAACCACTCTGACACGCAGATCACACAGCCTGATATTCCCCAATATGGAAACAATTGGCATGACCCAATTCCTGCTCTTTCATGCACTATTTATAACCTTATCTGTTTCGCGGAGCGAGTAGAATCACATTAAAAGGAAAGTGCCACCAAACTGGCTGAAGCTTTGCCCTGAGGGGACCATGAGGCACTATGCAAGGGTTCCTATCAGGGAGGGCATTTTCAGCCAAGCAGATGCAAACAGAGTATATGTTCTGACCTGCCCAAGTTCTTCGTTCAGGTCCGAGGTGTTTACCAATGCTCCTTCTTTTATTTCTTCATCATACATCTCCTTATCCCAGGAGATAAAGAAGGAGCCTAAGAACTTCTGCATCTCTACTGTAACGTACATGGAGACTGGGATAATAAAATTGAAGAGGACCATAAATGACAAGAAATCCGTGAACATCCGCAGTACCTGCAATGGGAAGAGGAGAAGAAGCTGCAGTCTGTGCCAGTTCAGGTGTAACTCAGGGGCAGTTTACAGCCACACCTCTGGGGTTTTTAGATAGTTTTTCTTCTAAGGATATATCAAATAAATAACCTGAAAATGAATACAGCTAAGATACAGGCCAAACTGCATTTTCCTTCAGTGTAGAACACATCATTGTCTTCTGCAGATCTACAAAGGTTTATGCAAGAGTGCATTTCACTGCCTCATAGTGACGACACTTGATTCAAGTACCTTCCTCTTAAGAATATACTGCTACAAGCTCATTCTGATCTCAAGTAACTAGAAATAAGGAGCAAGTGGTTTAAGATCAGTCAAGCTATGGCGAGGATGCAATCTGTGCAGTGACATCCCTGTGAGTCTTACTCAGTAATCCATCACAACACTGACTTCTGCACACTCATGCACCCTCTTTCAGACTCCACTGCCTGTGTCCTGGCAAGTTTGGGAAGCCACTTAATGTGGCCTCAATTTAAGTTTAGCTACTTAAAGTTGAAAGGTAGCTCAAGTTCAGAGAAGGTTAAATCAGCTGCTGCTTTTTTACAACACTCAGCACTTATTTCTGCTTTGCCTTGCCCCACACAAGCATCGCTGTGCACAGGCATGAGAGAGGCAGGAAAGAAACGCAAACAGTAGGAGAGTCCGGAGGACACAACAGCACTTCCAGCAAGTGAAAGGGATTCACAGGGCTGGCAGCAGACACTACGAGATTAAATAAAACCATCAGAACAAATAAAGCTGGAGGAGGTGCTGAAATAGAAATCCACTTACCTTGAACGTCTCTCTCTCTTTTTTAGTCTTTTCGTTGTACCAAGGCTCATCATTAGATGGATTACTCTGCCAGACGTATTTTAGAGTCGTGCACACAGTGGCCTTGCTCAACAGGATGCACAAATACACTATCAAGAAAGCGTTGATAGATCTGAAAAACAGGTTTCTTTTTTAAATTCCTGCAGTTAGTTTTATATAGAAAATCAAGTAAGCAAGCAGGAGCAAGACTTCCTTGCTTTTAAGAAGGGGATTACAGAACAAGTGCTTTTGACAGTGCTGACATTTACATTTAGTTCATATATTTGTACATTTCTTACTTTTTTTCTTAAATTAAAAAGCTACTAAATGATGCAGCTTCTTGGAAGATATGTTTAACCAAATACACAGATTTTCTATGCAATCAGAGAGCATCTGAAACAAAAAGCAGCAGATTAGGGGATTACTTCTGTACAAGTCATCCATGAAAAAAAAAAACGAAACAAACAAAATAAAACAAAATCAGCTTTTATCAATTTTTTTGCTGACTATAAATACTCACTTTTCTACAGCAGATCGTTTCTGAGATTTCCCTTGGTAGTTCAAAGCCATTTTCGTTTCCATTCCAGTATAGACTGCAACTCCTACAGGGTATTAAAGCAGGGCTCATAAGTGGCTCATGGCCCCAGAGGGACCCAGTTTGCACTTAGCCGTAAGGGGCACCTATGTTCACATGAAACTCGAACCTCAGTTGAAGAAAGAGGCATTACCCAAGGTCTGTTCATCTCCAGAAACATCCAAGGCTGCTAAGTAATGTAACTGCATATAACCCAGAGCGCAGGGCAGAAGCCCATGGATGATATACAGTCAGAAAAAACAGTGTTCGTAACAGCCACCACCCTCAATCACTAGTGACTGGACTGTGATGCTAGCACAGCTTTCCAGCAAAGGATGCAGGAGCAACTCCCGACTTGTCATATCTCCAGCAAAAAGGAAAGCTTGCTGAGGTATATTAAGACAATCTGCATAGCTTGGCAGCACTGCAGATATAACCAGCATCTCTTCATTGCACCCTGTCAACCTGGCAATCAGCTTGCATATCAAATGTAACTGTAGAGCCTGGACAGGCTACAGAGCTTTATTTCCTCTCTCTTGATTTAGTGATGGACATCTACATTTGTCATTATTTATCAGAACTATTTAAATAAAGACTATAATAATAAATTGTTCACCGTAAATCTTCTTGGTATTTTTGAGGGTAGCACCTTTCAGCAACAGATTTTCAGGACCCAAAGACCTAAATGTAAAAGAAGTTATGACATTACTCAAAGAACATTCAAACTGCTTTACAATTTAGACCCAGAGATAGATTATAAAGCTAAACAGATATTCTTTAGATCCGACTACTTGATCTGGATGTTACATTTGGCATTGCTTGAGTTTGTTTTTCTCTTTACATACTTTTCTTTGCATTTCATCTTACACAGACTACTCTTGGTGCTCAAAGTTCCAAATTTAATGGGTGATTACCAGTAAGACTTTTGAAGACTAAGTGCTAAACATTGAGATCTAATTTGTTCCAGTACTTATAAAAAAGCAGACTTTAAAAGCATTGAAAACCTGTCTGTTCCAGCACAGTCAATCAATGGTACCAAAGTCAATGGCTTATTTTGCTCCCATTTGTGTTTTTATTTCTTTGAAACTCCCACCTGTGCCTCTCTATTACTTCCCTCATCTGTGTGGATCCTCCACAGCATGAAACACAGCCAGAACCACTCTGGTGACAGCTATCTGATTTTGATGATTTATAAATAGTATTTGCTTATTTTTTCCCTGAAACATTCTGTCTGATGATGAAGTTTCTGCTGTCCCTGAAATGCTTCCCATCAGGAGGATGCTACAGCATGGCTTCTCCAAGAGACGCTCAAACAGATGAGAGGTTAACCACAGGCCTCCCTTCAGAATGGAGCATTTGGAACAGTCAAAGGAAAACAACCAATCTCTAACGATGGCAGCACAAATTCAGACCCTTGAAACCTAATGTACATGCCCAGTCTCTCAGAGGAGGGCTAGTGAGATGGCAACAAGACCAACCTGGCTACAGGCTCTTGGTTGCTTCTGTAGATGATAATTCTTCCAACAAATCTGCAATAAAAATACGTGAAACTTTCATTACAAACATATTAATGCTATAAAGAGCTACCACAGACATACTAAACAATCCTTTACAGAAGTCAGAAGCAAACATATGCATTTGGGAGTTCAGCACTTCAGAGATGTGGCTGTACTTGGGACAGCAAGAAGCTACATACCCTCCACGGCTGGGGTGTGGAGCAGTAGTACTTGTCCATGCCTACATACACCAGCACATCCCCATGTGAAGGAATTTAGCCACAAAGACCACTTATTCCCGCAAGTCACTCAGCCCACTGCCTTTTACTTGGGAGGCAGACTTGCCAGATTAGGCACATGGACCATTACTACAGCTGAGCTGACAAAAAATAGCTCATTACATCATGACAAGTGTCGCACCAGGGAGGTTTTGCTACAAAGAAACTGGGCCTTGAAGAAGCGTGGAGTCTACTTTACCATCTGTGTATGGAAGAAGTCCAGCAACTGATTGCTGCCTCAAAAAACCTTTTAGTCTCTGATGAAAAGAAACTGTGCTTTGCTGAACTGTGACTGATCCCCTTACTGATGGTGTCTGCAGGGAGATAACACCAGGAAGCTGCAGGGTGGGCAGGAGCAGCAGGATCATTGAATGGTTTGGGGTGGAAGGCACTTCAAAGATCATCTAGTTCCATTCCCCTTGCCATGAACAGAGACACCTTCCACTATATATATCAGGCTGCTCAAAGCCCCATCCAGCCCTGCCTTCAACACTTCCAGAGATGAGGCAACCACAGCCTCTCTAGGCAACCTATGCCAGTGCCTCACCACCCTCACAGGGAAGAACTGAATCCTTAGAGCTAAACTAAATCTCCCTTCTTCCAGCTTACAGCCATTTCCCCTTCTCATATCAGAAGGTGCCCAGCAGGATGGGCAGGAGCAGCAGACTCACTTGTAGAGGTCGGGCTGTGGCTGTTCACACTCGATGGTGGCAGTGAGGGCATCGATGGCTTCGTCCGTACAGAGCACGGTGGTGTCCCGCACTGCATAGTGAGTCTGGGCAAAGGAGCACAGGCAGTGTCACCATCAGCCCCCAGCAACACCGCCTACACCCAAGTTTTATACCCCTCTACCTAGAATGCCACCATGCAAAGGCTTGTCAGCACCAGCAGCTTATCCCAGCCCTTGCCCTGCTCCTACAAAGCAGCTGAAACATCTCAGAGAAAGACTGAAGTCAACGAGCTTCAGAGAAATCATAGTGGGAAGGAGCAGCTGGACAGCTGTTCAGTAAAGCATGCACCAACTCACAGCATCTTGGGTTTTTCCCCAGGGACCTGCTGCTGCCCCAGCTGGGATGGTGGAGAGGCTAAAGGGGCTCTTAGGGAGAAGGAGTTCCCAGGGAACACTCACCCACCTGCTCCCAAAGGTAATTAGAAGCCAGCTCCAGTGCCTGGGGATCAGGCAGAGCAGACTTCAAGCTATTTTTAGCAGCTACTGCTGCTGCAAAGGTTCATCTCTCACAATTAACTGGAAAGCCCACGAAGGATCTGCTTGCTGCCTTCTAGGCTCTATTTATAGGAGCTACTCAGAGCTCTAAGTCACGGCAGGCTGCCTTAATCCATCTTCATAAACAAATTCATTACAAAGCTTCCTCCCCTCCCTATGTCTGAATTCCTCTCCTTGTGCATCCCAGGAGCAACCAGTACGTTACAAATGCTGTAGGCACAGCATTATCTATACCCACCTTCAGGCCATTTTGGTAACCTGCCTGGCTGCTCTTGTTGAAAGCAGATGCACATACACACACACATGCTTCTCTGGTGCAGATCATGGCTTTTGGGAAACACAATTCAAAAACATTTCTGCTGTGCCCAGTACCAAACCTGACCCCATGTAGGGTTCTGCATCTGCTGCTCCTCTCACCATGGATACTGGGCAATTACTGAGTGGTACTTCAGAGCTGCCTCCTAATCAATTCCGTGATCCGTACACCCTCGGGTCACTTAGTGTATTCAGAAAACACATGTTCTTTTAGATAAAGGTAAAGCCCTGACAAAATCCCTTCCATAGTTCTGCTTCAGTTTCACTTGACCAGACGTCTTTCCCTGACATGGCCCAAATAAAGAAAAGTCTCCACCAGGCAGGCAGTAGACATCAGTGCAGATGAGGTTTCTGTGTGCACCCAAGTGTGCTTCCCTCACCCTTCTTCTACAGCAAATCCTGGTTCCTAGTGTCAGGACTATTTCCCTAAACACCACTTGCTTTCCTATTCCCTTTTTCCCTTCAAATTCATTTTAAACTCAAGAAGAAAAGGGAGACAGGTCCCAGTCACCTACAGGAACCCATAAACCAGGAAAACAAGTCACAGTGCTTGACATAAAAATTCAGCGTTACATTTGCAAACTCAAAAGAGTCAAGACTCTGCAAAAGTTACGTGAACTTATGCATAACTGACACAAATAAGTAATTGCCTATTTAACATAGTTATCTAGTTTTAGCCTCAAACCACTTCAAAGCTCCACTCCTCTGCTGGAAACAGCATGGTGCACCAGAACTGCATCAGCTCCTACACCAGATTGCCAGTGCTGATTAACAGTCGCCCATACAGAGATGAGCCACAGACCCCACACACTACATATGAGATCAACAATGGTATTTCCACTGACTTCAGAGTTGAATGAACCATGGCATTTTAAAGTATCTCCCGGTCCTACTACTGCAGTTGCTAGTATCTGTATAAATATTTATAAAACATCAGTGCAACCAAATGTTCATGTCTTCTGATGAATCTACTTTTTTTTTTTTTCTGTTGCTGCTTCTTTCCTAGTTGAGAGGAGTGGGGGATGAATGAAGAAAATAAACTAAAGAGGATATTCATCCTGAGCATGACTAGCATTAAATTTCACTGCTTGATTCAAGGGGAGAAAAAAACCCAGAAGTGATGTTTTTCTCATATTAGTGAAAAATTCCCCAGATGAATCTAGCTATACAGCCTCAAAAAGTCCCTGATCTCCCTGGGAAAGCTCAGCTAAGTAACAGAGGCGTTGGCAGGTACTGAAAAGGGAGCTGAAGCAGCTGCAGACGCAGCTTTACCGACACAGCAGACCTTGCGACATGCAGCTGCAGCAGGGAAGCACTGACACACTTCTCCCAGTGGGCAATAAGACAGCAAAGCTCTGTCGACAAATATCGACAGGATTTGGGGCAGCACCAGGAGAAATGGCTGCTGGAGACAAGACAGAAAACAAACAGTCCCCAAGGGCCTTTGGTGCTGACACACTGGGAGGGGGTGGAGGGAAGAGCTGATAAATACAGCCACAGGGACGGGTTCTGTGGGAACATCCTCCTGTTAAGCACAAACCCCCTCCACGCAAGTACCAGCTTCAGTGGCATCTCCAGGCACCCGAGTGGCCCCAAGCACCAGCTCCCAAATGCTGCCCCATCCATCCCCGTCACCTTGAAATTGGACTCGCCATCGAGACTTGCTGTAGTGACATAACAGGTCCCATCAGTGCTGCTCGAGGCCAAAAATATCAAGTCACAGGGGAAGGTCTCATCTGCTTTCACTTCTACTATGTCTCCAACCTGGAAGAAAGGAAGCACTTACATGAAAAGCCCTCGTGGTTCTTATTAGATGGTTAAGGATTTAGCTTCTCTCAAAGCCTAAAAGAAATCACCTTGTCTAAAAGGGAAATGAGTGTTGAAAAGGTGCACAGGTCCCCTGAGGATCACTTCACAATCTGATGGGTCAATCCAGCCCAGCATCAACTCAGAGCACTCACATGGCACAGTCAGTATTTATTCTTCTCAATGGAGCAAGAGACTGTACTTGTCTGAAGTGCAGTGTGATAATTTAACATCAAAGCTAAGTGTACTTTCCTGGTGTCCTTGGGAGAGTTAGAAATAGAAGAGGACTGTCTGTCCTGGAGAAGTGCAAAACGCTGACAGATCTGTCACTTGTCAGCCCCAGTACAGCTTTTGTGAGACAGCTTTTCAAAAGCAATCAAACAAAAGCAGCTTCATTCCTTTAACTGGGAACAGCTCTCAGAGCATCTCACCTGAAAGCAAGCATGCTGGGGCAACTCCAACCATAGGATATCACATTCCTTCTCACAGCCACCCTTGTGTTCCCACCAGCCTCAGCAACACCCGTACACGAGCTCTCCATTAATAGTTACCTTGATTTTTTCACTCTCTTTCTGCACTTGCTTTGCATTCTCGACAATGAAGACATTGCTTTTGTTCACTTCGTTGTCAGCCCTGTGCCTCAGCCAGTCCTCGTATCCCTAGGCACACAAATACAGCCAACACAAACTCGTAACGAAGCAAGTAAACTAATGAAAGAGGATGAGTGAGGATAGAGAGAGATATTTAAAAAAATGAATAAATTAAGCAGTCCTCAGACCTCCTTCATGCCTGACAAAACATCAGAGTAGCGCAGACTGAATCAATTTGTTTTAAAAGCTTCATATGCATATTTGACGGATTCAGAACAGATTAAAATAACACACAAAAATATCTATATGTAGTGCATGCAATGAGCAGCTAAACTGCTGTAACATGTTTCTATTATCCTCAGCGTTGCCAAGAACAGGCTGATAATATGAATAATACACTTAGCACCCTATGACTCTTCCCTATGGTAACACAGAATGAGACTCTTCCTTTCCAGTCTTAACTGAAAGGATAAAACATTCAAATGTGAAGCAGATGGATTTCACTCCAGCTCTCCCTTTCTGGCCCCTGTGGAAGAAACTTATTATTCAGTCCTTCTGTAGAGGAAATTCTAAATGGCACGTGTGCACCCGATGGGAGGAAAAAGGGCTTTTAACACTGCAAGAAGATGAGGAGTACATATTTTCAGGACCAGCTGAGTGGTTGAACAGAACTCATCCTTCCATTTACCAACACTGGAGCAGAGCATGGGCTATATTTGGAGCACATCTCCGCAAAGACTTGGAGAACATTTCTAAAAAGAGAAGAAAAATTTAAGTAAAGCCAGAACTACAGCAGTAACCTTTACTGACCCTCATGGCTTGCTTACAGTAGTACACACAGAGATGTTTTATGTTGCCAAAACAGGAGAGACTAATAACCATACTCAATATGCAGCCTCACTTGAAAAGCACCTTCTGTTCTGAGGAGGGTTCACCAAACCTGACAGCTCATTTTGGTGACTTTACAAGTATATTCAAATACACGCTCATCATTTTCTTCATTACATGTCCCAAAGAGCATCTTCACCTCCCCAAATTGATGTTTTTACCTGTTTGATAGCTGTGACAGTGATGACAAAGAAGAGTGGGAGGCCACTGGTCACTGGGCTGGTCGGGGTGTCCACTATCACCTACAGAGGAAAAAAAAAAAGTACTGCTGACAAGTGGGTTTCAGGCAGCAGAAGAAACAAAAACTCTAATAACAGAGGAAAAAGAGTGCTCCGTTCATTAGGGGCAAGTCACAGCTGAGCAGAGGAGGAAGGGAAGGAGGATCAGCATAAGCACTCTGAGGAGACAATAATCTTTCCTCCTGAACACCATGACATGTCCTCAAGTGGGAAAAAAAAAAAAACCTTTCAGAAGTAGCTTAAAACGTAATTTTTACATTGCTCTAATGGGAAATAAAACCCTGGATATATGGGCTGATGGAGATGGGTTACAAAAATGCAATCACTCCAACTGCTGATGACAATGAGACTGCTCCCACCACAAGATTTGCTGGAGAGGAACCGGGCAGTGAAGGAGGATGAGGCAGAGACAGCAGCAACGCATGACTTAAAATACACCCTCATTTTTCACTGAGCCAGAGAATGGTTGTTTCTCCTATTTGGCAGTGAAGACAGAATGCATCTGAACCCTAAAACATGACTGGTTATGGCAGGAAGGATACCACTAGTCATCTTGAAACACTGACACTCAAGAGGACAAAAATGCCTCAGACCAAATTACTGAGTAAATCCATGGCAGAGAGGAACAGGAATATTTAAGTGCATCAGAAACCCACATTTTGCCATTAAGCTCTGAAATTTGGAGTTAAGAGCAGATATAAGCACAGCAACTGCAACAGGGCCTTGGGGCAGATAGCTGGATCCCTCCTGAGCCCAGTGCGTGCTCTCAAGCCAGTGTTCTGACAAAGACCAAGTCCCTTCATCCTTAATTAAACCTCCAGCCTTCAGGAAACTGCTGCTTTTTTTGATTGGATCATGACTTGGCCTGAAGGGTAAGAACAGCAGACCAGGTTCAGAACTGGGAAGGAAAATTTTAAGTGGAGGACAAGCTGCACCCTGGCCCCACCTTACAAACCCACAGCAAGCAAAATCGGCCATTTTTCCTGCTGTCCTCTGAGAGAACAGGAGCACAAGAGGCAGATGATGAGGGCTGTGATAAAAGGGATGGGGAAGCTCAGCAGAAATGCTTTGTGTCCCCACAAAGGGGCTTTGTGTCCCTCTGCTTGTTTGTGCTTCCCTGGCATACCCACAAACAGCAGCATCTGTATATTTATTGTTCCAGGCTGCCCAGAAAATGCTATGTTAAGGACAGCACTGCTCTTATCAGCTGGGAGGAAGCTACGTGGAAAGTTTTAACTGCATGAAATGCTGTACACTGCAATATTACTCTGCGTTCCTGGACCCAAAAGAGAAGAACCAGAAAACACTGAAGTTTAGTCTGGGTAAGAGGAGACTGCAGGAGGATTTCATTAATATTTACAAATATCTAAATGGTGGATGTCAGGAAGTTGGGGCAGCACTTTTTTTTTCTGTTGTATCCAGTGACAGGACAAGAGGTAATGGACAGAAGCTGGAACACAAGAAGTTCCATTTAAACGTAAGGAAAAGCTATTTCACTATGAGGTGAGGGAGTCCTGGCCCAGGCTGCCCAGGGAGGGTGTGGAGGTTCCTACTCTGGAGGTTTTCAAATCCACCTGGATGCATTCCTGTGTGACCTGATCTAGGGGAATCTACTTTAGCAGGGCAATTGGACTGGATGCTCTATAAAGGTCCCTTCCAATCACTACCATGTTGAGAGTCCATGAAGTGGAAGAGATACACCACAAGAAGTAGCCAGTTAAGTGGTGTACAAGCTAAGTAGCACGAGGGTAAATCAAGATAAACACAATAAATATTTCCAAGAACACAAAGTCTCAATTTCTTGAAATGGGCATAAAATGTGTACCAACAGAAAGTCTGATAGAAACCAGACTTTGAAGGAACAGCCTCAAGCAGGGATAGTGCCAAGTGTGACACGGACACATCACACAGTGTGCTCAATGGCTGCTCGCTGAAGTTTAGCCCAACCTGCCAAAAGTTATCTTGAGAATACAAGAGAAACTTTGGCTTTCAGCTGAGAAGTATAAGGGAGGGGACCTCCAGCTGTCCTGTGGGCAAGTATTCTGCATTGAACAAGTTAGCGTAGTATGCATTTGTTTAAAGGACTTCCATCCACACAAATGCTGTACTATCGATGTATGAATACAAATACTGGATGAAGACCCCAGAATAACTCATTTATGCATTTGGAGATTGCACTCCTTTTGCATCCTGTGCCTGGATCCAGCTCTTCCCTTTCATGGCTGGTGGAAAGGTGAGGGACACACAAGCAATGGGCCAAACATCAAAAGCAGAACCCTTTGAAGCTATTTTTGAACTGTTTTAGGACTTCAGCAGCTTAATATGGATCCACTTAAAAGCAACAAAATCCTCCTGTTACTCAATAGTTTCCTCCTAACTCATTGTTTAGGACACTGAATAACACAGTCAAGAAGCCATCTCTATCAATCAAAAGGGACATTTTTCATTTCTGACACCTCCTATATTGCCTTACTGCTGTCAGCTTGGTCTGTCACAAACACACTTGGACTACACTTACGCCAGGCCACCCATTTCCACCAAGAGTTTACTCACGTTTCCTGAGTGTTGCAACAGATGAACCAAAGAAGCAGCTATTTGTACCCTTGTTAGTGTGTTTTATGTTTAATGCATGTATTTTCTCTCTCTAAAACAAGTGCTGAATTTGGAGTCACCGAGTAATAGACATTTTGATAAAGGGTTTCAGCAGCAGGTAGAGGAGATGCACCAGGCAAAATTCCCCAAGCACCTAATTGCACTCCTCACGCAGCACATGGAACAATCCTATCAATTTAAATTACTTTAAAGCACTAACATTTAAACTATAGATGCCATTTGTCAAGGCATAATTCTTGGTATTTTTAAATGAATGGAGTGGTCCTGAATAGGATTTTTTTTAAGACAAGTGATGTCTCCAGAAATGTGTGCCTGTGGGCAGTCAGTTATTCTATATGGCAGCAAGTGTATTAGTGCTGTCAGGTTGGGGTTTGTTCAGTTGAGTTTGTTTTTTCTCTAATAGAACATGAGGGTTGTTTCCTTACTTGAGGTGTCCACAGAATAAAAATAAGGAAGAACAGCCAGGCTCTTGTCTCACCTATGTACACTTGCACCTAAAACATGTGAACAGCCCAACTGCAACTGGTTGTGTAAGTAAAATGAAAGAATATCCCACATTCGTGATAGCCAGAAGGCCAAAAGATAAGTAGTATTACAGCATCATTAAATGGCCAACGACACAAAAAGGACATCCCAACTCCAGGGCATCGCTTCAGCTCAAAGCAAATTACAGATTCAGTCTGACAAAATGGAGCAACGCCAGCAAAATCAAGAGCTGGAGGGGAGCCAGTTGATGCTGGGGTAAATTGGCCTTCCATGTCACACTGCCAGGAGGAGCCAGCCACGGCCATTATCTCGGGATCCCCTGTTTCTGTGGCAGCCACCAAAATGACTATAAGCCATAACTATTTACTGGAAGGACAAAACACTTCAGACACTTGTCCCTTAAACATGCAGCTTTGAGAAGAGAGTAATATCCCAAACCTGAACCACTAAAACCCCAGAGAAGCCATCTGACAGCAGGCTGTGTGCAGTAGCCACATGGCACTGTTTAATTTGCTGGGGGAGAGTTTTAATGTCTATTTTCAGCCCTAGAGCAGGTTGTTTGCACAGCCCCAGGCCTGAGGATTTCAAAGGTGAGCAAATATACACTGCAGTGATTCTCCCAGACTCCCTTTGCCCCGGTGCACTCTGACAGCCTGCTTTTCTTGGTTGACAGAACAGAAAAGTATTCAGGTTTAAGCGGCAAAGCCTGAACAAAGCTAAAAACGCAGTGCTGAATAAGGTTGTCCGTGTGTAAAATTTGCTATTTTTTCTGTGCAGAGCAGCTTCTTGAAGCTTCACTTTCCCAAAACTCATGCCATGCATTTTCTCAGTTTCACTGAGTACAGCCTGCCTCCTGTTTGCCTTGAAATTTGTTAGTTGTATGAACTAACATATACAAGTACCATCTAACTTGGGAAAATACAGAGTTATGCAGCAGAAGAAATAAAGGTGACAAAAAATCAAATCTTAGCACTGCTCCATCAAATGTATTTTCACCAGTTGACTCAGTTTTGTTTCAGCAGTCATTCAAACATCATCTCAGTCAGGCCCCAAATTTTTCATTGTTATTATGCCTTGGATGGTGTGTCAGAATTAAAACACCTGCAACTTTTTAAAAACCAACACATTTACAAGTACTATCAGAGTTAATTTTGAACCTCAATCCTTGTTCGAGCTATGCTTAACATTGGCATATAAATAAACCCCACCTTTGGCATCAAAGCTCTTACCTGCACGAGGAAGATGATGAGGAAGTAAAAATTGGCAATTCTTCTAAACTGCTCAAAAAGGTTCTTTGGGAGGAAGTTCCAGAGGGTGTACTGTGGAGAGAGAGGAGGCTTACATACAAACCAAGGCACAGAGGTGGCTGGGAACTACAGCTACAAAATGGGAAGTACCCACACAAAAGGAAAGAGGAAAGGAGTTTTCCCTTTAAACCAAGCACTGCAGTAAGCTGTCCAAGCAGCTCAGGTCTGCTCCAGACAAAGGTCTAGGCTTTAAAAACAGGAGAGGGATGGAGCTAGATGCTGAGATACCACTAAGATCCTGCTTCAGCTTTCAGCTCTCTGCTGGTTCACTGAACAGTTAGAAGTATCTCACTTCAAGGGCAACTCGTAGAAGAGATGTAGGCAACTACTTCTCTTTTGTCAAAATAAAATCACAAATCACACAGTTGGAGATGATGAAGGGTAAAGAGATAAAGTCAACAGGATCTGTTTGAGCAGAAAACTTCTAGATAGGCATTTGTAAAGGGATGATTTTATGAAGAGGTAATAAACAGTGCAGAAATTTTGGTCTTTCCCCAAACAAGTTCCAAAATCCATCTTGTTTGGTTTGCTCTTCTGTTAAAAAACAAACAAAAAAAGTCATGTTGCCTATATAAATTTGTTATTAGGTTGTGCTTCATCATCATTTTGAGAAGGCTGCTAAATCATTTGCTTTGGAAAAAGGGGAATTTAAGAACAATGTGGAAAATAATGGGTTTAATATTTGATCTAATATTTGATCTTTGAGTCTGAAAGAAGACTCCATGTCTAACAAATATAAATGGGAAAAGAGAGCAAGGACACAACATTCAAAAAATAAATCATGGAAAAATTAAAAACAGCACCTACACAGATCATCTGTCAGTGAGGGAACCGAAACAGGGGAAGGTATCCTCTCTGAAGGACCCTCTTGTATGTCAGGGAAACATCAATGAGAATGCTGCATGTAAAATGTAGTTAAGACTCAAAGCTTTTTGCCAATATAAACTCAATACAGCACAAACATACAAAACCAAGTAAGATTCAAGCTGTATAAAAAAAATAAAGAGGAGGGAAAAACCCCCTTACAGCTCAAGTATAGTAAAAAGCCCAAACGTATGCTGAGCATCATGAATCCTAAGCAACATAATACATATCCAGCTGTGCTGACAACACAGGATGACACTTGTTTGATATTTTACTCAAATTGCCTTCAAATCTTTGGAAATAGCTTCATGAATGCCATGGAAAAAAAGCCAAGCAGAAGGCAGATGGGTGTCGTCGCAGTTTTCCACCATAAACAAAAGCTGCATTAATACCGTATGAATGTTTCCCCTTTCATTCAAAAGGATAAACAGGGCATGGTTGGTTTTGTCCTATCTCAAGAGACAAAAAAATCCAGGAAAAAAAAAAAAAGCAGCAATCATATTTTTCTGTGCATTTATAAAATAATCCCAAGTCACTTTGGCCAATCTGAGTTGCTGCTGCCTCATGCTGTATTACATCTGACCTGTCCTTTCTTCCCAAAGCAAATAGCAGAAAACATTAGAAAAAACAACCAACCACACAACACCAACCAAAAAACTCCCACAAAACCAACACGTACATGTGCTTTGCTCTCATTCAGCCCTGAAGAAAGGCGTTTGTATGCATCCACACTGGGATTGATAAGAAGAAAAAAAAAAAGACCACAAGGTGTAAGATACCTATTGGGCTGCTCCACTTCCAATGGGACCTTTACATCCATCCTTGAGGAATGTGGAGCTTCTGAATTTCAAAAACAAGCATTCAATGCAATCAGGGTGAACACAGAAGCAGGAAACACACGTGCACAATGTGCCCAGGCAAGAGGAGCAGCTCACCTTGGAGGAGACAATCCTGTTGTCGCAGAACTTCTGTGCCACGTACGCATCTGTTTCCGAAACCGGCCGGTGCCCAACCACCACGGTGCGTGTACCGACCCGCTTCTCTTCCCCAGCACACTGTAGGGGCAAGCAGGAAAGGGAACAATGAGCTTCTGCCTCAAAAAAAAGCCAATTCTAGCTTCTGAAAGCACCATGCTGTTTGCTGGAAATAAGGCAGCTGGAAGTTCACTTCTCTACACAGCATGGAGAAGGAAGAGGCATACATAAGGTCATTAAGGCTGCAGGACCCGGGGCTGTTTAGCCTGGAAAAGAGAAGGCTGATGGAGGACCTCATCAACACTTACAAGTACCTAAAGGGTGGGCATCAGGAGGATGGAGTGACAGTTTTTTCTGTAGTGTCCAACACCAGGACGAGGGGTAATGGACATGAGCTGGA
>WBNH01002758.1:10331-23961 GCA_013401255.1 Urocolius indicus
ATACTTTGAATCTCTGTGTTCTTTTATGAATATGGAAAAAATGAACAAGTTTGCTGTGCATAGGGGATCTGGTTTTGGATGTGGATTTTGGGTTTTTTTTGTTTGTTTGGTTTGGTTTGGTTGTTTTTTTTACTTGGTTTCTCTTCTACTTGTTTCCAGAACTTAACCACGTGACTTTCTGTTTTTTACATTTCTGGTCATGAAATTTCTCTCAGAACTAAAAAATTTCTCCTTGTGCCTCTCAAGAGAAAACAACAACAAAAAATTAGTGGAGATAACTTGCTTGCTTCTCAAGCTTGTTTTGGTAGACATAAGCTACTAGAGTACTCATTGAATTTGTATTTTCCCTTGACTTTCACCAAAGACTTTTGTCTTTCCTGTCTCTAATGCTCTAGACTTACTGTCTACAGATATTGCAACTCTCCTACTGTAGCATATCCTTAAGCATGGCTAACAGTATGAGTAACTCCTCAGTTACAAACTAGAGCAGCTGCATAGGGTAGGGTACAGTATCAATCCTGGGAAGCAATAGAAACTAAGAAGGTGATAAGACCTAGTAGGAAAAAATGTATTTCAGAGGCCTATCTATCCTGTTTTTCTTTTCTTTCTATTGTAAAAACAAATATCTATTCAAAACAATGACAACTGGAATTTGAGGGAATGCAGCACTAAAAAAATCCCATATTTGGGGCTCCTTCTGCACTCATGTTTAAAGGAAATAGAAAAAAAGAAGTGTGAGGATACATCAGAAAGAGCAATAACCTCAAAAGAACTATGACAAAATCAGACAATCCAGTTTCTACAGGTTAAATCTAAAGTCCAACAGGAACATAAGAATGTACATCTCATCAAAAGACATTTCTAATTAAGCTTCTAGGTCCCTTCCACATTTAAGAGTAGTGTTACATTTGAATAAGGATTTTCCCATCCTTGTGAAAAAAAAAAAAAAGAGATTAATCCACTGTTTAACATTACAAACAGCAAGTATAATTTAATACAAGTTTTATGATCCTAATTTATATTCCTACACTTCTATCAGGTCTCACATTACCCTTGCCTGTGTCAGCTAACCACTTGTGTAGTGTCTCCAGTGGCTTTGCTGCATTCAAAAAGCTGCCTGTTTTCTAAATCATTTATTTTGTTTCACAGTTAATGATCATTACTGCCTCAGAAGGGTTGCCTTAATTTTACTATGCAAATTCAAATTATCTGTAGATTAACAAATTTTCCAAAATATCTAATTGAACAAAATTTTCAGCATTTAGCATTTCATTTCCCATGGGCATGAAAAACTGCAGATTACTAGATGAGGCTGTGCATGAAAATTAAAATGTTATATACTGGGTGAAGTAGCAGCAAAACTGTTCCAAAAGTTTCATCACACTCTTAGGATAAATGAAAAAAACCCAACCCACAAACCAAACCTAAAGCCTCTATAATCTCACTAATTTTCATGTGGTGATAATCTACAAGATCTGCAAATTCCCCATCTTATAGCCCACGATACTTTGATTTGCATTCTTGATTAATCATGAACTAATTTGGACAAGTGAATGCATACAGGTACTTCGGCAACAGAAATCTAGTGGAGTGAAAATAACAAGAATAAGATGTGTATGCAGGAAGATATGGAGAAGTCTCAAATTCAAGGTCTCGTATCACTTTCTTCCTTCTGGGGAGAGCAGGGTTTGATGAAATTTCCCTTTCTGCCCATATCTAAACTTAGGCTTTATATATACATACAGCAGGAGCTGTTCTTAAGGGATTCTGTTCCTTAAGCCTGTACGTTTATAACCAGGAGGCAACACAGCACTTATCTGAGGGAGATCATGCACTGCGACCATGCTGCTTGCCATCAGAAAAGAGAAATCTGCGATTGTGGATAGGGGAGAAGATAATTTAGTGTTCCATAACAGGCAGATCCACCTTGACCACATTTTGACTTGAAATTTAGTTACTTGGACCTATGAATCTGAAGAAACAGAAGTGAGGCAAGGGCTGAAGAGGATGGTACTACAGATTTATGCAGAAGTAACCCTTCAATTGGAGTAAAATGATACAGCATTTTCCACAATTTCAGTTGATATGTTCACAGAATCACAGAATGCTAGGGGTTGAAAGGGACTTCTAGTCTAATCCTCCTGCTAAAGCAGGTCCAGCTAGATCAGGTCACACAAGAACAAATTCAGGCAGGTTTTGAAAACCTCCAGAGGAGGAGACTCCACAACTTCCCTGGACAGCTTGTGCCAGGGCTCCCTCACCCTCACTGTGAAGTAGTTCTTCCTTACGTTTGAATAGCACTTTTTGTTGTCCATTACTCCTTGTCCTGTCACCTGAGACAGCAGGAAAAAGTGCTGCCCCATCCTCTTGACATACACCTTTTAAATGTGTTTGTGAGATCTTTCATCAGTGTCTTCTTCTCTAAGCTGAACAGTCAAAGATCCCACAGCTTTTCCTCACAAAAAAAAGATTATCTGCTCCCCTGATCATCTTGCTGGCCAAATGTTCTAGTTTTCCAGATTCTTTCTCTGAAGAGAAAGTGAAGCCTTATTTGTCAATGTTTCTTTTTAACAACAAGCTTCCTCCATCCACTGCAGTATAAATCCCCCATACTTAATAATTGGAAAGAAGTTCCAGTTTCCATGAAGCTGAAGCTGCTTAGACCTAGTGCAACTTCAAAGCAGCTGGCTGAAAAAGGTGCAAATTACTTATACTGACCATTTTCACTGCTTTGGCTGAATCTGGTGAGAAACTACCTTAAGCCAAAACTGGTGTTTCGGGCTTGAGTCTGTCTTCACCTCAATAAAGCATAATGGTACACAGGCTAAGTTTGGTAAGTCTCAGTAGCATCTGAGTTGTTAGTAGGTCTGTAAGAGCTGTGATCATTTTAGAGCACAGGTAGGTCAGGGCATGGTTCTTCACAGGTAGAGGACATGGGATGATGGCATTACTACGTGTGGATTTAGCTCACATCTCTGCATACTGTTCATTCAAGCTGTGCAGTTAGACTTTGATCTCATCAATTCCCTTTGGAAAAATCTTGTGTTTTCTTTGTGCTTTTGAGTAACCTGTGGCAGGTGAAATATCACACCACCTCAGGTTTCTCACACTTTCCAAAGTTTTACCAAAGTCATGGGAGAGGAACACCACCAAATGCAAATATAAAGATGTCATTTTTTCCTGAGATTAGTTCTGATGCAAGCAGCCCAAATCTCATGACAGCATGACAGTACCACAAATACAGTCC
This sequence comes from Urocolius indicus, assembly GCA_013401255.1. NCBI lineage: Eukaryota > Metazoa > Chordata > Aves > Coliiformes > Coliidae > Urocolius > Urocolius indicus. Next base: position 13,579 of record WBNH01002758.1, read on the forward strand.
AATTTTACATCTCAATGAAGACTTCCTAGTTCTCATGCTAAACTGCTTTCAACATGTGCTCCCTTGCATTTTGTCTGATTCTATGAACCTTTTAGTAACTCAAGAAATCTGTGTTTTAATTGAGCCATGCAAAAGATTATTCATTTCATTGTCTTTCTCAAATAGTTTTATAATTGACAATGTATTTTATTCTGATGACATGTCCAGGATAATACAATGAGGTGTGAAGCAATATACCGTATCTGAGGAACAACAGCAAATTAACTATTAAATATAATTAAATATATGATCATAAGAAAGTTTTTAAAAAATTGAAATGACTTTACCACATTTTGTGAAAGTCACCAATTAGCAGGGCACTATAAATGAGTTCTTATGATGTAAGGATAATTTTATACTGAAGAACTAGTTACACATTTTTTTCTGTGTGCATGGCTTTTTTTTTTGTTTTTTTTATGGCCCACTATTCTCCAAAGACAATTGAAGAACTCTTTTTTTTTTTTAAAGTTTTATTCTTGACAGTAGTAGTTCTTGCACGTTTGGCTTCCTCAGAGTTAAGAAAATGTCTGTCAACCTATCTTTCTTCATTTCATAGGGGAAGATCAATAGGATTATAGATTTAAGGTGATCTAATCAGGCATCCTATTGATCACAGTTTAACATATTTCACACATATCTGCCTACCAGTGTGTATTATTTACAGCCAGGACAGTAAGCCTCTGGACAGGCGAAGTGGCTACTTGCTCTTCAGGCTAGAAGCTGGCATGACAAGAGAAACGGAATCCCCAAACTCCCTGTCAAGTTGTGAAGAAAGCTCCTTCCCAAACAGTAAGCTAGCAGGAGTTTAATTTTGAACAAGGCATTTATTTAGCAACTATGACACTCCTTAATGTCCAAAAGCAATGATTTACCCTCTTCTAAATACTGAAAGAGTTACAGCAGCATGTCTTTGTTGTTAGGTGTTTGAACTCTGTACTATCTATATTTTGCTTCATAGCACCCAGCAGCAGTAGGGAAGTGGCATAGGCTGAGGCACAGAAGGAACACTTTAGAATCACTGTAGTGCAGTGTAATTTAAGTCGGAAGCACCCTGAAGTGTTTCTAGTCTTCTGCTCAAAGCAGTGCCAACCCAGGTTACTCCAAGTTCAGATAAGTTTTGAAAAACTCCAAGGATGGACACCCTACACCTTCTCTGAGCTCCTGCTCCAGGGTTTGACCACATCTTTGTGGAAAAAATTGTTCTTTTCATCTAGTCAGACAATCTCTTTTAAAGTTGTTTTGCAACTTTTAAATTCAATCACAGAATCATGCCAGTAGAATTTTGGTTTAATCACTTACAAAAATGTCCAATTTGTTCGTACATATCTTCAGAAGATCTACTATTTTTTTTTAAATGAAACATAAATTTAAATCAGTTCTATGAAAAAAAAAAAAACCAGCAAAACTATGGTTCTGATGAAACGTGAATTTCCTCGATAGACAGAAGTGTCCTGGAAAAATTCATGGTCTCTTATGTTTATAACCAAACACTATCTTTCTGCCAGAGCACAGAATTGTTTATGTAATAGAATCAGGCAGCAAAAGTTTTGAAACAGGAAGCACTTCTTTCTCCTATATTCAATTGTTACCTAGCAGAGCCAACTTCAGGCTTTTAGGTACTATAGTAGTACACATTTCTTTCTGTCTCCTGTGATTCAGAAAAGGAAGAGAGAAGAAAAAAAGCAAACAATCTAATACCTTGAGAACATTCCAATCTGTACTAGAATAATTGCAGCAAATGTTCTGGAAGTGAAATATCATTTTTTTGTTCCCTTGCAGTTTTTCCTTGCCTGTTTCCACCTGGTGCACCTGAATCTTGCCCAAACTAACACTTGCATCACTTTTTCACAGCAGTTTTGTTAAGCTGAAGCAATTTTCTTTCCCACAGCTCTAGTCATCCTCAGCTTGAAGAAGGGGGGAGTGTAAAGGGAAATACTCCCGAAAGATTTAAGCCAAAGTAAAATTAAATCTGATGACTTGGAGACCAATGTAAGCTGGAACAATGCTGTTCAGTCCATCCACACAACAGTATTCCTACTGAACTGGTAGAAGACAGCACTTTCAAGTAAGCTGGAACAATGCTGTTCAGTCCATCCACACAACAGTATTCCTACTGAACTGGTAGAAGACAGCACTTTCAAGTAAGCTGGAACAATGCTGTTCAGTCCATCCACACAACAGTATTCCTACTGAACTGGTAGAAGACAGCACTTTCAAGGGGAGCAAGACAAAATCAGTTAACTTTGTGACGCAATATTATTTAGCATGTTACACAGTATGACCTTTATTCTTGGTCACCAACATTGGGTCAGTGACATTTCCTATGTAAAGAATATCACACAACAGAAGCCCTCCCGTAAGTGAACAGAGATATGTTTTCTAGTACAAGAAGTTTGTATTCTCATTCTCTTTTCTCCTCAACATGAAAGAAAAGATTTAAAATCAAAAGATGTGTTTGGACCTTGTTTCAGAACTCAATTATATATTCAAAATGGAAATAAATTTTTTCAGTTGAAATGGTCATATGTTGATAAAACCTTTATCACAGCACCTGAAAGACTCATTTATGAATCAAATTAAATTGCCCAAGATACTACAGAATTCCAAGACCAAAAATGGGTTTACTCTTTTGTGCTTGCTTCCTTGGTCAAACTATTTAGTTCCAGAAAATGAAGAGAAACTTCTCCGCACAAAACGATACATCCTAATTTTCCCCAGGGAAGAGCTGACTTAGTCAGCTTTAGCATTTCGCTCTTGCATAGCTTTCCTCACTTGGGGATGGATCAAGGCACGGGGTGAAGCAGATAGCTGTCCCAGTGACCAGCTCCTGGGATCATTTGATCCCTTTCCAACATTCAGTTTCTGGTAGAACTGAAAACAGAATTTCTTGCCATCACTGGTGAGGAACAAGGTTGGGAGTAGGATATGAAGTGAGAAAGGAATGCATTCAACCTGGAACATCAGGATTAAATTCTCCCTCCCCATTCTTCTTGCTTCCCTGGTCGTCAAAATGAACCAGGACCACAGTATTGGGCACAGCTTGATGCCGTGGATCAATTTACTCTGTTTCTGCCCCTATGATCTTGCTCTCCAGGCTGTCCTGGAGAAAGGTAGTAAACACCTTTCTGTTGCATGTATGTTGCCTTTGTTTTCTGATATGTTGCTATACTTTTGGAAGAGATTATAAGTTTAACTAGCAATGATATTTCAACAGAAAAGACACATTGAGCCTCTAAAGACAGATCAGCTGGCAGAAATCAGCCTAATTACACTAATTTGATTTAAATGCTCCCATATTCACTTCTATGAAGCATCTGGACACATGGATTTAAACCAGCAACGCTGAGATACTGACTGACCCTGATACTGATTTTGTAAAACTGACAGTCCAGACAGAATGGGTTTAGTTTGAGCTCCCATTAATTACCCCATCTGAGTCCCCCTGTTCTTCATATTAATGATTTCCTTGGCTTCTTACCAAATCAGTGTTTATTTGTGGTAATCTAATATAATGTTAATTGCTTATTCATTGAAATCTAGTTGGCATTTTCCCCCCTGTGGGGATTTGGCAAGGCAGCACCCGCGTGTCATTCCATCTTCAGTTGCTTGTATTTAATATGCCAGCTGCTTTCCTATCAGCCAATTCCCACCCACTCTGCATTCTTGGTTTTCTTTGCTCTCCTTCTCTCTTTTTTAATTTAGGGATAATTGTGTGGTTGGGTAAGCTCAGAGGGCGATATATTGCCACATCCAAAGACAAGACAACAAGGGTGGTAGTTTTAATTTATTACCTGTTCTAGAAGGGGCATAAAATAGCATACTGCACAAAAAAGCACGTTGTGGGGAAAGAAAAGGAAAGTTTTAAGGCAAAATCTTCATCATTTGAATGAGAGATTTTGAAAAAAAACCCAGTAGAACAATCTGGGCTCCACATCTAGGGGGATGAGGGGTGCAGGAGGTGAAGGATCCTGATTTATCAAAAGCTTCCTTAAGTACAACAAGACAAATCTAACAGGAGATATGACAGCAAGTATTGCAAAACTTTAATTCATTTCAGAATACTTTGATTTCTTTGGATGAAAGGCAGCGTATAGAAATACTACCATTAAGCAGAGTTTGCTGATATTTGACAGAATTGTGGAGCCCAGTCTTTGTAAAACTTGATGAACAGCCTATGTTCCTAAAGATACCAACAGAGAGTGGAATGATCCCTTGCCCCCAGCAGGCACTTCAGTGAGAGGTCAGGGACCACCAAACAAATTATTTGATTTGCCTCAGTTGCTCTGTCCAGGCAGTGAAAGAATTGTCCTCAGTAGTCTTAAGTGCCATTGCAACCCCTCCAAAACTGAAAGCCTGACAGAAACATTTGTTGCTTTGTTTTTGAATTAACTTTTTAATGTCTAAAAAATTAGACTTTCGATTTGACTAAAAGAATTCAATGTAAAAAAGAAAATTAAAAATTCCTACTTCTTTCAAATCAGTCTCTTGTTTTACAAAGCAGAAAAGTAGAAATGAAATATGATGAAAATCCATGAAAAGATCCATTAAACAAGTAATTTCAGGCTAGATTCCAAAAAATAGTGATAGTTTTCAGTAAATAGAATTCATTACTTGCTTTTTGAAAATCATGCCCTGAACCAGTCAAAAATCACTATCTACTGGTGAAGATGTTGTTACATGTGAATTGTGTGTATTCAATATCCTCAGGTGATGTTTCTCACTTAGCTCTAACTCAGGCTATGTTTTCTCCAGATGTATCTCTGGAAAAAAGTTTACAAGAAGTGTTAATAATCAAAAGATAGGGGAAAGCAGAGGACAGAACACCTTGTCCACACCTTTTAGTTGAATGACTGATGACAGTGACCCTCAACTTCACATGATAGAAAATGAAGACAGAAATTTTCAAATACATAAAATTTGTTCTGAAAATCTCAGAAAATTCAAAGATTAAACATATAAAAAATGTAAGGTGATTTTTAAACGGAGTTTTAAATTAGACTGTATGATTTGACAATAATTCCTTCTTTCCAGACTTTTTACTCCACTGGAAGACAGAGAAGACATTAAAAAGAGAGATACATGCTCTCTCTGCCTTCTGTCTTAACTTCTAACCACCCAGTCAGATGCACATCAAGGATTATTATGTCCTGGAGAACACTAACATGCTCTGGTCACAAAGGCTCTTGGAGATTTACATCTGTATTAAATCCCAGATTTGTCATACTGTTCAGCATAAATTTAAGGGGTTTTGAGTGCCAAGGTGTTTAGTTTTACACATGTCTTAGTTACTCAGCTTTGCATAAAATGATAACCTGTTTACTTCTCCAATATTCTTTGGGATAGTAACACGATTTAGTTCCTTTTCCACATTTTTATTATTTACTTGGAAGTCAGTCCATGAAGGGTTGAGCCAATCTTTTGTATGTATACATTCAGCACTGTGGGATCCACGTGTACAACTATGTAAAAAGTGCCAGTAATTGACTACCTGCTTTTAGAGCAAGCTCATTTTTTTCAGACAAGGTGACTTCATACAACTTATTAATACTGTACTTTTCCATTACTTTACTTACTGTGCTGCGGCTTAGCAATTAGTTTACAGTAGTTTATCTTTGTTCTGAGAAAGAAACAATTCTCTTCAAAGTGTTGTTCTAGCCTGTGGCACATAACAACAAGAAAACAGTACATGTAATAACCCTCTGGTAACCATCTTTCTCATTATAATTCTGAGATTTTGTTGGAAAAAAAAGGGGAAGATAAATTACCATTAATATTGCACCTTCAAACATCTGGACTAATTAAATTCACAATGCTTTTGATTTTAGATGTTAATTTAGACAGAGACACTTGGAGAACTAAGTGTTCTCCAGCCTTCTAAACTCCTAAACTCATTACTCATAGTTTCAACATGTTAAAGATCTCTTTCTCTATCATTGTAATGTTAAGGGACAGCACACATAATGTCCCAGGATAGGCTAGCCTAAAGGAGAACCTAAACCTATATCCTGCAATGCAATGAGTTGGACTGTAGCTTCAAAGAGAAAATGTTTCCCCTGAAGGAATAAAGCAAAATTGGAGTTGGGTGAGCCTCAAAGGAATTGCAAGCTCACAAGCCATTGCTTATGTTTGGATTTGGAATTGCAATTGGCTCTGGTGTCTCAGATCCTCACCACAGACTGTGAATGGCACCAGCTATAGAGAGAAGGGGCTTGAGGGAAGAAGCCAGAAACAAGGAATCAAAGTTTTTGCAGAAATTAATATGCATGATAGTATGATTGTAAACTCATTTACATTTAATTAGTTGTTTCTTTTCTTAATTTAATAAAACATCTCTCTTGACTTCTCATATGTCTTCCTGAATTATCCTTTTTAGCTTTTCCTTTCCTCTTGTCATTCCTACACATCGCACATCCTTCTTTTTTTCTTTTTAGATTTCACTTTAAAACATATCGTACTTGGGAGGTCTCAGAACTCTGAAAGAAGTGAGGGCTGTCCCCCTTCCAGGGACAGACTAGTGAGAACAAAAGTTAAAAAGCATGTTTTCCATCATTGTTACGTATTCCCCTAAAGTCATTACCCAAGCAGTGCTGGGCAGAAACAACAGAGGACAAGTTGTCTGCTGGCAAGACAGTCTGTCTCACTTTTTTGACCTAATCTGGAAAACTTTTGTGGATGGTAGTGCTCAATGGAAGCTCCAGGCATGGGAATCTTGTGATACTAGGTCCTGTGCACTTGTGTGAGTTACTTCCCCGGGTTACTATTAGAATTATCACTACACACATTCATAAAAAAAAGGAGAAGTCTCCTACGAAGATCTTCAAAGAAGTTGTGGGTTTGGGTTTGGGTTTGTTTTTTTTTGATTTTTTTTCTGCATTGCATATTTTCCACAGTTTTTTCCTAAATTAGCTGTTTATTAAATTTTTTAAAATAAATTTTTGCACAGGTGACAGAATGGTAATGGGGACATTATGCTACTAACCAGATATAGTTATTGTAGAGATTGAATTAAACCTCACAAAAATCTTTAAAATAAACTGTCAGTATGAATAAATTGAAGGGAAAGAGCACGTCTATTGCATGACTCTTACAGGATCAAGAGAACCAGTGTTAGAATAAGCTGGAATTTTTTTATCAATTATTCTAAAATTCAGTCATCCTTTTTAACAGAACCTGCAGTCACAACAATGAGAATAACAACACTATATTTGAAGAAATAAAATAACATAAGCTGGACCCAACTAGTGGATAAATTCAGAGAATATTAGCACGAGAATGCCATCAATGACAATTGGTCAGGGCAGAAATAAACACGTGATATGAAGCAGACAAAAATTTAGGTTAGATCATGGAGCGAGTAAACTCAAACTGTGGGACCTCACAGCCATGAATCCAACAATTGATCTGCAACTGAACATTGCTTTACTTCTGTATGAGCAGCTCATGTACACACCAAAACGATGAAAGAAAAAATGTATCATAGCTCAATCTGTTGCCAGGCTTGTTGCATGTTTTATTTACAGTAGCCTCATGAAGCCAGAAAACGCATGTTGCTAAGTAGATGTAAATGACATAGTCACATAATCACAGGAACAGCTCTATAACCTGTAGCACCTATAGCAGCTCCAATATGAGCCCTCAATTCACCCTAATGCAGGAAAGAGAGTTATTCTGAACCGGTGAAAACATGGTCTGTATAACCTCAAGCCAAGCTGTTTAGCAGGGTAGCTGTAATTTTGAGCTCTCAGTGGTTACTTTTTGCATCACTAGAACCACATCCAAAGCCTTCACCCCATCACTGGGTCAGTCAACAACTTTCCTTTTTCCTCTCAGACTGCTCTGTTGCTATAACCCTTGCTGGAACTTGAAAAAGGCAGCAGTGGAAGTGGTAAAGCGCTGTCATCACAGAGTCTGATTCTTCTTTGTGGATGCATTTCTACCCAAAGGAAGGACAGATCTCTTCTGCTGGACACTCATGTATTTTTCTTTCTACCTAAGGCAATGCAATTAGACCTTCCTCTGACTATGTGTTTTGTAATGCAAAGATAGTCCTGGACAGCATTCCCTTCTCACTCCTTATCAAGCACATACAAAATATTGTCTACAGTTTCCTTTCCTGAGATTTACTTATGTTACCTCTAGTACCATTACATACATCAGCTTTGGGTTTCTGTTTTAGTGGATCCTAGAGTATCCACCGGCATCTCTTTCAAGCTCCCCTTGCCCTTCCAGCCATTTTTGGCATAAATAGCACTTAATGTATGTTAGAAAAGGCAAAAAGATTAGATTAACTGCTGATAAGAATCATGTATCAGATCATTTATGATCAGGATTGTAGAGCTGGAAAACCACAGACCCTCTATATTGAAACAATCTTTGCAGTATGAGCAGCTGCATTACAAACATGATTTCTCTTCATCTTTTGTATCACCTAGGGAACAAGGAGCCCATGTCATGTCTTTCAGTGGTATTTGTAAAGCAGGAGCAGTTTCATCTTCTTGAAATCCCTGTGAAGCAAGAAAGGAAGGATTTAATATATTCTCTGAAGGCCACAGAAAACTGCATGATAAATTGAATTGGATTAAGCCAAGCACATGGAGCCCTGGCACAGGCTGCCCAGAAGGGTTGTGGAGTCTCCTTCCTTGGAGGTCTTCAAGACCCACCTGGATATGTTCCTATGTGACCTGATATAGGTGAACCTGCTTCTGCAGGGGGGTTGGACTAGATGATCTCTAAAGGTCCATTCCAACCCTACCATTCTATGATTCTATGATTCTGTGATAACAGCCACTGAAGATGGCAAAAAACAGAAGCTAAGGAGAGGATGTAAGAGAGTGCAAGAGTTGGACTTAACTCAGGGATATAACTCCTGTGCCAGCAACACTGTGCTTAGAAGTTACAATGGTAAGCCATTGTCAGAAGGGAGTTCTACATAATCAGCTTCCTTCTTGAAATGCTGGTACACCAATGCATGCAGCATGCAGAAAAAACAGGAGGAGCTGGAAGTCTGTGTATGGGCAAGGGATTATGATCTGATGGCTATTGCAGAGACATGGTGGGACAGCTCACATGACTGGAATGTGGTCATGGATGGCTCTGCCCTTGTTAAGAAAGACGGGCCAGCCAGGCGAGGTAGTGAAGTTGCTCTTTATGTGAAAGAACAGCTGGAATGTACTGAATTCTGTCTGAGTGAGGATGAGGGGCAAGTTGAGAGTTTGTGGGTTAGAATTAAGGGTCAGGCTAGCATGTGTGACACTGTTGTGAGTGTCTATTACAGGTCACTTGATCAGGATGGAGAAGTTGATGAGGCTTTCTACAGGCAGCTGGGAGCAGCCTCAAAATCACAGGCCCTGGTTCTCATGGGGGATTTCAACTACTCAAACATCTGATGGAAGGCCTACACAGTTAGTCACCTAATGTTCCTTCATTGCATCCATGATAACTTCTTGATGCAAATGGGGGATATGTGAACTAGGAGAGGAGCATTACTGGATCTTGTACTTACAAACGAGCAGGGTCTAGTTGAAGTGGTGAAGGTTGAGGGCAGCCTTGGCTGCAGCAACCATGAGTTGATGGAGTTCGGGATCTTGTGTGGTAGGTACAGAACAACAAGCAGTATCAGAACTCTGGACTTTAGCAGGGCAAACTTCGGCCTTTTCAAGCAATTGCTAGGGCACATCCCGTGGGACAGGCTATTAGAGGATGAAGAGGCCCAAGATAGTTGGTCTATATTCAAGGTTCACTTTTTCCAAACTCACATGCCTCACCATCCTCAGAGTGAAGGACTTCTTCCTTACATCTGATCTAAATCTCTTTCACTACCACTTGTGCTATCACTACAAGTCCTTGTAAAAAGTCTTTCTCCACCTTTCTTGTAAGGCCTCTTTAGGAGCCTGCTCTAAGTTTTCCCTGAATCCTTCTCTTCTCCAGGCTGAACAAGTCCAACTCTCTCCGCCTGTCTGCATGGGAGAGGTGCTCTCTGATCATCTTTGTGGCCTACTCTGTACTTGTTCTAACAGATCCATGTAGTGGTTTGGCCCAGCTAGCACAGCAGCACCATGACAGTCTCTCGCTCGATGCCTCCATTCACCCCCACCCTTATTAGGATGGGGGAGGCCCCAGTGAAATGGGAGTAAAAAAGATAAACAAGGTCGTTGTGGATTAAGACAAGGGCAGGGAGGGCTGGCTGCCAGTTACAGTTCTGGGCAAAACAAATTCCAGTACTCAACTTAGAGAGGAAAGTCGGAAGGTTTATTCTACAAGAAACAGAATGGAATAAAAACAAAAGGGAGTAGGATGATGAGAAAATTACAACCAGCACTTTAAGATCTCCCTCCCCCATTCCTC
>WBNH01002758.1:30383-61385 GCA_013401255.1 Urocolius indicus
AAAAGGGAGGGGTGGGGGAGGTGTTTTAAGATTCAGTTTTATTTCTCATCTCCCTCTTCTTATTGTTCCTTTAATAAATGAAACTCTTTTCTCACCAAGTTGAGTCTGATTTGCCCAGGACACTAATTGCCGAGTGATCTCTCCGTCCTTATCTCAACTCACAAAGTTTTTTGATAAAAGTGCTGTTTCTGTGTAAAATAATATTTCTATCAGTTTTGATTCTCAGCTGAAGAAAAGTGAAAACAATAAGAAAATGTACTCTATTAAGGGACAGAAATAATAAAGTGGAGGTTGAACACGAAGTCCTAGCAATTTCCAGTAACATTTAACTTTCTTATTATTGTTTAAACTCTTTCCCTGGTTTGATAAGGTTTTTTTTGTAGACAGAGGGAGAAAATCTCTTCCAAACTAACTCTGCCTCTCATAGCTTTTGAGTACTGGTTCTTGCAATGTACTTACGATTACAGCATCCAGATATGTCCTGTTTTTTTTTCCTAATTGAATAGGTCATTTATATCTTACAAAATCAAAGAATCACAAATCACTACTAATAAATATATTTTATATTCCTTTAACTTACTTCATTCTAAAAAGCCATATAATGAGTAATCCACATTCCAACAAAGTCAGATAATCACGCCTAGGAGACTGAGAATGTACTTGAAGATCCTGGCACTGGTACCTCAAGTATCAGGAATATTTTGAAAAAGTAAAACATATTTGTAACACTTCTATCAGTGTACAGAATACTCTTTTTACACTGAGACATCCTCTGGCTTGCATGGATGCATGTTCTTTTCTCCATTTTGTAGAAATATTCTAACATTTGTGGTTTTTTTTTTCTAAAGAGCTAATGGCCTCAAGGTACACAACCTAGCTCTAAATTCCCTGGCTCTTATTCATCGTACCATCCTGCAGGCCAAAACACTTAGAAGTAGGCTGCTGTTGATTCTTATTTCCTAGTCATTATTAAACCTGAATGAAACTCCAATGCAAAACAAACAAACAAACAAACAAACAAACAACTAGTTAGAATATGTGTAATGCAAAGGAAGAAGCCATGGTCTGAAAATATGTGACCTTCAGAAAGTGTCTGCCATTGGTAGAATACAAAAACACAAAAGAGAATGAAGAATACCCGAGTTCCTACAGAAGAAACATGCGAGATCTGTTCTCTGCATCCGTATGCATAGTAATCATACTGCCCTAGTGATGTCCACGTTTCAGTCACTCAGGATCAGAAACAGGAGAAAACATTGAAGGTATCATATGCTACAGATGACATATTTATATTATTGTTTATTTTAAAAATTAATTTTTAGATAAGCTTTCCTCTGACCTTTTTATTTATATGTATTGGACAAAGAAGCACAATACACTGACAATATGAAAAGGAAGGATCTAAAACGTGGCATAAGTGATATATTTATTTCTGCCACTCTGTAATTGAAAAGCATACTGAAACCATTTGTGGATTTAAACAAAAAAAGACTCTGCAAGTCAGTATGCAAACCTATTCGCAGACCATGCCGTCAGTGGCATTACAGATAGATATGCACATTGGTAAAATACACTGTTCAGACTTTCTGGATTTATGTGCAAACTAAAGCTCTTGGTGGTGAGCAGGATTTTGTGCTGAAACAAACATATTTCAAAAAGCCTGAAAAATCCAAACTTTAATTCCGAGTATGTACTCTAATGTAAGGGAAACACTGAAAAAGCAGCCCTGAGTTTCAGCTAATTCAGCTCTGCTTAGTGTATATTTGGGAAGATGTTTTGATTTTGTTCTTGGCTATATACTTCAATCTCAGTCTGCCGGGACTAAGGCTTAACCACAACCCTGTTTTGATGAGAATCAAGCAAGACACATGCAGTCCTAAAGGCCCAACCCACAAGAAAAGTTTCAATAAACATAGTGTGAGAAAATGGAAGCATCAAGATTCCTGTACTGTGATTGGAAAGCACCTGATACAGATTTTTGAAAAAAAAAAACCACAAAAACACACACCATATTTTCTGTAAGAAATCCCTAGGTACAAGTACTTAGGATCAAATATTTTCATCAAAAAAATAAAACCCAGTGTATCTTACTGTTTTATCTTCTGCTTGAGTAGTGTAAGCAGAAGAGGGATGTGCTGAGGGATATGGTTTAGTTTAGTGACAAGCAATGTGAGGTTAGTGGTTGGACTTGATGATCTTAAAGGTCTTTTCCAGCCATAATGACTCTATGACTCTAAGAATAGGCAGATCACTCACACCATAAGAATGGATGGCAGACAATGAGATCGCCAGCTCCCATGTCATTGTGTGAGTACATTGTGTACTCACACAAGAGATAAACAAGGGAGAAAGAAGAGGGCAAGAAGCAAATAAAGTCTTCATTGCAAGGCACATACCTAGTAAGAAATCCATGCCTGTCAGGGCAAAGTTTGTTACCTTGTCTTTTGAATCACACTGAACCCACACAACTTCAAATCAAGAACATGACAAAGGAAATATTTCTAAACCTGACATGAGGGAAGAACTGTAAATCTGGAATTAGGCAAGACTGCAAGCAAGTTGCTCTCAAGGTAAAGGGCTTTGTTGCAAATGTTACTTACAATGAATATCTAAACCAGCTTCAGATCCAAACTTCCTCCTCCTGACAGGATTTCCATCAACTGTCATGGAAGAAAAGTAGACTCTGCAGGACAGATTCAGCATACTTGTGAAGGACACTGTGATACAGTTTAAACATAGAGTATAGTTCATATGATGAAGATTTCATTGTGCTTTTCTTGTCAGAAAGAGGCCTACAGTCATGCAAAGGACAGTCCTAACACAAAAAGTGGGTAAATGTAATGGAAGTCATAATTATATTTGTGTAATTCTATACATGGAAAAAGTTTCTGAAAAGGGTCGTTTGCTTTGGTATTCCTCACCCCTCCCCCCGCCTTCCCTCAATGCCATTATCTGACAATACTTAGAGAAGGCTAACATGCAGTTGAGAAGGCTGACATGCAGTTGTTAATTAACTAGTTTTTAGTACCTTTCATGTTTTCCTGTAGAAGTGTCATAATCTTTGGTTTTAATGAGGAATGGCCTTCCACTGATTTTCCAATCATAAACATGTAATATTGTCTTCATTCTCAAAACACTGAAAAAAATATGTAACTATACAGAGAGAAATATGAAGGTTGAAATCTGAGACTGTTTAAGAAATAAAATCCTGTCTCATTCTTCAGTAAAATCCCCTGATATCCATTTGTACACTAATCCAGTTATGAATGAGTCTCTAAAAGCAGGTAGTTTTCTTTCTTACTTTTGTACAGTAAAGTATGAAGAGTTTGCAAGGAGTGCTTTTTTTTCTGTTACTTTAAGAGAACCAAAACAATAAGTGCTTTGGCAAGTAGCCTCCCAGTTGTGCACTATATCATCTCACCCAAGAAGGCAGCATTTTCTTATATATCTTGCATATCCTACAGAAACCTGGGTGACTATGGAATCTCCTCTGCTGACAGTGGAAATCAAAAGAGCTGTGATTTTCATGATCTTATTCAAGTCCTCTTTTCCTCAAAGGATGGTGGATCCTTTTCAGAAGAGACACTTGACAAGTCAAACAGCTTTTAAATGAGTAACAATTATTCTATTACTTTAGGAATCAAGAAAATATGATATTTCACTGAAGAGCAAGTACAGGAATTTACAAAAATCATCTGACAATGACTGCAAATATTCAGAAAGTAAATACAGAAAATGAGTGTTCATAAAGAAAAAAAAAATCAACATTTATTCAATTAAAAAAAGCCATGGGCTTTCCTTCCTTCTGTCTCTTCTCACAGTAGGAAGGACATATTCCTAGACTTTCAATTATACCAAAAAAAAAGAGGGACATAATTCTTACACTTGTTTCTTCTTCTTCTTCTTCTTCTTCTCTTTTATTGACAGCTTTCTAACAACTCCAAGGCATTGGTAATCCTGGGATGTGTGGATATTGTATTGTTGCTATGGTCCCACAAGTTACGTGCTTGCAAAAAGCAAAAGCTTTCAAATGATAGATGCTGTGTTTTGTGGGAAAAGAGAAAGAATTGATCACTCAATACACATTGAGGGGGAGAGATGTGTGGTTTTGTTTTGTTTTTTTAGTATGATGATGTGAATTGTAAACACCTGTAAAAAGATGTTAACTTTAAATTCACTACTATGGAATATTAGAGGAGAACAAATATGTACAAGAAGAAAGTCAAGTTGGCCATTTGCTTCACTGCTTGGACCTCAGACATTTCCTCAGCTGATTAGTGATGACAATTATTTCTCAGGTCAAGGTAAGTTAATGTCCCTGAAAGCACTCTCTAAAGCCTAGTATTTCATGTAGCTCTGCAGTCAACTTTCATTTGATATTGATGTGTATTTTTAGATGCTTTGGCTCTGTTACACAAATGCTTATCTCCGGCTTTCAGTCAAGGTGCAGGAGGCCAACTGGTGCTGCCTGCCAGCTTTGGGCATCTCCTGCAAATTGCACTGTGCACCAGATGATCCTAAGAGAGCAGCTTCCCTGAAGATGTGGGATTCCAGTGTTATCACTGTCTCCAGAAAACCCAGCTAAACAGGTGCTTCTAGGCAGGCTAGATCGACAGCTGCCTTTACTCTGAGACAACCTTTTAAAGGAATTGTGGCAGATTTAAAAAAAAAATGTATCCTGTGTGGTTGTTGATGATATGCATGAAGGAGAAAAAGATGCATCCACAGTCACATGCATTTGCCCATGCTAAGCTGTAACTCAGGATAGCATGGCCATTGTGCACGTGGTGTATTTCTACTGCAGAGTGTCTGCCGGCTTTGTTGCCACTACATCCAAGCATTTCTGGAGATTCTCAGACCATCTCACTCCATCAGTATTTCATTAAAACCCATTATTTTAAATAAGTAAATTGAAAATGTCATAAACTTCAGAATCCACTCAGTTTTGTAAAACACTTGACAAGGGAGCTCAATGTTCCATTCTCAGCTCTCGCAAGGCACTGGTGCAGTGATTTTAGACAACTGGCCTCATTGTGCTGCCTCTATTCCACGTCGCATCACCTCTTCTGTCTTGCAGTATCCAGTATAAAAGCTACACACGTGAAAGTAACACATGACAATTGTTTGAGATTAGGACTGTTTAGACTTTTCTTTCCAGAAAAGGAATACAGTTTTTCTCAATGTTTGCTTCCTAAACTGATGTCTTCAAAATTTTTCTAAACAATTCAGGCCTAAAGATGGAGTGGGATACCATAAAGTTTTTTAAAAATCAGTATGTAATGCTGTAAATACTATGCAGTTCACAAAAGATTCAAGGAAAATGCAAGTGCTGCTCTCTTTGGACTCAGAAAGGATGCAAAACGTTAAAAAATATTTATTAGGTTTATATAATGAAGACATTTACTGTTGAACTTGGGAATAGGAAAATCCATTTCTCAGCAGAGACCAGATCTACAAGGAATAACAGCAATGAAAACCTTTCTTTTGCTTGCTAGCCTACTCTGTAGTTTATAGTACATCTCGACAGGACTTCAGAAGATGTGCTAGCTGCAACTATCAGAGATAATCTTCCATAACAGCTGTACTTTCACTGGCAGCTAACATCACCAGAGTAAGTGACATTTCAGACCATCAAGGAGAAAAGGTTCAACAATGTTCAACAACTGGGTTTTTGGGAAATCAAGGGCATAAAGTACCTCTTAGAAATTCATGTACATGATTAGTCCTGAAATTTTTTTAGATTCAAAACATAGCAGTCAGTTAAAACAGGGTATCTTTGACTCAGCAAGACTGCAGGAACAGGCCTACATGAATGAGTTACTTCATGACCCTCTAAAATATCTAAAAAGTACTGCAAAGTGATGTTGCACATTCTCAGTGGAAGAAACGATAGCAAGGCCATGATGGCAGGAAGTGAAGGAAGTGTAACAGCTAATGAAACTGGAGAGAGTATTTCTTTCAGCAGAATTGCCCAATGGTAAGTCTGCCAAGAAGAGCAGGGGGAGTGTCTGTGTGGATTCAGAGAGTGTTCTGGGATCTGTAGTGACCACAAGAGGTGAAGAGCATGGTTTTAGTGACTCACTTGAATCACAGCTTCTTCAGCCACTCTGTGTGTGATGTGCACCATGCTGCTGATTCAGCCCTGACTCAGAGGGAGGACAGACACCTCTCTTGAGTCACCACTACCAAATATTTTCCTTGGAGGTTCCCAAACAGGACATGCCACGTGGGTGCCTATTTGTCTCCTGGGAAATATGATATCAAACCTCAACTTGAATAGCACTCATATTTAGTGGGTGGATTTTTTCCTCAAGTAACTTTACTCGCTAAAGGATTCTTTCTGGATATACAGCTGGATTATACCAGCTGTATACTGTATAATACTGTATAATAGCTTTCTATTATGCAGAGGAAATGCCTGTGCAGTTTATTCTCAGCTAAAGGTTTAGAGTGAAAAATTGCACTTTTTTTCAGAAAAGCCCCAAATATCTGCACAGAACTGTGAGAAAATGGTTCTTGAGATATTGTCTCAGGGGAATTTTTTTGGGGATCTCATTTCTAAGATTGTTTCTACAGCACTAAAATACTTGAAAAAGTTCTGCTAAAGGTAGAAGATTTTTCTGTCTGAGCTTACAAGCAAATGTATTTCTTCATACCTTAGAGACAATTCTTACCTCTCCAATATAACTCTGTTGCGGAGTGTCCACAAATTTAATCTGTCTACATGCAAAGGAATTGATATATGGCCAATTTGGGTTGTGTATATACATATAGAGAGATATATAAAAATATATATACACTCACAATCCATAATTACCTATATACACGTATACGTTCCTCTGTGACTAAAAAAGTAAATTGACTATCACTTAAGAAATGGGTAACTTATAAGAAATAACATTTGCATTAAAAGAGAGTAAACATATAAATATAAAAATTGCAAGAGAAGGTGTTTACTGTTATGTATATGCTAGTATAAAGTTGAAGGTAAAATAAAATAGCCAAATAATATTAATTACTGGTGTATAATTCAAAGTACCTAAGCTCATTCATTTAGTTGTGCCAAAGCAAGACTTAGTAGTACATTGAGTTATACTTGGAAATGGCTAGTCCATGGAAGTTGATAATAATTTATAAATCACTTGAATTAGACTTATTAGCCTAGTAGTAAATAAATTAGGTTGTACAAGTAACATGGTCAGGAGAAAACTTCCTAATTTAAAGACTGAAAATATGTTGAAGATATTAATTGGTAAGAATGAAAAAAAAAGATACCACAAACAAGCCCCATGTGAATGTTAGAGACAAAAGTAAAGATTCAGTCCTCCAGTCACTGCCTAGAACACTAGACATCGTCAACAGATTAGACACAGTCAACAGGTAAAAGGAAACCCCCAAATCTACTCGAAGCTTACTGCTTTTCCACAGTGGCAAAGAATGGCAAGCCCTTGGCCCAAGGCTATCAGCAGGCCTGTTATAGCTACAGGCGAGTGACAAAGCCTCGTGATTTTGCTGGACAGATTGAGAGTTCCACCTTTCCACAGTGCTGAGACTGTGGACTAATGGACTGGGAAAGCATCTTCAATGCAGCCTTGCTCCTGTGGGAGCATGCAGCAGGGAGGAGCAAAGCTATGGTCAGGAAGCTCTGGCAGCAGACTGGGAAGGGAAGAGTATAAGCCTTGTACAGGGCTGAAAAAAACCTAGTGGGAAAACACAGGAGTGCTAAGATCAGTGGCCACAACCACCCTGGCTACTCCCAGGCACCACTAGCCATCATTTCAGCAGCTCTAATGGGCCAAAGTCACTTTCCTGGGCCATTTCCAAGTGAAACCAGATGCCATAGGAACTGGCAGCAGTGACTCAGCAGCAGTGGAAGGCTTAATCAGTGCACTGTCAGGCATCTCACAGCGGGGGTTTACCAAAGGAGATGTTAAACCATTTGCGGTCAATTAGGAACCATGTATCTTTTTCAGCCTGGAGCTCTGGTTCTGCTCCAGGAAGAGTCACTTTTATACCTACTGTTTGCCTAAAGCGTTGATGTATTTTCTGTCTTATTTCTCTGTCCTGAAGCCTTCACTATGCAGGGACTCTAGCCACAGATGTAAAGGCAAGAAATCAAGTCATGATTTCTGCCAGTAACATATACTCTGCAATAACACAGCTACAACCAAGAGAAAGAAAAAGATGCTCCAAAATACAAGCGATGCTCTCTTGTTCCAGAATTACTATCAGAAGAAAGGAGACAGGATTGGGTTTTCTTCTCCAGATATCACTGAATAAGGAAGAGGAGATTTTGAAGTTAGTGGACCTCCAATATCTTATGAATTGAGAGAATAAAAAGAAATCACATAATTACAGCACTATCCCTGATCTTAGACTTGGAACCCATCCCAGACCTGCCACAGAAAATTCAAGTGCCTTCAGCAGGTTACTTAATCATGGAGCGCTTCAGAGCCCCACAACAGTAAAACATAACAGGTGGAGGAGTGGAAAAGCTTTAAGAGGCCTTTTAAAGAAGTATCAAGGTCTTACAAAGAAAGTAGTAGACAGTGGATGTTTATAATAATTTTTCACTAAAGTAGTATGATGATTTTTTTGGATTAAGTTAACTGACATTAATATTAACAAAAAAAAGAAAGGGAACAATTGGGACACCATTCATGTCACAAACATTCTTTATAATACAACTTAACTCTTTAGTGATCCTTGAAAGCAGCTTCTATTACTAGTGGAAAACTTGTTTCCACCTAACAGCCCTTGCCAGTACAGCTGGCATGATAGCTGATTACACGCATGTGTCTCTGTATCTAGGCTAGAACTAATCCATAATCCCCTTAACCTGCCTGTGAGCAGAGCATATGAAGCATACAACTGTTGCTGCTGGGACCATCAGTGCCTCTGTGGGAGGCAGAGAAAAATGAAAATAAAAATGATGGGTGGGGGGAAGAGCTAAATTTTGCTTAAAGGAGGAAGAAATTCCCTCCTGGAATGTGTGGCTACAAATATTCTATAAATAAGGAGTGACCCAGTTTCCTTTCATACTGCCTTAGAAACTCAAGCCTTCATGCCACCAGGTTAATTCCTCCTTCCAAGAATTCTTCTTATCAAGCTCCATTTTACAATCACTTAGAATCCTTGCCCTGTTTTGAAGACCTTTCCAGATCTTTACTATTTGGGTAGGTAGAAAATTTCTCTTAAATTCCAGTCTAAACTTATACATGACCAAATTAAAATTATTTGATGTGGTGCCAATATTAAGTTTAACATAATGTTTCCTTTCTCTTGATGTGTGGCCAACTTGAACATATTTATAAAAAGCTATTATTTCACCCTTGTGTAGCAGACTGCACTAAACCATGCATAGTTTGTTTTGTAACACAGGTACTTTATTTGTGTCATCATCTGAGTAACCTTGCCTGACACATGCTGCAATATAAGTTCATAATCTTTGCCAAAGGACACAAGAACAGAACTTTTCAAGATCCAGGACATTCATATTCTACTAAATATTTAACTCCTTGTATCCTAGCTGCAGTCACATTACTTCTGTCTTCAGCACAGTTCGAGGTAATGAAATGATAGACACATAATATTGATGTCTTTTTTTTTTTTTAAATCAAATGGCAAGACTCCATTTTATAACAAGGAGTTCAATCATTTGTAGTTAATAGTATGATTTTGAGCTTCTCAAATTTATCTTTCCCACTTATCCAGGTAAAGATTTTACTTAATTTTTCTTTCATGACGATCTAGTCTTAAATAGATCAACTCCTTATTACCACAACCATGAAAAAAAAAAATCATTTTCAGTACCTTTGATAAGAACAATTCCACCTTATCTCTCAAAGTGTAAGATTCTTTGTCCTCAATTCACAAAACTACCAGCGTTTCTGCCAGTTTAGAACTGTTCTATAAGTGTCATCATGGAAAGATACAACCCCTCACCCCTAGAACTTTCAAGGTATTTCAGTGTTGTAACACTAGAGGAAGAAAGGCAGGAGAAGGAAGAAGCAAACAACAGTTGTTTCTGAAAGCTAGCCTGTGATTTAAATTCTGAGGAAATTTAGAAACTTATTCATCTAATGTCCTCTGAGAAATCTTCAGTTCAGTTAATCGTGAGCTTTTTTTTTTTGTTTGTTTTCTCAAATTATTGTTTCAAAGTATCACCATCAAGAGATCTTACTTTCAAAGATAGGTCATCTCTTGCATGGATTACTTTCCTGCCACAGGTAGCAGTCATCTCTGGAAGGTACAAGGCTTTTTAACCAAGGGTTGAAAATGGGCTTCAGAAATGCAATTTCTGTAAAATATGAAGGTTGCATCAGTAAGCACTAGAAAGAAGGAATGACTTTTGCAATGTTACCAATTTATTTGCAATGAGAGATTCCTCTGATAGTAACTAACATTGTATTCATATAATCATAGAATGGTAGGGATTCATTGTGCCAATGAATCACAGCTTTTTCTTTTCAGACCAAAGATCAGTTCTACTCCTTTTTAAGAAGTTCTGGGTAATAAGAAAAAATATGAAAAGTTTCGAGTTACCACAAAAGCATTTCATAACCAAAAATTTGTCTGGTAACTTTTCCTTTTCACTTGTGAATTTTGACTTGGCTAGGCTATGTAACTTTTGGAGAGGAAGAATTTCTGCAATTCTTAATTAGAAATTTGGCTGCAAAAACACGGTGGGTAAACTCTAGAATATGTTCTCCATCCCCAAGTGACTCCTTAGAGATGTGAAACACCTGTGTGCTGTAGATGTAGAGGCACAAAAATAAATGTTAAGCCTTCTTCCTTCAGTACCTGACTGAGCACAGCACAGGATCAGCACCAAGTGGCAGAGACATTTTTCCAAGCCACTTCCTGCTAACAGCAGCACCTGACCCTATAGGTTTGACAGCTAATTCATGTATTTGTATGGAGGACTCAAGTATGACATCATATGTATGCCACAAAGATGTCATTCCATCTACTTAATGCCCCCGAAGTACACTGAGCAGCTCCAACAGACAAAAACTAAGCACATATATGACTGTTAAGTAAAAACTGACCACAGTCATCTAGGAACAAATGGCACATGTTCAGTTTTAAGAAAAGTTAGTTCTTCTGTATTCAGTGAACACCACTGACAACTTGACACAACAACAAAGCATTTTTTACAGTAAAGAGTCCTCCTTTCTAAGAGAAGAAGAGCACATGGGACAGCTGGCTCCTCCTGTGGTATTTCATTTTTCCTTGAGGCCTCTTATTCTGTTGGTTTTTGCTTGTCATTCTCGATAACATAATAACAGGCAATCTGACATATGAAGCAGGGGTATATAGCAATCTGTGGCTTCTAGTTTAAATTATTACACAAGGGCCTTTTTGCTATTTATAAATTGCCTCTAAGGATCAGGCCAGGGTTTACTCAAGGGAGCTATCAGAGTGAAGACTTATGACCTTGTTAGGCAAAGGTGAAAAGCAAATTCTGCACAGACTTCCCCCTTCAGGCATCACTTCAACTCTCTTCTGAGAGCTTTGTGGTGATATGTTTGCTGGCAGGTACACTGTAACTGTAAGTGTCTTAATAATATTCCTCTCAAATGTGAACTCTGGAAAGGCTCACAAATGCTGTTCATAGAAGACAGAATAAGGGGACTTTATTGAATTACATTCATTCTTTTACATCTTGGAAATAAATTGTCTGCACCTAGTAAATGAAGCAAGAGCCTGTAGCAAGTTTAGGTGGAGAGAGGATTAAAATAATAGCCTGTTCTCAAAAACAGATTAAAAACTGTTATATTTTTTTCAGATGAAAAGAAGAGAGGGAGGGCTGAAACTAAACAGTTGCATTCCTACCAAAATTAAGACATTGTGAAATAAACCTTGAAGATATCCTGCTTTTGGGGAACAAGTTTGGTGCACATTATTCAGTGTGTCTGAGATGAAGCAAATGCTAGTCTGACTAAGGGAGTGTAGCACAACCACAAACCCCAGCACCCCAGCTTGTGCTTGTAGCACAAGCACAAACCCCAGGGTCTACTATCCTCAGTGAACTATTAAGTCACGTGTTTTCCAATAAGCCACAATAACCTGCGTGCACTGTAGAGCTTTGACAGAGACCCTGATGTGATGCACCCACGAATACTGAGGAAGCTGGTGGTGGTCATTGCTAAACCACTCTCCAACATCTTCAGTAAGTCCTGGAGAACAGAAGAGGTGCCTGAAAGCTGGAGGAAAGCAAATGTTACTCCAGTCTTCAAGAAAGGTAGGAAGGTGGACCCAGGGAACTACAGATCCGTCAGCCTCACCTCCATCACTGGAAAGGTGATGGAACAACTCATCTTGGGTACAGTCTCCAGACATTTAAATGATAAGAGGATCATTAGGAGCCGTCAACATGGTTTTACCAAAGGGAAGCCATGTTTGACCAACCTGATAGCCTTTGATGAAGATGTAGGCAGGTGAATAGATGGTAGTAGTGCAGTGAATGTGGCTTATCTTGATTTCAGTAAGGCATTTGACACTGCCTCCCACAGCATCCTCACAGCACAAATGAGAAAGTGTGGGCTGGATGATCAGGTAGTGAGGTGGATTGTTAACTGGTTGAAGAGAAGAAGGAAGAGAGTCGTGGTCAGTGGAGCAGGGTCTAGTTGGAGGCCTGTACCTAGTGGAGTCCCTCAGGGGATGGTGCTGGGACTGATACTGTTCAATATATTCATTAATGACATTGATGAAGGAACAAAGAGCACTGTCAGCAAGTTTGCTGAGGATACTAAACTGGGGGGAGTGACTAACACACCAGAAGGCTGTGCTGCCGTTCAATAAGACCTGGTCAGGCTGCAGGGTTGGGCAGAGAGAAATCTAATGAAATGTAACAAGGGCAAGTATAGAGTCTTGCATCTGGCAAAGAATAACCCCATGTACCAGTACAGGTTGAGGAATGAACTCTTAGAGAGCAGTGTAGGGGAAAGGGACCTGAGGGTTGAGGTGGACAGCAGGATGGGCATGAGCCAGCAATTTGCCCTCATGGCCAAGAAGGCCAATGGGCATCCTGGGGTGTGTTAGAATGAGTGTGATGAGTAGGTTGAGAGAGGTTCTCCTCCCCCTCTACTCTGTCCTTGTGAGACCACATCTGGAGTATTGTGTTCAGTTCTGGGCCCCTCCATTCAAGAAAGACAGGGAGTTGCTGGAGAGAGTTCAGGGCCACAAAGATGATGAAGAGAGTGGAGCATCTCCTTTATGATGAAAGGCTGAGGGAGCTGGGGTTCTTTATCTTGGAGGAGACTGAGGGGTGACCTCATTAATGTTTAAAAATACATAAAGGGCAAGTGTCAGAAGGATGGAACAGGGCTCTCAGTGATGTCAAATGATAGAACAAGGGCCCACAGGTACAAGATGGAACATAAGGCGTTCTTCACTGTGAAGGTGACGGGGCACTGGAATGGGCTGCCCAGATGGGTTGTGGAAACTCCTTCTCTGGAGACATTCAAAGCCCACCCACACGAGTTCCTGTGTGACCTACACTAGGTGGTCTTGCTCTGGCAGGGATATTAGACTAGAAGTTCTTTTAAGGTCTCTTCCAGTCCTTAAGATGTTGTGATTCTGTGATTCTGAAGCTTGCAGCTGAGGTTCTGTAGATAACACTCACTAAGAATTTGCACTATTGTGCCTTTACTTTTTGTCAGTTTCCGGTCATTTACAGAAAAGTGTCTGTCTTCTGTAAAAAGTGACAGCTCAGCTCCATGAGAATGCCACTACCTTTCATTATCTCCATCAAGCTCTGTGTTATTTAACAGGTTTTTTTATCAATAATTTATATATTAAGTCATCCTGTAAGTCTTGTAAGTCCTGTAAGAATATTAACTGTGAATAAGGAGTGCAACTGTCATTACAACCTTTGGTAACTACAAGCTAGATTCTCCAACATACATTAATTATGTACTCATTTTCACTGAGATTTTATATTACCTAGATGTTGAATAAAAAAGCTGCTGACCAGACAAAACTGAAAAAAAAAGATTTTTTCATGAGGCATACTTTCTCTCAATATATACTTGTCAAATAGCTTCCAAACAGCTAATATTCACTGATCATACAACTTAAAGCCAAGTTAACTGTCTTTCTATCAAGAAAATCTGATCCCATAAGAAATGACAAATAATGAGACAAGTGGATTGAAATCCAAACTTGAATAATTTGCTTAAAGTAAACAGCTACCCATCCCTGACAGCTGTCCCTTTTTGGTCTTGCCTGTTTTCATTTTGTGTTTTGACAAATGGAGAGGATATTCATTTTTCTGGACACTTTGGGCTAAAAGACTGGGCCAAAACCAGGGTCCTGTATCAAGAGTTTCAGCCATTTTTGTAGCCTGGTCTAGTTGCCTGCTTTTGATTTCAGATCATAAAGTCTCTCCCACGTCTGTACTGAGCAGCAAGTGAGGATGTTTCTGTCTCTGCAGAATTGCTTTGTTTCTCCCTGAAACTACTGCTTTATCTTAACATCAGAGTAAGAAGTGTCCTGTCAAAGGGTTTGGTCTCAGCTCCAGGGTTTGGTGGGGGACTAGAGAAGAAGCATTAGTGTTGTGCTGGTGGTGGAAGCCTCCATCTACAGGGAGTGTGTTTATTCCTAGTGGAGCACTGCTTATGAAATTTTCTTAACAGAAAAGTCTAAGATTCCTTTTAGAGAGATTTTTACTGTGTTTTTATATGCACAGAAACACTGAGTTTAGGCTTTTTTTTCCCATCATGTGCTTTTCTAATAATGATAACTCCACTGCAGGTCTTCACAGGTAGTGTCCATAGGTATATCAGCCTCAGAATTATCTGTTACCTTGTGAACAGAGAAAATCTGGTATTCTTCTGCTTTAACTCAGGACTTCTATTATCTTTCCTTCTCTGTTATAAGGTGCTCTAATTTAGAGACTGTAGTACTCAAGATCTCTGTGTGTGTATTGTCAGGAAAGATTCTATTTATACTGTTAGTATTTAAATCTGAGTCTTGTTTTACAGTTGAACAATGATTCAATCAATGTAACTGACATCGCTGCATCTTTCTTAAAGAACATATTGCAACTGCCTTTCAGCTCCACTTTAATAGCAGCAGGACGCTCCTCTGGAAGAGCTGAGTTGCTTATACATAGTTGGCTTTCTGCCTAAAGCCAGTCTTAAGACTTTTCATTCAAAATGTTTTGCTTTGCTTTCTTTTCTGGTCAAGGTGGTTTTGAGTCATTGGTTTCACATCTTTGTTTTCTCAAATCTTTCTGTCCTTCAGTTTTAGAGTGGTCTGATGAATCTTCTTGAACACTCCCTCTTTCCTTCTACGAGTCTTTTGTCAAAGCTGACTAAGAGAAATATGTCGACTGACCACTTTTCATGTGGTTAATTGAGGAAGAAAACTCTAAGCACTCAGAAAGTCTTTACATTACACAGTGCCAGCTCACACAACAGTCTGGCTGCTCCAGTTCCCCATGTCATGTGGTGACTGGTATGATGCTCCTCCAGGACAAGCAAGAAAACGTACAGTTAAAAAAAATGTTAAAAAAGTTTATGTGATGACTGGTAGTCAAATCACAAGCAAAACATCCTAACCATCTCCATTAGTCAGATATTCACTGTGCAACCATCCTGAAAGTTACATTCATTTAGTTCATTGGTCTATTTTACAATACAGACGACATGAATTTTATATAACCTTGTTATTCTTATAGGTTTTTTTTGTTGTTGTTGTCTTAAGAAGGGATATTAATCACTTCTTCTCAACTATATCTCCATTATATTCTATCTTTGAGCTCTTCCACCCTTTAAGTTTGCACCATTTCATCCTATTTCAAGCAAAAATGCGACTTTTTAAAATAGGAGAATTCCCAATAATTTTTTTTAATTGCTAATGAGTCATCTGTCAATTCTCTTTTTACGTACCTTTCAATACAGTAGCAATTGAGTAGCTGCTTCAAATCCTGCTGTTCATTTATTCAAAATACCACATGTAAACAGAACCTCTTCAGCCCCAATGTTTGCCTTTTTTAAAGATATGCTGCCCCAGGGAAAATGACATTTATTCATCACAATATCTCAATTATTTGTTGGCAACTATTTCCTCTTGAGCAATGTAGAGATTTAATGAGAAGAGTATGCTTCCAAATTTCAGTACATTTCAGAAGTTCATTCAAACTACATCTAATGAGAGGGCACATGTTAAAATTCTTTAGAGAGCTGTTCAGCTTTTCTGTAAGAGATGTCAAAACTTACTGTGCAATTAGGGTTTTTCAGAGGAATGAGGAAAGACCACATTGCTTAACAAGCCTGTGAAACATTGAATGAAGCCACAGCACGCCCACCAAAATATTTGCCTGTCCCAAAGTGCTAGCTGGTGGGACCACACAGCGCCAGAACTCCTATCTGAAATGGGGAGAAAAGAACCTCAGCAGCAATCAGTAACAGTCAACTTAATTAAAAGCTTTCTATCAGAACTTTCTCCTTTGATGGAAAATTAACATTTCACATAATTTTTCAAGGGAAAGTGTCCCCACTTTAAAATGTAGGTGAAAACATAATTGTGGCAGTTTTTCACCTCCAAATCAAAAGTTTCAATTGTTTTTGATTTGTTGCTTTCCCTTTTTAGTTTTCCATCTTGAAGATTTCAAAGACACAATTTCTGGGAAATTTTTAGTATGTTGCAACTAAACAATTTCATATGGAAAGCCTCTTTTCCTGTACTATTCTACTTGTATGTGTTCTTCTTTTTGCCACTCCCTCAGAATTTTTAGTTTCTAAATTTTTGTTAAAACCCTAATAATTTTCTCTGGAATCACAAGCCCTGGTGCACTGAACTCTTTTAAATACAAGGCACTTAATTTGACTGCCTGTGTGTGAGAAAAGAGACCTCCTGAAATCTGACCTCCCTCTGATTTCCAGTCCACTGCAGATGTGACCTGTGGAGCCCATATTACTGTCATCTTGTTTGCTATAAAGACTTCTACATCTGTGTGAGGTCTACATGAGATACTGTCACCTCAGAAGCACTAAATCACAGAGAAACAGGCTTGTTTACTACAGCAGGTATTTTTCTTTGAATACTACAACTACTGAAAGTATATCCAGAATCATGGGTTTTCAATGCTGGTATAGTTTTTCTTCTGAGATAAAGTTTTTTCACCTGCAACATCCTGAACAAACCTCTCTTAGCATTGAGTCTGGATAACTGAGGATTGTCAACAAACCCACACCAGTACTCTAAATGCAATCCAAAAGGTAAAACAAGGGTTAAATTTAATTATCTGTTTTAAATAATGGGCAGCCTTTTTGAGAGTGCATGAAATACTCTGTGTCAGGAGTCTGCAGTAGTTCTGGATCTTTCACAAAGTAATCTTGTTCAAACAACCTTAATGCCTTATACACACTGCAAGAAGATAGGAAAACAAAATGACCTGGATAGTGATTCTCATCTTCTAGTTACAGGGCACAGGTGGTATTAATTTAGGATAATCATCCTTCCCCAGTGAATGAATACTCTCTGCAGCCTTAAGAGCGACTTAAAGATGGGAATGAACTGCCAAGAACAAACATGAACAAGAAAGGTTTTGAACTTGCCCAATGGCAATACTCTTAATGAAGTAATAAACACACTTTTGTTCCATAACACCCTTTCACTGACTACTAATTGAGGTTTCTGTTTTTCTTTCCAACTGTGGATCAATTAGTAAGGGAATAAGTTTCCTCCATGATGTGTTGAACTGCCCCTAGACAGTACCAAATCCCATGTATTTTTCTTTCCAAGTGAGTCTGGGAAGTTTCAGAATGGCAAAACATTGATTTTCCAGGAAAATCTCAGGAGAAGCTTTGGTATGGACAAGAGGCAGAAACTTTCGAGTGCTACGTGCCACTAGTGCTTTTCTTGCTCACTGGAGTACGGTTCTCGGCTTTCTGCTGGGATTCCATCACTGTTTGCAACTGTTGCAAATGCAAGCAGCCTGGATCTTCACAAAGGAAAAGACCAGATGTTCGTCTCAGTGTCGACACTGGGACAGACACCCCTGGCAAATCAGTGTCTGTACATGGATGGAAGATCTTGTCCATGCTGAGGATTAGGGCTAGACATGTTGCATTTATCACTCATAACACTTACATCTGTCCATGGAAGCACTAGAATTTCCATTTAGTTCACAGAGGTAATTTTTAAAATTTTAAAAGAAAATGAAACAATATTTTTTTCTTAAATATAGGCCACACGTGGTGTGAAACAGAATCCAAATGTTTATGATTTTTGTTTGTGCACACTCCAAATTTCCTTTCTAGGTTTAATGTCTTTTCCCACAACTTATGCACACAGGTATGTGAAAATAAATTTGTCCCTCTCTCTCACTTATGCAAAAGAATACTCAATTATATGGCTAAAAGGAATGAAAAAACATCCTTTCCTTCTCAGCTAATAGAAACTATAATTACATTTAGTGTACCGTATTCTGAAACTTGTAACACTTGGAAAAAACACATATGCTTGCCCCTTTTGTAACAAAATCACCTGTGTCAACATCATTTCTCTTCAGAAACAAATTAAAAAATATTAGACAGTAAAGCTGATGAAAGGAACTACTCCTACTGTTTAGAGCCACGGTATGTAGGTACATTTGCAGCAGCAAAAGGACTTGTGAATTATATCTAGTTTTAATACTTTTGTTGTGCATGTTACTGCACTTTATTCTATAACTTTTGGGTTGTTTTTTTTTTTTTCAGGTAACTAATACAACAGATTTTCCCTAGGCAGTGCATGGGTTGTTGTTAGTTCAGGAAACACACATTTTTGACATAAAAGTGAGATGATTTCCTGTCTCCCTTGTAGATCTTAGTTGAACACACTGAACAGGCCAAAGAGGAGAAGAACGTTTCTTCACTTAGCCAACTAAAACCAGGGATGATAAACTAAGCTTAAATACAGACATGGCTATATAGAAATGCTGTTAATTGTGCCATTTTCAATTGAATATATGTATTTAAGTTGGAACAACTATGTGTACCTTGTGTTGGTTATATTGCATGATGCTTGTTTATGTAGTACCTATTGTATGGAGTGGTAATATTTCAGATTAAGAAAAAGACTAATGAATAAGGACCTTTATCCATTTTAATGAGTTATATTAGAAAAGTAAACCAAAGTTTATGTAACTTTAGTGTTTGTTTATGCTTTATTCAGTAGATCTGCTGCTGCTTGTCAAAAATACATCCCTGCTCACTTCCAACGCAGAAAGGCAGGTAATAAATGACATTTGCAGAGAAACAGGATTTAAAAAGAATGATATGTATTCTTCCAGTGAGATTCAGGTTGAGGAATATGTCAGGAGAACTCTTTTTTGAACTTGAAAGACACAAGCCTGCTCCTGCTTTGATCTCAATAGTGTTGGCAGGCGCTGATAGAGCATGATGGAGAACTATTTTGCAAATGACCGCCAAGCATCTCCAGTGTCAACTGCTCAACATCACTCATAACTGCAGTCCCTGTGAAGGCCTAAAAGTTTTGAAATATAATTTCTAAGGTCCAAATGCCTTTGAGATGACAAAAATTACTACCAAGAGGCAAAATTAAAAATAAAATAATGCCACAAAAGTACAGCAGCATCAACCAAAACCTGTTTCAGTTGCTGCAATAATGAAATTTCTTTTTCTCTCCTGCAAATTTAATTGTCTTCAGTAAAAATCATAAGCTGAGTGCTTATAGCTGATTATAAAAGATCAGTTCACAGCTGCGCTGAGAGAACAGCAAGTTCCCAAAATAAATATGTTGTCTATTTTTGTAGCCATGACATATTCCTAAGCACTTTTAGAAAATTACTCCACATGATCAGGCAGCAGACTTTACCAGATGCCAAGTGATTGCAAGAGAGAGACAGAGAAATGTTGCTTTTCATCTCAAGATAGAATGATTGACATCTCTGAAGATTTTGTCTTCAACCTGATAATCTTGAAGTCTTTATCAACCCATAGCACATTTTATCGTAAATGAAACAAGAGATTGGACTTGATTTGTCAAATGGTCTGTATTAGCAATTTATTTCAGAAGTATTTGGTTGCTATTCATTTGTGTAATCATTTTTGCAGGCATACAAGTCCCAAGTCTGAATTCCAAATAGGTCCAGAGGAAGATTTCTCTTTAATCCAGGCCATCTAATAAATTATACTAGCATTGGGACTGCTCTTTCAACTAGGCACTCTCCTAGCCTCCAAAAGTTCTGGCAAAATTGGTTTTTTGCTCTCCCAGTGACAAACCATAAATCTGGCTAGAAGTGTTAATTTACAAATTCTGGAACACAGTTTCTGAAATGCTTGGAAAAGTTATTCAGCATGAGTGTACATAATTATATAGCTGATCTTGCCACTGTGAAGTCCATTCTTACACACAGAAGTCCACACTGTAATGACATTTGCTAAAACTACATTTGATATATTTCTTATTATTGTTGATACGCATAGTTCTGCCTCTCTTTGTAAAGCTGAAAGCAAGAAGTAAGACTGAATTTCAGAACACACTACAAGTTTGGAAATGGACATTCATCCAGATAGCATTCTAGAAACTTTAGATGAATTGTAGTTAAGTCTACCTTATGTCTGTCTTATATGACACATATCTGTAGCCAACTGTGGTTTGGTCATGGACCTGCTTCTGAGATTCTCAAACTGCTCAGTGACTTTCATGGAGGAGAGAATCAAGTCTTCAGAAGAGCACAGGCAATATTCACAGAGATGCAACATGTGCCACTGTCTGTGACCGTCTTTCTGTGTTTCCAGCTTTCTGCATGTGTTGGCATGTGATGTATTTCTCTGCTCAGGGTTGTTGCATAACCCATTAGCCTATAATACCTCCCTGTTTTTAATTTCTGGCTCAAAGTTGCTTGGGATATCTTTTGTTCGCTGGGATCTGAGCTAACTCTGAAAATAGCATGAATGAGTAATGCTGAAATGATGTTTAGTCTGTACCTGTAAGGAGAGTTCAGCTAGTATCATTGTATGAGAGGAATGATCATCTTACACCACTTTTACTTAATGCTAATAAATTCAGCCTGAGTAGTTCAAAGATTATGAAAAGTGTGTATCGGGAGGTGCTGGAGGAGAGGGAAATAGGAAGGGAAGGTAAACAAGAGAGATATTCCCTGTCTTACAGCATTGAAAACTTCACTCCTTAATTTACCAGTCTCAAAGAAACATCTTTTCCTCTGCTGGAAGAAAGGCTGGTATCTGCCACCTTTTCTATGTCACACTGACTGATGAAGTTTGATTTCTCAAAGAATAGCCCAGAAGGGTCAGATTTTCAGTGATTGAGATTGATTTTGTTGTTAAAATGAGATAACGCAGCACACACAGGTTTGGATTGTTGTGCTCTCTAAATGGTTGGACTTGATGATCTTAAGGGTCTTTTCCAGCCAAAATGATTCTATGTTTCAGGTGTCTAAATGACAGATTTTGTTTTCCATTCTTTGTTGCTGCAGTATTTGAACTGACCTAAAAGCACCTATGTCTGGCTATTCATTCACACTACTGTTGCAAGCAGGTCTTTCCCTCACTCGTTTGCAACATCTACAGAAGTGACGCTCCACCTTAGGGTTTCATGTGTATCTCTCAGTTGGATGTGTTTTGCCACGCAAGACGCAAGGGTGAGAGCAGACCACCTTTAGGCAGAATTAAATTGCTGGAATGCACCCATACGTGATGGGCAACAGATTATATCTACACAGAGTCACAGAATCACAGATTCATAGAATGGTAGGGGTTGGAAGGAACCAGGCAGTTTTTGAAAACCTCCAAAAGAGACTCCACACCCTTCCTGGGTAGCCTGTGCCAGGGCTCTCTCATCCTTACAGGAAAGAAGTTTTACCTGAAGTGGAACATTCTGTCTTTCTGCTTTTGTCCATTAACCCATGTCCTATCATTGGACACTAGAGAAAAAAAATGTTGCCTCATCCTCTTGACATACTCCTTTCAAATACTTGTATTAATGAGTTCCTCCCTCAGCCTCCTTTTCTCCTAGCTGACCAGCCCTAGACTCTCAGCCTTCTCTCATAAGAAAGAAGCTCAAGTCCCCTGACCATCTTGGTGGGCCTGTACTGGACTGTCTCTAGAAGTTCCCTGCCCTTCTTGAGCTGTGAAGCCCAGAAATGGACACCGTACTCCAGATGAGGACTCACCAGGGCAGAGTAGAGAGGGAGGAGAATCTTCCCTGACTTTGACACAGGCATACAAAATCTCATATGAACATGTACTCCTCTCAACCTGTATCTACATGTTTGCCTTGTGCCTTTGACTTTAGGGATTCCAAAGAGTAGGTAGTATTCTCTTAGTTTCAAAAGCCAAAAAAAAAAAAAAAAAAAGGACACCTCTCAAAAAAGATTTGTCTCTTCATCTCTTATCAGTTTTGAGTAATGTTCATGTAACATTTAGGTGCTTGGCCTGCTCTGAAGGAACCTCTCATGCACCTAGGGTCAAGTAGGTAGAGCACAGATATTTTTTTCTGTGTGCTGATGTCATGTGGACTGTCTACAAGGAAAACTTGGGCTGTACTGGGCTGTTCTCTCTATCTATCATGGGCACACTGTCCCAGTTGCACAAAAGAAATTCAAAGGGAAAAGGCTTCAGATGGTCTATTTGCAGCTCTGTCCCTTAATAGTGAATTACCAACATTTGCAAAATAAACCACCTCCAGCTTTGCTGTAAGTCTATCTCTCAGGAAAGTACTATGACAAATCCTTCCCTCTACCTGAGAGCCCTGAAAGAAGACAAGAATTGTCACAGGTTACAGGAAACACCTTATCATGACCCAGATGACATTCCCAGACTATCCTGTACTTGTACTTCACAGGACTTGGACACTAAACACTTGTGAGCATGTGTGTTTTGACTCTATAGGAGACTAGCCATGACAAGACAAGCTGTTATCAACTGCTATTAGACAAAAGACATTGACTTCTATCCTTGAGTGTGTTTCTTTTGGTAACTCCTCCTCATTCGGTATTAGTAGTAATAGCATTTAATTTACAACAAACATAATTACACACAGCTCGGGACAGATGCTCCACAGGTATAGGCTGGATTGAGTGCCACTGAACTTGGTGGAGCTTCTCCCAGCTGCAGCAGTTGAAATGGCAATGAATAAGCAATTGTGGATTTGGTGATGAGGTTTTATGCCAAATGCAAAACTATGTTTTTGTCTTGCATTGTTTTCTCTCTTGGACTTCCCCTGAAAGTGATGGCAAGTGTTTTCTTATTGTTAATGAAATTGGCAATGGGCTTTCATTATGAATGGTAAAGGACTTTAAAAGTATAATTCTTCTATAAGCCCCAATGAAGCCCCTGAAAACTAACAACCATCTCCACTTGCAGATGCTGATATTAATGAAGACAGTGAAAACTCATTGACCATTTCATTCTCTGTAAGCATCACAAGCACATTTTAGAAAAATATGTAAAGCATCTTAAAAACTGTCTAAAGTTTCCCAAAGTGTCTGTCAGTAAGGGTAGTGATTGAAATGTCTGGGCCAGCCCCAAATTCCTGTAAGATGAAGTAGCCTCCATGTACCAAATATTGCACACACACACAAAAAATGTGTGGGGTTTTTACTTGAGGATAGTGGTTTCAAGGTAAACAGACAGCAGAG
Source organism: Urocolius indicus (assembly GCA_013401255.1). Lineage (NCBI taxonomy): Eukaryota > Metazoa > Chordata > Aves > Coliiformes > Coliidae > Urocolius > Urocolius indicus. The sequence goes on from WBNH01002758.1 coordinate 54,004, forward strand.
AGTGCCATACTGACAGCCCACCTCACATCTGTCAGCTCTACGGCAGGTACATCTGTTCGACTAGGCTCTTGTCTCCATCTCTGAGAATATTCTAACAGGAAAAGACAACAATCCTTTGCACACCTGAGCTCTTGGTTTCATTTTGAGGGTAACCACAACAAATGCCATGTCAGAAGGATATCCAAAAGATTACTCTAAAGTTAAAACATAAATATTGTAATTGCTGTTTGTATTATTCATATAATGGAGGGTCACAGTAACAAAATTTGTTTGAATTATTGCCTTTGAAAGAGAGTTTTCTTCTAGTGGGAACACTAACTGAAATACCTGTCAATAGCATTGTTTGCAGAGCAAAAAGTAATGAACTACAGAAGCCTTGTATATTTTTGTTAATAACAGTGACAAGAATATATCTAACCAGACAACAGAAAAAATATGTCCATAAATTTATAACTTAGAAATTACTCTTTTTGAGGCATATTTTTTCTCCTCTTTGATCCCATGTTCTACTTCAATGTATCTTACCAATTTAAACGGCCTCATTTTTATGGATATTTCTTAATCCCCTGAGAATACCTAAACAGTTTGTGTTTTCAGAAACAGCTTTTTGAAGCAGGGGCTGATTTTCTCTGAATTTTGTACTGTTCTTCCATGATGGAGCCAGGCATGTGATGAGGTCTCCTGCACACTACAGCAATATTATAACAGGGATAGTTGTTGCTGTCAGGGCTCCATTTTTCCTGCATTTGCAAAGATTTGCAGATATTGTGCTTGTTTCCATCTGTTTTGTAAATGCTGGATGCCCAGCAGCATCTTCACAACATAAAGGATCTGTGGCTGCTTCCAAGATGCCTCAGGCAGAAGGTAGGAAGATACAGACCTTCACAGTAGTGGGAGGAGATATGCTCTTGAATGGATGGCTTCTGGAAATGTAAAGCCATTCGGACAGAAGGCTTTGGACACACCAATGTCTTGCAGAGATTGTCAATCTTCAGGGCAAAAAGGAAATTTTAGGGAGCATCCGTCATCTGCAGGACAGAACCACTCATGCCCTGGTAGACACTGCTCAAGAACAGTCCTTCTGTCACTCTTGCTCAGGCATCTTTCCAGCATACCATAACTCCAGCCTATGTATGAGTTCAGAGACAATTGGTTTCATGTTTGCTTTTAAATTGTTGAGAGCAAGGAGAAGGCTTCCTTGCAAAGAGCACGGTACTCTCTAGTCAGCCTAGTTTCCTGCCCCTTTAAGTTGGAGATATTGTGAAATACTATTTGGCCTGCTCATTGGCTGTCTATTTATAGATATCTGCCTTGTGATTTATTTTCCATCAAATTATAATTACTAATAACAGTTCTAGCTGTCACCTCAACTACCTGGCAATTAACTCTCTGCCTTTATGAGGTGAGGAATCTGAATTTAGAATTAAATTGGGTGGCTCAGGTAGTTTTCCGCTTTGGTGTTAATCTTCACTTGTACTGGTCAAAATGAGTAGGTTTCTTGTGGGGAAAGAAAACTGTGCTTTGTGCTCTCAGTTGTAACTTTATTGTTCATCATTCTTGAGAATTTCTGATGATTCCATGAGCTTGAGAACATCAGTATGAGAGCTGATAGCATGGATTAAGAAAGACGAGGCTGATCTCCCTTCCCTTCTCTAGTATACACAAGGTGTGTGCTCCAAAGGCTCGAAATTATCATCTCAGACTAGATTTGAGTGCGCTTATTATGTCTCTGAGAAGACTTCAGTCCCAATTAAATATGTGGTTGTGTTCTTTTGTAGTTACAATGAAAGACAATTATAGCATAGAAAGGAAGACACCTGGAGTTTATGATACATACTAGCAATGAGAGAAAGAAATGAAGGAGGACTTTGAGAGATGAGAACAGTGAAGCACCAGAATGAAGTGAAGGAACAGATATTCTTCCCACAGAGCTACTAGGAAGAAAGAGATGTATGATTCTTTCCCTAGGGTTTAAGATCACCATTGGACTGACTCTAAGGCATATGGACATAGTGTCTTGTGTCAGGAGCCTTCTCTGAGTTATTTTAAATACTTTTAAGATGTTTTACAGTCCCTAACTGGTACCGTGGAATCTATTTACCTGTGTCATTCAATAAAGGTAACAGTAACTAGTTATTCACAAAAAAAGGACCCTCATATGTTATTCAGGAAACCACACTCTTACGTATCACAGCTTTCATACTAACTGCAAGAAGTCTCTTGTTGTGATTCCTAAGTTCTTTGTTGTTCTGTATGACAGCTCTGCCTTTTGGTTTGCACACTATACTCCTGCTTAGACAGAATATACTGCTGTTGTGAAAGACATCCAGCTTTTGATTCCTAGTTACTCCCAGGTAACGTGATACTACATGTTTTGAATTCTAGTTTCTTCACAGTTATGTGCTTACTACAGCAGGCTGGGGAAAAAAAGAGTTCACAAACACTGCTGAAGTAGAAGACTAAACACTTTTTTTGTTATTTTTTTCTTTTCTTCATCATATTTTCCTCATTAAAAAGAGCTAGCAAGAACTAGTTCACATGCATTGCTGAAGTGGAAAGCTGAACAGTTTTTGGTTAACTTTCTTCTTTCCTTGACACATCTTCTTCATTAAAATGAACTAGTTAAGAACTATTACGTAAGAAAATTTTATTATTTTCTGTTTTAAAAGGCATGTCCTTCTTTCTTCCTCCCTTAAAATGGAACAGATTTAACCAAAAGGATCACATCTATCAGATACATGTTTTGATGGAAAAAGGAATTTAAAGAAGGAAAAAAATAATAGTATTCCTTTCTGCTTCCTTGCAGAAAGAAGAAATATCTCAGTATATCCCTCTTCATGAACACCCATTTAGAGTCTCTTCCAGAAATACAGTGAAAGAATAAAAATCTCATTTGCTGTTTTTCAGGAAAAGAAACAAAATAATATTTTGCAGTCCCTTTAGTGCACAACAAAGGGGCAAATGTCATCGGCTGCTCTGCTCATCAAACTAGGAGAGAATGTCTGTGCTCCCAGTGCAGACAAACTTTCCAAGTCTTCCCTTTCTCACTGTATGGTACCGGAACTAAGCTTCTCCAAATACCAGTCTACAAAGAAATGTCTTCTTCACAAAGAAGGAAAAGACAACATCATCACCATGGTAAGTGATGTGACACAATTCTGCTTCATATTAGAAGAAACACCTTGTCTGTTTTCATGTTGAAACAAGGTGTACATATGTATTTGAAAGAAAAAGGAAGCAAAAAAGGGAATTCTCTTTTGACCTTCATTATAACACTTCCAGTGAGAAAAGTCATGCCCTCATTTTTGACGTTGATTGATGTCTTTTGTGTGAAGGAATTACACGGTCATCCTTACTCAGGCTGAGGCCTTGAATCAAGGACTCAAACACAAAGCTCCACCCACTTAGGTAAGAAACTTCATAATTCTCCTATCCTTCTCTGAAGAAAAAAAAAAAAAAGAAAGAGCAAGTAACTTTTTTCAGTTGCTATTTAGAAGACACAGGCGTTCACAGATAAGTCTGTGATTTGTTCTAAATTTCTAGCCTTGATGAAAACATATCAACATATATCATGTTAAGAGAGATCAAAGTAGTGAATACACACACTGAAGAAAGTTTAACTTCATCATACACAAATCAAACACTTGTCTTTAATCTTTAAAGAATAATCATTACATCTAACAATGAATGATATCTAGTAATAAATAACGGTGATTTCTGTCATTTCCTTCTAAGCAATCACTTCCACTTACAAAGTAAGGACAGGAGAAAAAAAAAAGAGGAAGAAAACAAAAACTGAAACTGAAACAGAGATTGCCTATAAAGTCTGGGAAACTTGCTAGAAAATGTACATACTTTTCACTTCTCAACTTACATCTTTGTGGCTTGGTAAAAGGCATCAAAGTTCCCTTTCATGTTTTATTTTCCTCTGTATCCACTGTTTATAGGGTATATACTACTGTGACACTCGTATCATGGAACAGCTGTCATGGACTCTGACTCTTGTCTAAATACTCTTTTAAAATCTTGGCTTCTCCAGGTTAGTTTACTAAAGAGATCAACATTTCTTTTGTACTCAGAAGGATTAGAGTGTGGAGAAATCTTTTAAAAAGCTTCCTTATCTTCCCAGGGTCAGACACACCTGAGAACACTGTAAAGATATGTAAAATTATGGATAGGATGAGAAGGAAAATGAAGAAAAAAGGAAACAAAGAAATCCCTGGTATCAAAACCCGCCAAATGTTCTTTGCAAACAACTTCACAATTGAAAGCCTGGGTTAAAAAAGTAAAAAGGCATTTCATATTTGCATTGTAGAAACTGAACATCTCTTTGTGTAAGACTGCTCACCTGAGGTACCTTCTCTGCCTCCTGGCAGGCTCAAGGAAATGTCAGGCTTTCAATGATACTTTCATGTGTGCTGGCACTGCTTAAGTTGCTTCCGTGTCACTCAAAAACAGAATCTTGAAAAATCTTTGACTCTTAAGAGTCTGGACATTCAATTTGGCTGAAAAAAACCCCTTCCCTTAAAATCTGAGACAATCAACTGTAAAAACTTATTTAAAAAAATTCCTAAACAAGCAGTGAATACAAAAGGCTTTGCTGCTTACTTATTTTATCTTTTCAAATAAGTGCCATAATTTGTCAGTGAGCTTTGTGTTTGTCCAAACCCACAGCCTTGTTGCGTTCATGTTGTCAAGACTGAATCAAAAATAACTCCTCGCAATGAACGGATATGTAAAGCAAAGGATTGTGGAGAATCAGGCTCTGCATAGAGCAGATGACCTCAAGACTGTTGCTCAAATGTGCAACTTTTTTCAGCAAGCACAAGCCCAAACCAGCCAATGCCAATTGAACATCTGGCTCATGTCCCTCAGCACCGTATTTCCTGCACATCTTACTGCATGAAGTATTATTAGTCTGTCCCCACTGGAATATCGTGGTTAGTAGATGACTGACTCTCAGCTCATCTTGGTGTAAAATTTCAAAGTGATATTTCAGCAGCTTTACAGCAACAAATACATGGTCCCATATAGTTTCAATGGTGGTAGGAATAGTATTCAACATTCAGAATGACAATGCATTTTTGTTGACAGATAAGACTGGGTCTGGAGGAGTAGGAAGAAGCCTGTGCTTGAAGGCAGCAGTATTGTCACTTTTCTCTGGCTGCTTTCCAGCCAGGCAGTCTGCCACATGTGCAGGTGCCTGGCATTTTTTTCCCAGGTGCAAGTCTCGGTCTTTCTGCTTATTGAACTTCTTAGAGCTCCTGCCTGGACCAGGCATGGCCTCAGGGTGATGCAGGGAGGGAGCAGCACCAAGTCTAGGCTTCCTGGCAGGAGGAGGGATTTGGGCTGCAGTGGCCAGTGCAGGGAGGTAAGGGAGCAGAGCCCTGGGACATGCAAGCAGAGGGTGCAGTGAGGAGGAGGCCAGGCCTGGGGTGGTGAACGATGGGGCACGGGCTGGCCCTGGAGACCCTTCAGCTGGAAACAGCCCCAGGAGCAGCGCAGAGCTGGGGGCCTGGAGCTGAGCAGCATTTGCTCTCGCAGGGAACACTGAGTGGGTACGTGGTGGATGTCAGGAGGTTGGGGCATCCCTTTCTTCTATTGTAGCTAGCAACAGGACAAGGGGTAATGGCATGAAGATGGAACACAAAAAGTTCCACTTAAATATAAGAAAAAAACTATTTCACTGTGAGGATGAAGGAGCCCTGGCACAGGCTGCCCACAGGAGTTGTGGAGTCTCCTTCCTTGGAGGGCTTCAAGACCCACCTGGACACGTTCCTATGTGACCTTATCTAGGTTGACCTGCTTCTGCAGGGGGGTTGGACTAGATGATTTCTAAAGGTCCCTTCCAACCCTACCGTTCTATGATTATATGAACCCTTTAGGGCTGTCACATGCCCCAGCTGATGGGCTATCCCTGATTTGGCCATGGCCTGTGCCATAGAATAGTTCAATCTCATCCTGCCCTGATGCAGTGTTTAACTGTTCCCATGTACCCTGATGAGGGAAGTGGATGTCAAGTACATTGACTTCAGCAAGGTTTTTTATACCATCTTGCATAAAATCCTCATAGGAAAGCTCAGAAAGTGTGGGTTGGATGAGTGGATGGTGAAGTGGAGAACTGGCTCAATGACAGAGCCCAGAAGGTGGTGATTAACTGAGTTGGGGTTAGTTAGAGGTCTGCTATTGGAGTTCCACAGATGGCAGTTTTGGGGCCAGTCTTACTCAACATATTTGTCTATAACCTGGATGAAGGGACAGAATGCACTGTCAGTAAGTTTGCTGATGACACAAAACTGGGAGGACTGTCTGGTTCATCAGATGATTATGCTGCCATTCAGTGAGATCATGACCAGACTGAGAGCTATGCAGAGAGGAACCTTATTAAGTTCAACAGGGGCAAGTGCAGAGACTTGTACCTGTGGGAGAAACAACACCATGTACCTGTGAAGACTGGGTGTTGACCTGCTAGAAAGCAGGTTTGTGGAAAGGGATCTGAAGAGTTCTGGTGGACAGCAAATTCAAAATGACCCAGTTTCTTCTCCCCTTTTAGTCGGTCCTGGTGAGGCCTCATATGGAGTACTGTGTGCATTTCAGGGCTCCTCAGCTCAAGAGGGACAGGGAACTTCTAGAGAGAGTCCAGTGCAAGGCCACCAAGATGCATTTTTCTTATGAGGGAAGGCTGAGAGACCTGGGACTGTTCAGCCTGGAGAAGGCTGTGAGGGGACCTTATCAATACTTATAAATACCTAAAGTGTGAGTTTCTAGAGGATGGGATGAAACTTTTTTTCTGTAGTGCCCAGTGACAGTCAAAGGGAAATAGCATAAGTTGGAACACAAGAAGTTCCACTGAAACTTAAAGAAGAACTTTTTTCTTGTGAGGGTGAGGGAGCCCTGACACAGGCTGTCCAGGAAAGTTGTGGAATCTCCTTCTTTAGTGGTTTTCAAAACCTGCCTGGACATGTTCCAAGGTGACCTAATCTAAGTGGACCCGCTTTAGCAGACAGTTTGGACTAGATGATCTCTAAAGGTCCCTACCAAACTTTACCATTCTGTGATTCTTTGTTAACAACACCAAGACTCTGTAGTTTTCATGCAGTAGTTTTATGTAGTTTTATTTTCTTTGATCTTGAGTTCTAGAACTATACTACTGAGAATCCTTCAGGCTGACTTGCAGATTGGCATGTGCCCCAGCTGCTGGCATGGCCATGGGTTTGGCATGTGTCCCACCTGCTGGCCTGGCCACGGGTTTGGTGGTGCCTGGGGACTGCTTCTAGTTTTGTCATCAGGGTAGCCACTTGGGTGGCTGGGATGAGTCCTGGCAGCTGCCAACTCTCCTCTTCAGGGATTGCTGTGGCCTTCCATCTGAGCAGTCCCTGCTC
>WBNH01002760.1:0-12282 GCA_013401255.1 Urocolius indicus
AAACTCCCACAACACTATCACTCCTATTAGATTGCCCCTTAATCTTCATCCATAAACTTTTCAACCTGCTTTTCATCCCCTTCTAGGCTGCTGCGCTCAAGAGATTCCAATTGCTCTCATAAAGAGCAACTTCATTACCTCTCCTTGCTAACCTGCCCTTCCTAGATGGTACATAGTCATTCATGACTGTGCTCCAGTCATGTGAGCTATGCCACCCTGTCGCTTAACTCCAATGAGACTGTGGCCCTGTGTCTGCCCCCACATCTCCAGCTCCTCTTGCTTATTCTCCATGCTGTGTGCATTAATGTACAGGCATCACAGGGGCTTACTCGAGCACGCAGTTTTCTCTGGACGGATGAAAGAGGAATCTCCACAGTATGTACTTTCTTGAAGTGGTCAGCCTTCTGCCTCTCATCTTGGCTTCCAGCTGAGGAGCATTCGTCACTGCTTTTGTTGCTCTGACATATTTCCCAATTGGATGGGATGGCATATGCTTTGCCACTTCTCACCCCTCTCCCAAATCTTTCAGTTTAAAGCTCACTTTACCATGCTGGCCAACCTATACCTGAAGAGTCCCTTGCTGCTTCTAGACAGGTGTATTCCATCCCACTCTCTCAGATTATAGTCATCAAAGAAGGTCTTCTAATCACAAAAGTCAAAAGCTTCTCATTGGCACCAGCCACATAGTCAGGAGTTGACATTTGTTATTTGTCTGTCAGCTCCCTTTCCTCCAACTGGTAAGATGGATGAGAAAATAACTTAGGCCCCACTGATTTTCACTTGTTCCCCAGGGAACAAGTAGTCTTTGATTTTTATCAGGTTGTGGCTCATTGCATTATACATGCCCACATGGAAGCGCAACAGTAGAAAGAGCCTGTGCTCTTGACGTGGCACTCTCTCAGCAACATCTTGGATCTTTATTTCTATCAAGCAGCACACACCTCTCATGTTCCCTTGTCCAGTCAACAAATTGATCTCACAGTACCTTTTAACTGGGAGTCACTCACTATGAGCACACATGGCTTCTTTTTACAGTGACTGCTGCCTGTTGATCAAGTTTCTCCTACTGGTCCTTACTCCTGTGTGTCAACAACTGTTAATGCTTCCTATTTGTTTTTGGTAGGGATGCTGGAGGGAGGGTTATGAAGCAGTGCCCTGTTTTTTCAGGTCGCCAGGATACAAGATGTTTCATTCTCGATGGTGTCAACTACAGATTCTTGATTTTGAAGCTGCCTATCAATCTCCATCTCTAATACTGCAGAGCCTCTTGACTGTTTCTTGTAACTCGTCCATTTGACGTTGCAGCTCCTGAACCTGTGTGCATCTTTCACAAAAACTTTTACAGGTGGAGATACTTTTGGACACTCACTGCAGTCTACCTCTACTGAGGCATCCTTGCTGTCTCTTTCTGAAGTTAATTTTCTAAAACTGATTATTTATAGGGAGTTTATGGGAAATAATATTCAAGTTTTTAGGTGCTTTTTACATCCCTTTCTTCCACTCAGTATTATTGGTCAGTTATTTACAATTTTAGTTCTTAAGAGCAGAAACTTCTCTTTGTACAATACCTAGACAGTGGAATTCCATCTCTTTTCTCAGGACTATCATGATAAATGTAATTTGAATAATGATTATTTGATGTAGGAACATTTGTCCTGGTTAATGCAGGAGATAAGATCAGTTCTGTCATGATGCTTTGCAATCGCTGATACAAGCAAGTGAGTGCTTATGGAACTATTATAGCCTTGGCAGAAGTCATATCTTATGCTAGTCTTATTATGTAGGGTTGTGTCACAAGTTCATGATATCATTTCCTGATGAAAGCAGTCATGAGAGGAGACTAGTCTGCTGGTAGAATAGAACTGTATGTTCTGACATAGTATCAAGTAGTAGAAATCAGAAAATGTGGAGGAAAGTCTTTCATTTAGTGATGATAATAATACATTTCATCTTAGAATTGGGCTTCCTTTTAAATGTAGAATGATTGCATAGTTTTTAAAACAACTCTGTGAAGTCATCTAGATCTACAAGGCAACTTTTACTTGGGAGAGTCCTTCTGTTTAGCCAATTTTGTGTCAAACTGTGTCCACAGCAAGCACTTTGACATCCGGATTTCAATCCTCTCTTAAACAGGGTGCATTTACTGAGTTCCATCTTTAAACTACATTTCACTTTACGTCATGATGGGTAACTTCACTGTAAACATTATTTCTGCCATACTCAGTTGCATGTTATCTATGCCATTTTATAGACACATATAAAAAAAAAGAAACAATTTATCACCCACAATTAAATCTGATCCTATGTAACAGCATAATGTCTTGCTGCCAAATAATTTTATGGTACTTTTATTGTTCTCATTAGCTTTACTGCAATGGAGCCAAACAAAAGAATGCCCTGGTAACTGAGTTTTATAGTTTACCACCTGGTCTCCAGGTGATACAGAACATTCTTAATTTTTGTTGTAAAAATAATCCTCTATGTTTTAAATTGTTTAAAGACAGAAGATTTTGTGAGAAACAGTATTATAAAGTTAGTCATTCCAAGCTAGCAATTTAATATATAAACAGTTTTTGTTGCTCTGGTGGATAAGTTGCCCATTGAAGTTCATCTAAATGACTTCTTCACAGTGTAGTGTATTCTGGTGGGATGTCAAAGAACAGATAGTTCAACACAATGGCTTTTTTGGTAAAACACTTAATTCCAGGCTGTTAGAAGCAGGTGACTCAAGTAGCCCCATAGGTGTGAGGCTACTGTAGGTTTATGTCCTCAGGTTCATGTCAGTACATGGATGTGTGGGCACACAGACACAATAAACACACACAGGGGCCACACACATATTAACAAAGACAAAATGTCTACCTTTACACTTATTTTGTGTGTATTTGCACAAAAAAAAAAAATCATGGATCAGTCTAGTAGCTTGTCTTATATACTCAGTTGACCAGGTAACTGATCCCAGATCCTCAGGTCTCCTCAGTTGTGAGGAAGTTGCATGTGAGCCTGGAAGTTTGCAGTCCCACTCTTCATTGGATAATCCAGCTGTAAGTTCACGAGTGGCCAAATGTATCCACTCAGAACAGAGCACCCAAGCAGAAGATAGTTTCAAATAGGACTTAATGAGAATGTAAGATACACTATCGTGATCAGACACATCTCAGTCAGATCAGCCATCAATTTATGCTTAAACTGATCTGTTTACTCCCTTTTTCATATTGTTTTCCCATGCCTGTTTCTCCTCAGTGCACTTTGATCCCCTCCTTGCGTCTCAAAATTCTTTTCCCTCTGTATCCCTTAAATGACTACTGTACCTCCTTCAGTCTGTGAAGTGTGTGGAAAATGGAGGTTTGTTTGGTTGGCTCCTCCTGGTGGGTTCTGTACAAGGGACAATGGTCTGACTGTGGTTGTCTGAGATGTAGCCTGTTCCCTGCACTCCATTTTCACTGATTAGGCTGCTAGGATGCCTTGCCTGACCCTGTCAGTTTTGATCTGATCCTATCCAAGCCTCCGTATAGAAGTTGATTCACCTTTAATTGCATAGCTTAGCACAGGCTGCTGGTAAATCTAAACCACATCCTAAATTTCTACAAAATTTTGTGATTTTATTAGGACAGATAAAAGAAAGAGTGCACATTAACCCAATATTTTACCATAGTTGCTGTTGGTCTCAATGTTCAAATATATTGGACTTAGACTGTAAGTATCTGAATCAGGTAATGCCAAGAGTGGGGTTTGGGTTTTTTTTTATTTGCTCTTTATGTTGTAGGAATGAAGTAGTGATAAATTAGTAATAATATATTAGTCCTGGAATTTTTTTTCGTCTTCCAGATTATCAAGTGATCTGACATTCATGAAAGAGAGGAACAAAAATCTTCCTTGTACACATGAATCCTTCAGGTAGGAAACTGGACTTTGTATTTCATTACTATGCTAAATGTAAATAATATTTCAAGTTATTGCAGGAAGGTAATGACTGTGGAGTTGCACCTGGTAGCTGGTAGAGATGAATGTCCATCATATCAAGAGGAATTTTCAAGTTCTAGTGTAAATTTTAACTTTCATCCAGTAAAATTTTACTCTTTAGAGCTTATGCTTTTCTAGTCTGTAAAAGACTGCTGTAAAAATAACAATCCTGAAATTAGGCTAAATGTGGAGACCCACGGGGAAGAACATGGAATATTCAAGAGCTGTGAGACTAGTAGTGGAAGACTGCAATTGTTAGCTAAGTCATGTTTTATTGAGAAAACAAAGGTAGTAGAGGTATTCAGAAAAGAAAAAATAATAAAATCTACCAAAATAATCAGTAGGAAAGGATCAGCTTTTTGTTTGTGTTACATTTCTATCATGAGTCGGAGCAAAGTACTTATCATTCTCTTAGTCTTCCATCTGTAAAGTAGGGTTAATGGTGCTTTCTTCTTGTTGTCTTGGCTTTTCTTCATTTAGATGTTGAGCATTTTAAAAAGAGTTTCAAGCTCAGTTCTGTAAAATCAATAGTATTTAAGTGCATAAATACTTTGATGGAGAAGTGCCTAAATGATTTTGAAGAATCTGGGGTTTCGTGATTTTCTTTTTAAAAAATTACTTAAATCTTTCAGACTGAGGAGCACATCTCCCTGGGTGAGAGCTGATTGCTGATCAAAGAAAAGCCTACAAAGGGTTGTTATGAAAAGGTCTGTTTGAGAGAGAAACGTAGGAAAAAATATACTAGAAACCCTGATATAAGCTTTTCAGGTGAAATCTAGAAGAACCTCTAGGTGCTTCCAGTTTATGCAACAGAAATATGAAGAGCTTTGTCCCAAGAAATTAACTGTATGTCTAGTTTCTCATACATAGACAACAGTAGGAGATAAGCATCCTCACAAAGCACTCCACAAAACCTACAAGTGAAAAGTAGCTGCCTGAGATCAGTCACAAGAAATTCAGATCACAGACATGTGTGAATAGGGCTTGTTCAGGGAGGAAATCAGAGCTCTGGACACACTGCACATCCACATGTTTTAAGTATAATCCCAACCATCACTGTCATTTAGAAATAAATCCAGTGATAGCAATGCCCAAGTCTTGACTGGGGACATAGTATCATAACTCAGCATGAGAAGGCAGATTCATGCAATGTCTACAGTATACTTGGAGGTATGGCCAGTAGGATTCTGGATGATCTAAACAGACTTTCACGTTCTTGCCTTATTCTGTTCATTATTTGTCCTTGGTTTCATCCAGCTGCACTTCAGCCTTTCAAATGGTAATAAGCTGTGGTGTTTTGAGACTCCTTAAACTGCATTCCCCTAGGCCTCACAAGAGAATATCGTTTGTCATCATAACTAGTGGGAGCGTGAATCTTGTTCAGTGCATATGGGTAAAGTACTTTCATCTTTAGCTTTCTTTAGCAGCACAAGCAAAGCTGGTGATGGACATAATTTCTTTGCCAGTGGGTGCAATACAGTCATCCCCTTCCCGCAAGCCTGATCACATTGCAGATAAAAAATGTTTCCATCCGTGCAGAACTGAGTAAAGACTTCTCTGTCCATCTCAAGAAATCTATCCATCGGCATAGCCAACAAGGAGAGAGAAAAGAATGTAAGAACTAAAACTCAATTAGGAAAAGGACATTTTTCTCTCAACTCTGCTCCACAGATCCTTATTTCAATATTGGTATTTAACTTCCAGCTTCATCTAGTAGCATTGTAGGCATAGATTTCAAACCTACAGTTTTATAATTTTATTAATTGCAGAATGGGTTTATTTCAGCATTTAGTATTCTAAAACTCCAGTAATTATTTATGTCAAAGTACACTGTTTTCTGAGATGCCAAATGCAGCTGCTGAAAGCTATATACCAGCTGTGTTAGAAGGAAGAAACTCAGCTATAATGTCAGAATGTAATAACTTTGTGTTGGGGTTAAATCAAAATCTTCAGCAAGGAGGCATATGATCTTTTAATTATCAGCCCCTGCCTTTTCATGCCATACTGCCAAATCAATGTCCACTCTGTCTCTTATAAAAGAATGCATTCAGTCCTAAAAGTGAGACATTCCCTCACAAGATCTTCAGTAACATTAAAACATTTTCAAGTCATAGATAGGGGAGACGAGCTTTTGATACAGTTATGACAAAGTAGGCTTTCTTCTTCTATTAAAGCAAGTATTCTTAAAGAAACATCTCTCCAAATGGCTTGTAAATTATATTTGAACCCGAAATACCAGGCAACCATGGAAACATAGGCACTGGAACAAATGGAATATGGTTTGTATGTCTGGGACCTCCTGGCCACTGCCTTGCTGCTACTTACATTTCTTCAGAATGCAATACAAGTATCAGAATGAAACTTTTCTAAAAAAAAATAAAATTAAATCCTGAATGTAAAATAGGACATCCAGCCATTTCATACTTCTGCATAATTTTCTAGCTGTTAGTATTTCAAGGTATTTCACTTGAATTAAAACACTGACCTTGAAAGTATGTATTGGATAACAAAGTCCACTCCTCAGCTATCAAAACCAATCACATCATACATATTTCTAGTGACAGGACAAGAGGTAATGGGAAGAAGCTGGAACAAAAGAAGTTCAATTTAAACACAAGAAAAAGCTATTTCACTGTTCAGGTGAGGGAGCCCTGGCACAGGCTGCCCAGGGATGGTGTGGAGGCTCCTTCTCTGGAGGTCTTTAAGACCCTCCTGGATGCATTCCTGTATGACCTGATCTTAGTGAACTTGCTTCTGCAGGGGAGTTGGACTCTAAACGTCCCTTCCAACCCCTACCATTCTGTGATTCTGTGATTTCATAATACATCAGACTACCTGGGAAAACTAAGTGGGATTCCTTGTGTTTGGAAGGCTATTTCAAAAACTCACTGCTGCAATGGTAACATTTTTCCCTAATTTTTTGGAGCTACTTATGACCATCAATTCCTGTCCCAACTTCTGTTAGAGTTTACACATTCTTATTTTCTCTCTTTTGATGCTAATCTGCTACATTTACAGAAGACAACCATCTTGGCATGGAGTAAAATGTCAGTTCTTTATACCATCATCGTAAGCTAGCCTCTGTGTCAAATGCTCATCTTTGTAGCTGGGTCCTAAACCTGTTTTAAATGAGTTAACCTGTTGAGTTTTTTTTCCCAAACACAGATGATCAGAAACACACATTGAGTTTAGTCTGTGGCCATTAATAGCTCCATATTCTTCCCCTGTATCTCTCCTGTTATTTTTTACAGTCACATTACACAAGAGTTTTTTGATCCTTCCATTAAAAAAAAAATGCTCTGAAGGAAAAATATTTGGGTTTAAATGTATTCATTTCATCCTACTTCTCTTAACTTGCCTGTTTGGGTCTTCAGTCTCCAAAGTTATCCTGTTTTCTTTGCAGAGTGTTCTAATACAGTTCTTTCTTGACTATGCATCTCTTTTTTGTTGTATACACAAATTTCATTCTTTTATTCACTGTAATCAGTTTCTCTTACCTGTCAATTTTTACCCCAGAGAAGATATGCCTGTAAAAGTAAAAAATAATAATAATTATAAAAAACATGGTACCAGATCACTATAGGGAAGCACAGTATGAGCCTCAGTTTGAATGTGCTGTATTTTGCAACTCTTCCAACTATTTTTAGAAATAATAAAAACTGTGAGTGGTATGTGAAATAGTTACTGTTTATAGCTCAGTATTTCTCCTCCACCTGAGAAAAATATCCCTTGTTCTTGCATGAGCTCAATAGTTTGTGGTCCGTGTTATACAACACCAAGTATTAAGTTTATTTCTGGAGTTAAACACTAACATTTGTGCCTGCCATTTATTTACAGTCATAAAATCTGCATGTGCTTACACAAAACTGGACTTTATATTTAAAAGGCCTGCTTTCCTCTGAATATATGTAGAGATTCCTATAAGTGAGTTTAAAACTAATGCAGATGCAATTTTGCAGCCTGTAGCTCAGTTACATGTGTGAGATATGCCTGGATATTTTGAAGTGGTAGATAGAAACACAGTCAACTGTTGTTCTTCTCCACATTGTCCACTGTAAACATGTTTTACACTCGGTTATATTAACTGATACTTCATTTCTCTTTGCACTTTGGATTTCCTTTGCTGATGGATTATAGTTTCTTGATACAGAAAATGAATTGCGTAATGAAAATTGAGTCATCTGATAAACCACAAAGAATTTTTCCTCAGCAGAGACAGCTTGTTCCCATGCTGTGCTACACTGAATGGGTTTCAAGTGTACAAATACCTGTCAGTTGTGCTTGGTAGGCGTGGAAACCTGAGGTAAGGAGTTTCCTAATTAGACGGTAAATTGTTCTTCTTTAGTTTCAAAGAGCAAGGCTGGCTACCGACAATCAAACAGCCAACTCCAGTCACCATCTCCAAGCAGGAAGCATGTTGGTAGGAGAAACAGGAGGTTCGCTTTGAGTTTTTTCTTGCAGCTGAGCAAACTAGTTTAACGGCAGCAGGGGCTCTTGAACACCCTGAGCTGTAACCTGAATTCTGAGGCCATCTAGTGGTGTCAGCCAACTGCATGGGCTGGGTCTCCACAGATGGGATCGATCCCACTTACACCTTCTTTTCAGCTAAGGTCCGTGACACTGCCTCTGGCCTTCACAGGGTGAAGAGGGATAACTGAACCTCCGTCTTGCATTTTCACCAGATAAATTAACTGTGAAGTTGCGCTAATTTTCCCTTGTTTTATTTTCTCTCATCTTGGCCCTTTCACTCTGCTGAAAAGTCAGATGCGGTTAAAAAAACCCAATTACTTGAACACACAGAAAGCATACCATTCTTCAGCTCAGGTGATCCTGAGTTCAGCACTGCCAGTCTCAAAATATTCAGAAGTCATGTGATTGGCTCAAAAATCATAAACTTACAAATAAACTCTGAATATTTTCTATTCACCTTCTGGTTTTAACAATTTACAGAGTTCAAATATGTTCAACTCTTTGTAGCAACAGGTATAGTGTGTGGGTTTTTTACTAAAAGGATGATTTCACAGGTATAATAAGTCTGACAGAGATTTAAGAAAGCACTCAGGAACCCAAAATAAACATGCAAGATTAGTTAATGCTATGGAACCGTAACCTTAGCACTGCTAGCTGTTCAAAGACCTTCAGGAAGACTACCTACTACTTTACAATTCAGGGTTTCTGCGTTTGAAGGGGAACTGTAGGTGTTGCTGCACCTTTTGGAGGAATAACAAGAATCAATGAGCTGCAATTCAAAAAGGACTTTGATCAAGCCAGGTGATACGTATTACACGTCAAGCATTGTTCCTGACTGTTGCATGATGGCGTGTTTTTCAGTGAGCCCTTGATCTGATATTCCCTTGCGAGAAGACGCAGACATCATGAAGCAGAAACTGACTGCATCTATTCAAATTATTCTGCTGCTTACTCTGACTGCAGTGCATCTGACTGGTAAGTACAACACTTCCTGAAACACTTATTTTTTTAATCAGAACACTTCCTTTAGAAAAGTCAGAGGATTTACCTGATCTATCCTGAACACCACTGGAGCTGGCATATATTTAGATTACTTTCTTTTTGGAGATTCTGAAAATGGCTTGAGTCCTCTTTTCTTTTTGTAGTATTAATTTTATGATTTTGTGGTGACTACGATGAAAGGCATTCACTCCATCCCTACACTCACTCCATGCTTGTCACCACCTTGGAAGTTAGCATCATATGAATAGTAACATGATTAGACATCATTGTAAGGATCTTTGTCAAGCTTGGGATGAAAAGCCACGTGCTTTTTCTGTCAAAATGTATGCAAATTTATAGTCTCTCTTCTTGGTAGAAGTTAATGACAAGTAGTCTTAACAGGAAATATTCTTAAATGTATTGGTATTATTAGGAAATGTTCAAATAATTAATGAATAAGTTCAGGTTACAAGTACACAAAATACTCCATCTAGCCCATAGGTTCCTTCATTTTATTTCTTGTCTTACCTATAATTTATCCCAAAATATGTACTAATAGCAGAATGTTGCAAAGTTGAAGGTGAAATTTAATTAATTTATTATTGTGATAATTTAATTACTTACAAACTTTTAAATTTAATTTAGACATAACTGTACAGTTTTAAAGTTTAGATGCAAATGAAACTTTCAGTTGGAAAAAAGAAGTAAAATAATTTTAATAGCTATTTTAGAAGTTTGAGGTTAAATGTATTTATTTTTCTGAAATTTTTTACTCTTTTGCCTGGCAGATTTCTTTTCCAGATTCAGTCCATAGTTTCAAATTTTTTTTGTCCTCAAAAAAAGAGCATTCCTTGCTGAATTTGTCATTCAACAATAACAACAACAAAAAAATGTCCAACTCTAGTATAACTACTGGGATTTCTGCACTTCCCTAGGTCAATCATATCCTGGAAAACCTAAGATAATAAGATGCCGTTCTCTAGAAATGGAAACCTTTTCTTGTTGGTGGAAGCCTGGCTCAGATGGAGGATTTCATACCACTTACACACTGTTCTACAGCAAGGACAGGTAACAAGTGGTGTATACATATTCTGTAAGTGACCAAGTGATGATTATGAGAGAATGAGGGAGTGACGACATTGCTTTATGAAGGTGTTTTTATGAATCCATGTTAAACATCAGGTAGCCAACAGGAGCTAAATGAGATTAATGGCTTTCTCTTGTTGGAGGAAAACGTAAGCACTACCAGTCCCAAATCTTCAGCCTGTCACTGATGAAATTCATCTTGCCTAAAATCACGTTGGTCTAAAGATGTGCTGGGTAAGGTGTTGTTTGTCCGTCTTATCAGAAGGCACACAGCTTTCAGCTGGGTGACATTCTTCTCTGAGGAGAGGAAGGGGCATTAAGGCACCAGTGGGGCCACAGGGCCTCCACTGAGGGGAGGGACAGGCTGAGGAGGGGCCAGGGGCTGCCTTGGGGAGACTATGTCTGCAAAGGTCAGGGCTATGGGAAGCTGGAGACCATCCTGACTGATGCATGGTGAAGTGGAGACCTGGGGCTCAACCATGGGAAGATTCTGAGGAGAGCACAGGCAGTGAGGGCTGCTGGTGCTCTCGAGGCCCTGCCAAGGAGACTCTCTGTTACTGTGCACAGCCAGACCTCATTTGGAGAAAATCTATAGAGTTTTTACTTCCACTTCTGGATTTGTAGCCAAACTTGTGGCTCCCAAAATGAAGTAAAATCAGATGTGGGTGTTTCATCTCAAAAGTTACCATTTTGGTAAAGTCTGTGACTCCCTCATTCTGATTAACAAAATGTGTATATGTTTAGCAACTTTACTTAACCTGTGCTGCTTTATATAACTGCCCTTTTGCCTGAAAACAAGAGGCATCTGAATACGAACAAGTAAGCAGAGAGGCTCAGAGATTAAGTTTCTTTGGATAAATCCAGTGAGATTTGGAACGGATAAGGTGAAGCGTCAGATTTCTCTTCTTCAATTACATAAATTCAAAATAATTTCATATTAATTGATGAGGAAAGATATAGCTTTAAATGAAGTTCCACAATGATTTGAGAGCTTTTATTTTGTGAAAGTCCAGACGTTTCAGTCTTGATCAAAACAAAAATTTTAATAAACAGTTAGTCATACCTGTTACAGTCCAAAACAGTCCTGGATAGGAATGCTCATCCATTTCAATAAATCCGCTGAACATCAGACATTGCCAAGTACACCAGATCTGGGCCATGGATACCCTTGTTAGCTTATTGTCTCTCATGTACAGTCAGTCTCCTTACTCCCATCTTTTCTTTGTGAAATGAAACAAAACCACCTGGAAATTGAGAGACCTTGTTAGCAGTGCACAGGTGATAAAAGTGGGACTAAAGTGCATGCTTGAACCATCTCATTGAGTGCTTTGGGTTTGGGCTGTTCTTCACACCTAGGATAGGCATCCAGTTAAGCTTTAACTGAGTACAAAAGAATCCTTCTCCTAAAACAGCCAAGGGCTTGTATAAAGGTAAGAGATCATGCATTAATCAATTATTTTCTGTTCATAGAATCATAGAATGGTAGGGGTTGGAAAGGATCTTTAGAGATCATCTAGTCCAACCCTCCTGCAGAAGCAGGTCCACCTAGATCAGGTCACATAGGAACGTGTCCAGACAGGTCTTGAAGACCTCCAAGGTAGGAGACTCTACACCCTCCCTGGGTAGCCTGTGCCAGGGCTCCCTCACCTGAATTGTAAAATACATTTTTTTGTATGTTTAAGTGGAACTTTTTGTGTTCCAGTTTCATCCCATTACCACTTCTCTTGTTGCTAGATATCATAGAGAAAAGAGATACTCCAACCTCCTGACATCCACCAGTTA
>WBNH01002760.1:20178-62331 GCA_013401255.1 Urocolius indicus
CTGATCATCTTGGTGGCCCTGTGCTGGAATCTCTCCAGAAGGTCTCTGTCCCTCTTGAGCTGAGGAGCCCAGAACTGCACACAGGACTCCAGATGAGGCCTCACCAGGGCAGAGTAGAGAGGGAGAAGAACCTCCCTTGACCTGCTGGCCACACTCTTCTTGATGCATCCCAGGATGATGGAGTGGAGCATCTCCTTTTTGATGAAAGGCTGAGAGAGCTGGGGCTCTTTAGCTTGGAGGAGACTGAGGGGTAATCTCATTAATGTTTACAAATATGTAAAGGGTGGGTGTCAAGAAGATGGAGCCAGGCTGTTCTCAGTGATGTCCAATGATAGGACAAGGGGTAATGGGTACAAGCTGGAAAATAAGACTTTTCAATGAAACACAAGGAAGAATTTCTTCACTGTTCAGGTGAGGAAGCCCTGGCACAGGCTGCCCAGATGGGTTGTTAAGTCTCCTTCTCTGGAGACATTCAAAACCCACCTGGACAAGTTCCTCTGTGACCTACTCTAGGTGGTCCTGCTCTGGCAAGGGGATTGGACTGGATGATCTTTTGAGGTCCCTTGTGTGATTCTGTGTGTGACACAAGAGTTTTAACTCCATCTATTCTCATATGTAGTATTATAATCAAAAACTTTTAAGAACAAAGAAGATCTTGTGTGTTAAAACGATGAATAATTCGATTACTCTGATGGAATAAATTGATATTCATACCTGTACTATCTTGTTTTCAGAGGCAGCCTAAAAATACTAAAAGCTTTGAAACTGTATTCAGATAACCATTTATTGGTTTTCCATATTTCTTTCAGACAAGCCTTAAGAAATGTCATCCAGCTAAAATCTTTTTCTACTCTACCTGTCACTGAAATGAAATTGATCTTTTAACTAATAATACTGAAATTAGATTACTTAAAAGTAGTTTCCAGACCCAAGAGAAGCTGAATTAGTACTTTTTAGAGCAGTTCACTGACAACTCTTTTCTCAGACTTTTTTCACAGAGTGACTGTGTACAAGTATTTCAGGTTTTTTTCTAAGGGAACAGAACATTATCACCAAGAACCATTTGGTTATCAAGGCTGTCTGCCAGGAGTCTGGCACCTGGAAAAGGGCTGCTGGAGAAAAGGCTTTACATTTTATCTCCTGACTACTTACTGATGAAGCTTTGCATCAGACAGTATAAAATATATTCACAATATGCAGAAGCTCTACCTCCAAACTGAGGAAGCTGCAAGCCTGACTGTAGCAGAAACCTGCATTCCATTTTCATTAAATGTAGGCATTATGCTGTTATGTTTTCTGAATGTAAAAGATGTGGAGACAAGTTTCATCAGTTTCATCAGCTACATCTGTGTTTTCCGCATTCCAATGTATATATATCTCCTTTGATAAGATTTTGGTAAAATGTGACTTTCATAACACAGCATTAAAAACGGTAACTTTGAAATATAGTGGTGGGGAAGAGCAACAATAAATGATAATCTAAGTAAACAAATATCTCAATATGAACTCAGTCTGTTTACTGTTCTTTTATTTTTTTTCTTGAAATTCATTAATTCATTGTTATTTTATCAGGAAGATCTTTATCTCTGTATTTTAGCACCAGTTCTAAATAACTAGACACAGTGCAGGAGGCAACTCATCGCTCACATCATTTTGTGTTTCTTCCTAAGGTTCAATGAGAAAGTCATTTAGAGTCTTATTATCAGTTCTTAATTGTCAGTTCTTTAATTTTAACAGTACAGCCAGACCCTCCTGTGAATGTAACTCTGGAATTAAAAAAGCCAATAAATAGAAAACCATATCTGGTCTTGACATGGTCTCCACCCCCACTAGCTGATGTCAGGTCTGGATGGCTTACCCTTGAATATGAGTTGCGACTCAAGCCTGAGGAAGGAGACGAATGGGAGGTAAGGATATTAAAAGTTTTTGCTTGGTGATGTTTACTGATTGATTAGGTTTTGTCAGACAGGTCCCATGCCTGAATGTAATGAAGCATACAAAGAATAGTTCATCATTTTTCAAAAGTGCTTGTGTGACCTACAGTTCTGTACTGACAGCACTGGTGTCTCAGATGCTGTTGAGTGATAGTAGGTGATATACTACTTATGTTTAATTGTGTTTAATTATATGTGTTCAATAAATGTTTAATAAATGTTTAATTATATGTTAATCATATTGACATTACCCTTTAAATCGTTCGTTCTCATTCAGTGAGGTTTCTTTTGAGGTAATTTGTTCTTAACCCCATGCACAGGTTAACAGAAAGCTCGGTGACATTATATAAAGTAATTTAAATTTGTACAAATAGCCATTAGGTGATAGTTGTCATGGCCACAGATAATAATAATACTTGTCTGTAGGCAGGATCTGCAACTCAAAGCAACTGGGCTCCAGCTATTGGTATTTGGTTGCATCCTCTCCTTGTCTGATGCAATACTTCGCATCTCTGTACCTCCTCCTTCCTTTCTCCTGGCCTATTTGCCTTGTGCTCATGACTTGTTTTTGCAGTAGTTTAATTTCCACAGTATGCCAGTGCCAGATCTCATTCCCAGTGCACTGTGATAGAAAGCTGAACTATACAAATCAAATAAATGTACCATTATTCCATGCCTCCACAGCAGTTCTTAGGAAGCTATTCATACACATTCTGTATGCCCAACTTGGCTACCAAATCTTAAACCTAGCTGTGATTTTTGGTAGAAAAATGTCTCAAATATGCATTTTATGAATTTAATTTCCAGACTATTTTTGTTGGACAGCAAACACAATATAAAATGTTTAGTTTAAATCCTGGAAAGAAGTACATTGTACAGATTCACTGCAAACCAGACCATCATGGATCATGGAGTGAATGGAGCTCAGAAAAGTATATTGAGATCCCTACTGGTGAGTGGCCAGGCATCCCTCCAGTAATTGCTATTACAAAGGAATTGATGTAGTACTTCTGTTAGCTGTTTGTGTCATCCGGGCAGATTGACATCCCATATGTTCCCTAGGACAGGTAAGAACGTCATCGGTAAGGTAACTGAATTCTCAGGATTCCTGCACCTGATTTGTATTCCCTTTTATTACTTGTTAGAGCTAAGAAGGTGAATAAATTTCTTTACCACATCCTTTCTGTTTATTGCCTCATTTATTCTTAGGTTGGTAGTTTCTCATTAAAAGAATACTGGTTAATTTCATTAAAACTGCTACATAGACAACAAAGAGTTACTGCCTTCAGACAATAACAACTCTTCATTACTCTTTATCCAGAATGAATTTGAAATTAACACCTCAGTGTAAAAAGTGTCATGTTACAATAGAAATCCTTTAAAATATCTAGTCCTAGATCATTAAACCCACCATGTGCCATTAATAAAAAATATATATAATGCCAGATATTACAATGTTTGTTGAAATCCATCTATGTTAGTAAAAGCCTATGAAACATGAAATTTAGCAGCTCAGGCCAATTTTTAAAATAAATATTTTAAGATGTTCTTGTATGCTGACTGTGTATAAGGTAGATGCATGTCCTTAAATAATAATAATTCTGTTTGTTCCCTAGACTTTAGAGTAAAAGACATCGTTGTGTGGATCATCATTGGTGTCTTAATGTCTCTTATATGTTTAATCATGAGCTGGACCATGGTTTGGAAAGGGTACAGGTAAGTTAGCAATTTCACAATTATGTGGACTTTAAAATCTCAGCAAACTTTTCAAAAATAGGCCTCTGTCACTTCATGTCCTTTCCCTTAGGTTTTGTGTTCTGTTAGAAGCAGTAAGCTACAAGTATTTGACGTCAGTTTTGCAACTGATAAAGAGATATTTCTGTTCTTTTGGGAAAACCAGCTAAATTCTCAAATGGTAAAGACAAGTCTCTGTTAGATCTGACCATCTCAGTTAGCCATGCAAGTATGCAGCAAATGTTTGGAGTCTCTCTGCTCCTGTAGAGGACATGCCTTTTGGGTTTGCCCTAATTTCCCAAAGAAAGCGAGGTTCTGTTACATGGTTGTCTCACTGCCCACTTGTCAGTTGATTCTCCAAATAATTTATTAGAACGCTGGCTAATT
Source organism: Urocolius indicus (assembly GCA_013401255.1). Taxonomy (NCBI): domain Eukaryota; kingdom Metazoa; phylum Chordata; class Aves; order Coliiformes; family Coliidae; genus Urocolius; species Urocolius indicus. The sequence continues at coordinate 24,234 of WBNH01002760.1, forward strand.
TCAATCAGAGATTTGTACAAGTTTTGAAAAAAATCCTGTCCAAGTAGAAGAAAGAGATAGAAACTGTAGATGAAAAAAGAAGTCATTTATCATAAATCTTGTTTAGGTGACAGTCAAGTATGTACATACAGGCCTCACTAGTCCTCTTGAACTATGCCCCACCTAGCTGTTTCATGGCCGGTGAGGAAGTTACAGTGATATTAGAGAACTGGAGGTTAAGTGACAAAGAACAATATTCCACTTGAGTAACTTCTGTACCGTTCTGTTTCTTATAAACACATCTAAGTGTAACTTGAACTGTAACTGGATTTCTAAATTACCTGGCTTGAGAGGTAAGCAGGAAATAGAGGTCCAAGAGAGAGGTATCAGATATGGGAGAAGCATTTAAAATGTTAGTCACTGCCTGACAAAATGGGAACATAAATCGAGACATAAGGCCCATACTTACAACTTGTATATTTGGTTGGGTTTTTTTCAGAATGGTAGCCTTCATCCTACCACCAGTTCCGGGACCAAAGATAAAAGGAATAGATACACACCTGTTAGAGGTAAGTACCACTGATAACAACAGAAGAATTGGCCATTACTTGCTTCTCCAAATAATATACTATCAAACACAATTACTGCAGTAAAGTATAGAACAGCTCCAATTAGTCGATGTTAAAAAGCAGTGACACTTTCAGACTGATCATGTGGAGGGTATTTGTGAGACACTGTCCTCACTTACACTGGTGGCAGGAGGGCATCTGAGAACAGGGTTTGTGACTGCAGCTGTTCCCTGGGATCTTGCAAGAACCTAAGACCTGTGTGATCTTCCTAAGTAGTTCTTAAGGAAGTTGCTTGCCACCACCAGTCTCTTGCCTTGCTGAGGAAGATGGGACATGACTGCTCTATCATTCTCCTTCATTTCCTTCTCATTAAACCTGCCAAAAGCTCCATAGTCCTCCCGTTTTAGAAACATTAATTCTGGGATTGTGTCTCCCCACTGAAGGAACTCCAGAAATTTTCTTCTATTCTTCCACTGTTTTCTGAAGCAGTAGAAATACAGTTTAGTTTTAGAGATATAACTATTAAAGTATTTGTATATTAAATATTTAGATGTTTCACAGCTGTTCTAGTCAGATAAACTCTAAGGTTAACGGTAAAAAAAAAATATATCTTCTGTATTATGCCCTTAGGCAGGAAAATCTGAAGAACTATTGAGTGCTCTTGGTTGCCATGGTTTCCCTCCAACATCTGACTGTGAGGAACTACTGATAGAATATCTGGAGGTAGAGGACAGTGAGGATCAGCAACTCATGCCAAGCCATGGCAATGGCCATCCCAGTAAAAATCCAAAAATGATGCCCAAGGAGACAGACAATGACTCAGGCCGAGGGAGCTGTGATAGCCCTTCCTTGCTTTCTGAAAAGTGCAGGGAGCCCCACGCTCTTCCATCGACACTTCAAACACAAGACATAAGAGATGTGCAGGAAAATAAAGGAGGAAAAGTGAGCTGGGAAACTCAGTGTGTAGCATCAGAGGAGAAAATGCTCCTTCTTAACAATGAGAGCACAAAATCATCCACATGGCCTGCAGCTCAGCTACCTAATAGTCAGCCTCCTCTTTTTGCCTACCACAGTACTGTAGATGCACTTAAGATAACACTGCGTACTACAAATGTGAACATTGCACCAGTTTTAGTGGGAAACGAAGACAAGTGTTGGTCACAGTATCTTGTCACTGAAGCTGTCCATGGCAACAGGGAAAAGCAAAGAGAGATGGAGAATTTGCATTCCGAAACTGACCAAACCATAGTGCAGGTCAAACAAAACAGATCTAATGACAAGTCACCTTTTTTGCATCCTGAACTTATGGATTATGTAGAAGTTCATAAAGTCAGACAAGATGAGGAGCCAGCAGTATTACTGAAACATAAAGAAAACTGTGGAAAGACTGAAAAAGACACTGTTCCAGGTACCAGCAAAGAATACACCAAGGTTTCAACAGTTGTGGACCATAATATTCTAGTACTGATGCCAGATTCACGCATCCAGCACACATCTGTGTCCCAGGAACCTGCAACAGAAACGTCTCAGAACATTCGGCAAGGTCCAGCTGAGAAAAATATGAGCTACTGCCTGACATTTCCAAGCGAGCGGAAAAGAGAGACCAATGGATCAGAGTACATGGACCCATCTACCTTTATGCCCTCCTTCAAATAACTAGTACTTAGTACAGTACCTATTTGGTGGTGATGTACAGTAGAACAAAACTATGAAGGAAATAGTCCCTTTAAAAAGCCTAGCCTCAAATATGTATTATACAGAGAATAAAATAAACTGTGGGTTGAGGTAATAATCATGGAAGTAAACCTTGGATCGTTAACACAGGCAGTTGAGGAAATGGATATTATCTACCATGAAAAATGCATTGTAAATCAGTTATTTAGCTCTGCAGATTTTCTATTAGTTAATTAAACCTGAGGGGATACTGCGGATTCAACAAAGATGAAAATTGTTACGGGTCGGTCAGCATACCATAGTGATCTGAATAGTTCCTGGAACAGATAAATCATTGCACAATAGCATTCTGATGTGCAATGTTATTTTCTTCTGAATGCATTGTGACACTAGATTACATTTTTCTTTGTATTTTTTCTGAATCCTTAAGGAAAAAAGAGCTCTGACTAATCACGTATATATTCAACAAATTACAGTCAAGTAGCAAATCCTTCTAAACATACTTTTGCTTTGTTTCAGTGACAGGAAACTGCATCCCATTCACATCCTCATCTAATCAAATCAAACATTAAGAAAGCATGGGGACAATATTTGATACACTGCCTTACTGTATATAATATACAATTCTACTTTAGTATGAGCCCATATGTTTAACAATGTATTTTTAAAGGCTATTTTTCTATTACCAAAAAAAGCAAAATAAAATATTTTTTAATTTCCCAATGCTATTTAGCTACTTCAGAACTTTTCTGTTTCCTTCTGCTAAGAGAGCAGTAACAAGCAAAGCTACAGTTTCTATATAAAGCATAAAACTAAACTTTATACCAATTAAGAATAAGAAGTAATTTTTAAACTATATTTCTAATATATTGCAGATATATTACTAACTGTAAATTATTTATTTCACAAGTTTTTTATCATCTGTAATTATGAAATTAAAATAGAATCTAGGTTTTGAGAGCAAAGCTTCTTTCCCACTGAGTTTATAGTCTCTCGCCAATCACAAATGGAATGGTGTTCTCCCGCATCCTCAGACATTGCACTTTTCTCTGAGCCTGGAAGGCAATTTTTTATAATGAACTTATCAATATTAGACTTGTAATTAAGCTTCCAAAGTCAAAGATAAAGCTCTGAGTAAGAGCTCTGGTGAAATAGTGGTGGGAGTGAGGAAAGGACTCCAGGTACCTCGGCTGGTCAGATGTCCCCAGAAAGCAGTGGGAACAGTGATGATTCCTCATATTCCATGTACCCAAATGTAGAACCAAATGTTACTGGAATAGCTCCAAACTTACTGTGGTCTTTTCTTCTTGAAACAAAAGCTTAGCTCACTCCAGGAAAGTGTGACAAAGTGATGACTGATGAAAACTGGGCAAGTATTTAGCCAGTATGACTAGCTTCAGGGGATATTTGTAACATAAGGTAGGGGAAATTGTATGTGTGAATGAAAGTGTATTTACTATGGATGAGCTCTCTTCTATTCTTCTCCTTCCTGATTAGCTTTCCATTTCTTCAGCTTCTCATGATTTTGTGCACTGAGCCAGGCTTCCTGCAGTTTCAGGTAACTTGCTGCAGAGCCAGACAAAACAGACTTTCAGGTTTTGAAGGTCACAGAAGGCCACATCTAATTTGGCAAATCACATTCTCATGTTTTACCTTCATGCCATGGCACCACTGAAGTACAGATCAAGAGATGAAGTTGAGCTATCTAGCCTTTCTGCTGGCAGGACTTTATAAGTAATTCACGTATGTAATTACTGTGTGTCTGTATATGTCTGTGTTAGTGTATGCTGTAACAATGATTCTATGATTTACCTCAGGCATCAAATTTAGAGCCTGTGTCCTCTGTGACAGCTTGAGGTTGATCAGAGCAGTCTGGATGCTCTGCTGAATGTGTAGGGAGGTATCTTAGACTCTTAATTCAGCCACTTGAAGACGTGAAGTGGATACTCAACAGAGCAGCCAAACCTATCTTACCAATGTTCTAGAGATACTAAAAGTACTGCAAATAAACTGTCAGTTTACGGTCCAAACTGGAATGTTTTACAGGCCAGCACTTGTGTGTGTGGATGTGTGTAAGCTGATAATGTACTCTGGCAGTGCTTCATCTACGCTTCTGTTTTCTGGCTGAATCTGACAGAGCTGGTCAGACACCTTCCCTTTCTTTACACAGACAACCATATCTGAGCTAAGCCATTGTGTTTTACTCCTCCTTATCACAGGATAAGGTAGCAGTAGCAAGTGGTTGCTGCCACAGCAGTTACTGTGGACCTGAGACAAACAGGCACAACTTTTAGCAGATTTAAAATGTATGATTCATCCTGCTTGACTGTAGGCATCTATATGTGCATCTGCAGTAATCCACACAGAAAGAGAACTGAAGGGAAGAAATTATACGCTTTGCCATAAATTGATATTGTTAGTGAAAAATGACTGTAGCCTGAATTACATTGTGAGGTGCAGGTTCTCTCCCATTGTTACTGGTGAATGACTCAGTATGCCAAATCATCAGGCTTTCTGCAAAAAGGGAAATCCAGCCAGAGTGTAAAAGGTCCGTTTACTCGTTACTCTAAGGTAACTAAGGCTTTTGATGGACTGGCTAGTTAAATACAGTTTGAGCACAATTTTCATAAATATATTTCAATTTTTTACACGAAAAAAATGTGCAGGTTGACCATTTTTCTCTTGGATTTGCTTTTGTTTACCAAAACACCTTGTTACTCCCAAGGTCAGAGCAACACCTTCAGAAAGTGGCCTTTAACATCTGAAAGTATATTAAGAAAAGAGTTGAAACTAGTGTTCTGTAAAATCAGAATAATCTTCAGCTAAGTGTGTGGGCCTCTGGATGTTCAATACTTCATTCTTTCCATGTGCAACAACATTTTTCCTTGCAACTCTTTAAGGAACAGCTTTTTATTAGGAAATAAATGAGATTTTGCAGCAGTTGTAAACAGTCAATTGTTGTAAAACTATGACACACCATGACACACCAGTGGGGAATAATGGGCTCTTGACACCTCCTCTGATATAAAGAGGGATTAAATATGCAACAGGAATTTACCCCAGAAACAGAAATTAGCCCTCTAATTCTTCCACCATTATCAAATTTCTCACTTAGAATAACTATTTGAAAACTATGAATGTTTTCAAAGTTATACTTGTGCCACTTGGAGCATGAATTACTTTTTAGTAGCATAAAAGCCCTAAAAGGAAGCATAAAGCCTCTTCAGAAATATTCATTTTATAAAATTCATAAAATCAAATTTATATGTTTTTAATTGATTAGCATTCATTTAGACTTGGACTAATCTTATCAATAATTTTTCTTCAGTATTGAAAAAACTACTTACTATCTTAAATTTTGTAGCTAGACTTTTTTCTTTAGCACAGACATATTTGATGTACAATTTTAGTATTTCAGTGTAACATTCGTGACTTTTATAGACATACCATTTATTGAAGTGGGACATATGTTCCCAAAACTCACTGTCACATGAAATGCAGGTTTGAAGAATGGTCTTAATGATGCCATGTAACTACAAATATTATTTAGCAAAGATGTGGTAAACTGATCTTACGTAAGAGTAGTAAGAGAATCTAAGTATTTATGGAACCAACCGTAAAACAAATATGTAATGATAATTGATTTACGTTAAAGCAGTGAATTCCGTGGTGTATCTGTTTATGCGTCTGTGTTTAAATGGCTGGAAACTATACAGTTGCTTTAAATGTCATTGTCGTATCTGAAGTGTAGTGACAGCAGGTGTTCAAATTTAATGAGCAGAATTTTTTTTGTGATGTCTCAAGCATTGTATACGTGAGGTTCACATCATGAAGCCTGGAAATGTATCTTGTAGTTTTTCGTTAAGTGTAAGCAATCCGGATGTGTTGTGCACAGAAACCAAAGTCATCTAAGCCAGCTGATAGATGTTAGACTACTTCTGCAAAGCCATAATGCCAAATGAAATGAATGTGTCACGAAATCAGGCATCATACGCTCAATGAGTTGCTACCTCAGTTTGGATTTCTTTTCTCCCTTCAAAAAGGCAGACAAAAGCATTTTACTTTGTGTGTTAAACTGTGAATCGTCATATCAAGATTGAAAAACCTCATTTCTTGTGTTCAAATTATTTTTGTTAACTACCAACTTGTCATGGAATCATTCCTTGCGTTGCACTGGTACCACTAGGATGGGATATTTGAGATGTATTTTATTATGAAAAAATAACAGAGAAATTACCATCTTGTAGGGAAAGCCATACTGACCAACTTTGCAGCCAAACATCAGTCCCTTTCCTGCTCTTTTGCCCCTGCCTATGATGCCCAGCTTGCCAGGACTGAATGAGCTGTCAGAAATGCCGTGATTCTGGTTTTCAGCAAGGGAACTAAGGATTATCAGCACTTGCTATTTAGAAAGACCTCTTTTCAGATGCATTCTTGCTGTACCAGTCTTGAAACTCTGTTCTTAAATGAGTGACAATGGGGACTAGCCCTGCTCGCAACTATCTCAAACCCTCATACTAAATCCAAAGTCCAGCTCCCATGAGTGTGGAAAGATGGATGGAATTACATCAATTGGAGCAATCTTGTGGCCCTGCCTTGAAAACTATTTTGAAACAAATAAGGGAATTTCTTCATATTTCCTATCTATGTCAAGCAAGAGAGTAAAGATAAACGAAATACAGAAATACATATGGGGATAGAAATAGAGCTTAAAGTTGATAAGGGGGGCACGGTTTCTGCAAGTCGCATAAAAGAAGAAGTGAACAGTCACTATGAGATGGTACATAGGTAGATAGAAAAATCGGAGGAGGTAAATGTATTTAGTTTTTACTACCATTGAGAAGTGAGGGATGGCGAACAGAAGATGGACTCAAAGAATCAAACATAAGAGCAGATGGGAAAAAAACAAGAACTAGTATAACTGAGAGGAGCGATAAATGAATTTGTGAGAAAAAAAAAAATGAAAGGAAGAAAATACTTTTACATCAAAAGTGAAAATTTGCACAGCTACCTGAGGTAGTCCACAAAAGCGGTAAAGCATTATTAAATGCTAAAGACTGGGCAAAACGCTGAAACTGGCTACTGCACATCATCTATTCTACATGAGCATAAAAAGTCCTGTACATGAGAAGTGGTCCTTCACGTTCTGCCAGTTACAGGATTTCCTTCCACATACCTGATGTCAGTCCCAGGCAAAGAGAATACTTGAAAAGCTAGACGTCTCATCTGATCTGCTGTTCCATTTCCTACATTCCAAAGGAAAAAAATCAAGAAAAATGAAGTGTACCACACCATTTTAAATAGCAATCTTTGTGGTTTTTTTCAAACAGATCTACAGAAGAGGTGTATTTATCCATTTACATTGTCTCACACATATGCCTATCATTCTTAAGCATTCTTCTGGTTTTTATTTATTGAAGATAATGCAATGACTTTGAAGCTCCAAGAGAACAAGGACTGTGGATACTACAAAATTGTCTCTTGGCATTTATGGGGATTGTTTCATTTTTAACAGAAATTATTATTATCTGTCAAAAGTAATTTAAAAAAAATTACCTGCAGTACTTGTGTAGTCTCTTGCAGTGCTGATACGCTAAAAGCTAGGCTTAAACTCAAGATGTTGGTGTGTAGAGCAGTTAGATATAAGGTGGTCTTTTTTTACATCTTCCTCTCTTCTTTTCAGAAGGTTTAACATCTTGTTCTATTTTGTGATGCTGCTTGTCTTGGATCTTGTCTTTATCTAACTTTTCGTCCGTTTTAGTGAGCTGCTGAGTAGCTTCACCCCATTTTGACATCAGCAAAAATGGAAATATTTCACTTCAGTTTCTACAAAGACTGCAATTGTCAGTTCTACAGACATGTAGCACAGAGTAGAATATTTACAGGACGCTGGAGGTCTTTGTAGAAATCACTTGTAGAAAATATCCCTTCAGTAAGACAGAAAATGATATATGTCTAGCAAGAGGCAGATTTTTCTACATGCAGAGTATATGCAAAAGTATGTCAAATATTCATAATGCTGTAGACTACTTTTCTCATCTCTGTGTCTTTCATTCCAAAAGGAAGGTAAAACTACTGCTCAGCGATGCTCAGAAACTGCTCCTGGACTGCTTTAGTTGTTTTTTTTTAATATTTTGTCTTCGTACTATTTTTTTTTTCTGATTATAAATACGATTTATCATCTGGAATAACATTACCAGCAGTTCTGTGTATGCATTATATTGCTCAGAGATAATCAGCACTTCTGAAATCTTTATATTGTGCTTCATATATTTTTTGTAGTTATTGTGTAAAATATAGCAATACTGAGTTTGCTGGTCTGGAAAAGCGTTGCCCACAAAAAAAAAAAAAACAAACCAAAAACTAAAAAAAAACTATGTCAGCAGTTATTAACTCACTGTATTTGTTCACATTTCTGCCATGCTGTTAAGTGCAGGTTAAAGTCTCTGGAACTTCCTTGCCTTTAATTGTGCCAGCAGGTCTCCCAAAGAAATGTATTTATAAATTAAATTGCATGTTCTCATAATACACAGAATAAACAGTCTGCTTTCCAGCAGAGAAAGAGATAATCCAATATTTAAAGGAAACTTACTTCCTTTCACATAAACCATGTCAAGGCTAGCCTTGCAATACAAGCTAGGCAGCATTTCTGTTAAAATTTCAGAATTTATATGCAATCTGGGACATCCAATTTATTGTAGTGTCACTACTGTAGCAACAGAATGATGTGAAGCATCATGTGAAGCACAGTTATTCTATGAACCAGATCCAAACATTTTGTAAATTTATAAAATTTAATACATTTTAGAAAATAGATTTCATGTGGAATGGAATACATACCTTGGAGAATACCGGTATAAAAATAGTTGCTCAGGAATTCTTCATTGTTTCTGAGTGTATCTGAAGGAAAATGCTTTAAAATGTGGGATTTGTGCTCTTAATATTGAAAATATTGGCTTTAATAAAATCTGACAGCGACTTCACTCATAAGATGGATATTGTTCTGAAGTTTGTAGCTTTCTGATGGACTTTTCAATCTTTTGTTGGTGTAAAATCTCATTGCTATGGTGTTCGCATTTCAATTTAATAAACGTTCTTGAATAGAATTCACTAACTCTGCCTTCATGAAGTATAAAAATTCCAATATGTAGTATACAAAAACAAAAAGGAAAGACCAGACATCCAGCACAATCTGTACTGGCTCTCACTGTTCTGCTCCCACTGGATCTGTGGAAGGTCCGGTGATAGGTGTGTTTAACCCATTTTGCATGCACCAAGCAATTGAATCAGCACACAGCTCATGCACTGCTACACACCTTTTACACTCATGCTTCTTGATGGATCTTTGTGTTAATGAAAAAATATTTTTATCACTGAAACTCATGAATTTCAAGTTAGCAAAAGTAAACCTTGATTGAGAAAGATTGAGCATTTGGGAGTTCTAAGATAGGTAGCTCTGCCCTGGTTAGTAGGAAGTAAAAGTGTTTGAGTGGTTGCAGCAAGAACTGTTTTCCAGCTAAACTGGGGCTGCGCCTCAGCATAGGTGACATTGCCAGCCTTCTGTCTTAGGAGCTGCTAGAGTCACTAAAATCATTGTGAAATTCACTGGCAATTTTGACTAGCTACAGAGTATGCCAATTACCATGCTAGGGAATGCCATCGCAAGTCTTACTTCTTTAAGAGTTAAGAGGAACCGGAAGGTAATGGAGGAAGGCGACAGGAAGCTTGCTGCTTTTCCCAGACTTGTAGGAGGTTGTGCTAATACTCTCTGCTGAGGAAGACAAAATAAAACAAAACAAAACAAAGCAAAACAAAACAAATGGGTCATTGTCTTGTATCTTTATTTAGGATCCTGGTGAGTTTTTGGTCACTTTAAGAAACACTGTCAAAAACATTAGCAAAAGTGACTTAACAAAGGTGAGAGGATAGCAAGGTTCACTCTATTACTTACTACATGGAGAAAAAATATAAAGCAAGTTTGCATTAGGAAATGTAAATGAAAAATGAGCTAGAATTTATTTAGAATTGTGTTCACAAAGATTGGAGATGGAAAAATGAACGACATCCTCCCATACAGTCATGGTGTTCAGAATGGACCCCCTCACTTTGTAGTGTGTAGTGTCTTGGTATGTGAATAGATCCAGTCTTAGTCCCAGATTTGGTCAAGAGTTTCTATCTAAAGAATTAGATGTGCACACAGGGTCCTTTATATTTCTTGGCTAAGGTTTCAAAGTATCAGCATGCTTATTCCCAATTCATTTAGCCAGTATCTGATGTGGTAAGAGGTCTGTCTGCCTCTCTGTCTGGTGGTAGTTCACTCTGAAGTTTGAACCCAAGGTTTCCTGGAGCAGAGTCTCAGGCACTGAAGCATACATAGATATCTAATTTAACCGCACAGTGGTAGGATCAGTTTGAGCTGAAGATAAGGAAAGGAATTCAATCGGAGAAATCCCTGGGCAATTTTTGAAGTCTTACAGACTATTCACCTGCCCTTTGCATGACAGTTTAGTCCAATTTGGGTCTGGGGTTCTCTTGTCCGTCACTGTAAACTTTCTCTATCTCCAGGCAGGCAGTACAGTTGCACCTGCTGTTAATGGCTGTGGCCTCCTTATCTCCTGGTTTGGATTAGCTCTGGAGGCAGTTTTGCTTAAGCGGATACACATTCAGTAAATCCTGTTGCAATTTCACATCCCACAATTTGTTGTGGGTAGATGGTCTTTTTGCTTTGAGGAGCAACCTTGAGAGGCCCAGGGGGAGATCACGGCCATGCAGCCACACTGCTGACAGGGACAGCTCAAAGGCAGATCACANGGGTCATTGTCTTGTATCTTTATTTAGGATCCTGGTGAGTTTTTGGTCACTTTAAGAAACACTGTCAAAAACATTAGCAAAAGTGACTTAACAAAGGTGAGAGGATAGCAAGGTTCACTCTATTACTTACTACATGGAGAAAAAATATAAAGCAAGTTTGCATTAGGAAATGTAAATGAAAAATGAGCTAGAATTTATTTAGAATTGTGTTCACAAAGATTGGAGATGGAAAAATGAACGACATCCTCCCATACAGTCATGGTGTTCAGAATGGACCCCCTCACTTTGTAGTGTGTAGTGTCTTGGTATGTGAATAGATCCAGTCTTAGTCCCAGATTTGGTCAAGAGTTTCTATCTAAAGAATTAGATGTGCACACAGGGTCCTTTATATTTCTTGGCTAAGGTTTCAAAGTATCAGCATGCTTATTCCCAATTCATTTAGCCAGTATCTGATGTGGTAAGAGGTCTGTCTGCCTCTCTGTCTGGTGGTAGTTCACTCTGAAGTTTGAACCCAAGGTTTCCTGGAGCAGAGTCTCAGGCACTGAAGCATACATAGATATCTAATTTAACCGCACAGTGGTAGGATCAGTTTGAGCTGAAGATAAGGAAAGGAATTCAATCGGAGAAATCCCTGGGCAATTTTTGAAGTCTTACAGACTATTCACCTGCCCTTTGCATGACAGTTTAGTCCAATTTGGGTCTGGGGTTCTCTTGTCCGTCACTGTAAACTTTCTCTATCTCCAGGCAGGCAGTACAGTTGCACCTGCTGTTAATGGCTGTGGCCTCCTTATCTCCTGGTTTGGATTAGCTCTGGAGGCAGTTTTGCTTAAGCGGATACACATTCAGTAAATCCTGTTGCAATTTCACATCCCACAATTTGTTGTGGGTAGATGGTCTTTTTGCTTTGAGGAGCAACCTTGAGAGGCCCAGGGGGAGATCACGGCCATGCAGCCACACTGCTGACAGGGACAGCTCAAAGGCAGATCACATTGGCTGTCACATTTATGGGACAAAGCGGTTGGCTTGTAGTTCAAACTCCACACACTGGGAGAGGGACGCCCGAGACTCCCTGTACCCACAGCTTTCTCTGTACCGCTTCTCTCTGTGCTCTGCCCTGTTGTGGGCTTCCAAGCAGAGTCCCTGAACAAGTCACAGCTCAGGCTTTCGGGCGGGTGGGATGTAACAGGACAGGACATGGGAGGCACCTGCACTCATTAGTCATTAGTTCTCCCTCTTGCCACACCTTTCAGTTTCTCCCTGTGCGGACGGCTGTATTTAAAGGCAATATTAAACACCTTCCGCCACCAGTAAAACCCACCCTCTCACTACCGCATGTTCAACTTTTCCAGAGACCGCCTCAGAGTGGGTTCGAATTGCTGACCCGGCGGCGGGGCGGGGCGGGGGCGCCTCCCGCCGCTGCCACAGGACCGGGCGGCATGGCGCGGGGGCTCGGGATGCTGCTCTGCGTGTGTCGCAGCCGCCGCCTCGGCAGCGGTAAGGGACCGGCGCCGTCACGGGAGGCAGCTCGCCTGTGCGGGAGCCGGCCAGACCCGCAGGCCGAGTCCTGGCGGGCCGGAGCAGCCGCGGGTGCCGGGAGGGCGTTTGCGGGGCTGTGCGGGGCTCAGGCGGCAGTTCCCTGCGGGGCTGTGCGGGGCTCAGGCGGCAGTTCCCTGCGGGGCTGTGCGGGGCTCAGGCGGCAGTTCCCTGCGGGGCTGTGCGGGGCTCAGGCGGCAGTTCCCTGCGGGGCTGTGCGGGGCTCAGGCGGCAGTTCCCTGCGGGGCTGTGCGGGGCTCAGGCGGCAGTTCCCTGCGGGGCTGTGCGGGGCTCAGGCGGCAGTTCCCTGCGGGGCTGTGCGGGGCTCAGGCGGCAGTTCCCTGCGGGGCTGTGCGGGGCTCAGGCGGCAGTTCCCTGCGGGGCTGTGCGGGGCTCAGGCGGCAGTTCCCTGCGGGGCTGTGCGGGGCTCAGGCGGCAGTTCCCTGCGGGGCTGTGCGGGGCTCAGGCGGCAGTTCCCTGCGGGGCTGTGCGGGGCTCAGGCGGCAGTTCCCTGCGGGGCTGTGCGGGGCTCAGGCGGCAGTTCCCTGCGGGGCTGTGCGGGGCTCAGGCGGCAGTTCCCTGCGGGGCTGTGCGGGGCTCAGGCGGCAGTTCCCTGCGGGGCTGTGCGGGGCTCAGGCGGCAGTTCCCTGCGGGGCTGTGCGGGGCTCAGGCGGCAGTTCCCTGCGGGGCTGTGCGGGGCTCAGGCGGCAGTTCCCTGCGGGGCTGTGCGGGGCTCAGGCGGCAGTTCCCTGCGGGGCTGTGCGGGGCTCAGGCGGCAGTTCCCTGCGGGGCTGTGCGGGGCTCAGGCGGCAGTTCCCTGCGGGGCTGTGCGGGGCTCAGGCGGCAGTTCCCTGCGGGGCTGTGCGGGGCTCAGGCGGCAGTTCCCTGCGGGGCTGTGCGGGGCTCAGGCGGCAGTTCCCTGCGGGGCTGTGCGGGGCTCAGGCGGCAGTTCCCTGCGGGGCTGTGCGGGGCTCAGGCGGCAGTTCCCTGCGGGGCTGTGCGGGGCTCAGGCGGCAGTTCCCTGCGGGGCTGTGCGGGGCTCAGGCGGCAGTTCCCTGCGGGGCTGTGCGGGGCTCAGGCGGCAGTTCCCTGCGGGGCTGTGCGGGGCTCAGGCGGCAGTTCCCTGCGGGGCTGTGCGGGGCTCAGGCGGCAGTTCCCTGCGGGGCTGTGCGGGGCTCAGGCGGCAGTTCCCTGCGGGGCTGTGCGGGGCTCAGGCGGCAGTTCCCTGCGGGGCTGTGCGGGGCTCAGGCGGCAGTTCCCTGCGGGGCTGTGCGGGGCTCAGGCGGCAGTTCCCTGCGGGGCTGTGCGGGGCTCAGGCGGCGGTTCCCTGCGGGGCTGTGCGTTTCCTCGCTGTGCAGGGGCTGCGGAGCGGCCCCTGGCCGGGGATCAGCTGGAAGCCCCCTCACGGGGATTTCTGACAGCAGCACCATGTTAGTGCATGGGAGAGGAGGAAATGAAAAGCGTTCCGTGTACCTGTAGATCCCTTTGGAAGAAGCCCAAAGGCAGAACTTCACCAACTTATGGTCTTTAATTGATAATCTTGACACTCAAGTCTTCTACGTGCTTAATCTTCAGTGCCAGGAGTAGTTGCAAGGGATGTGACAGGAAACTTTCTTCCTGATTCATTTATATTTTAATAATGTGGTTTAGAAATCAGTCAAAACCTTGGGCATTTAAAAATAAACCTGTAGTTCTCAGCAGTTAACGTTAGGGCTCCTTACAGCATTTTGATACATGCTTAATTACTTTATTTCACTCCCAGTGAAACAAAAGGTAGAACAGTGTGATGCTTTTAGAATATTGTAAAAGGAATGGAACAGATCAGTGACAGTTATCAGGGCCCTGGCCACACCTGTCTGCCCTGAGCAGCCTCACAGGGGGCCTCTGCCTATGCCCACAGCCCAGGAGCCCTGTTCTGGCTCAGTCCTGAGCCTTCAGTAACTGCCTCAGCTGTGCCGTGAGTATAATCTGGATAGCAGTCGAGCCCTGTCTCCTGGATGGACCTTTGCTGTAGACTGGTCTGCAGCCCTGTCTCTGGCCCCATCTGCTGCTGCTCCTGCCTGGACTCACTGAGTGGATCCTACACCTGATTCAGCTCCTCCACTTACATTGGGCATTGCCCACCTTGTTTAGGACAGTTGGGACCATATCTGAGTACTACTTGCCCATGCTGCTGTCGCCTTGGACTCCTGGCTTGTGTGGTTGTAAAGAATTCCTGCTTTTGCTACTCTCAGATAAGAATTTGTATTAGAAACAGTTTTATTATTTTTTAAGTCTTTTCCTGTCAAAATTAAAGTCCCTATGAAACCAAAAACTGAGTTTTAGCAGATAAGAGAGAAGTGCCTTGGGTTTTTTTAAGTACATATATTTTACAAAGGTGATATTTCATAATTTTTTTTCTCAAGAAAATATCTAAAACAAAAATCCCAAACAAAAACTCACTCCGACCATAGCTTGTGTGTTCTTTAAACAAGCTTATTGAAGAAAGTCTTTGAGATGTGCACTTTAACAAGTGATTGATGATTCTCTTACTGTTTTATAGTTGCCTTTAGGCAGCAGAAATGGAAAAGCTATGTCCCCACATGCAATGTCTCCACTATGCCTCCTTGCGATTTTGTACCTGAAAAATACAAAGTAAGTCATACATATTACAGTGAGTTTAAATCAGACTGCATTGCTAGAGCTGAGTGATGGCCTCATCTGCTATAAGTGGTCAGTGCATTAAATATGATTATAAAATATGCCTATTTTGGCAAACCCCAAATCTGTTTCAACCTGTAACCTATAGGTGTACCTATGTGACAGTTCTGTTACTTATGGTGAAATTATTGATTTGAAAACCTTCAAGGAAGAAGTTCAGAATAGCAGTGTTTCAAAAGCTGAGTTTCAGAGGTTTGTAGAACACCTCTGTGTGCCAGAATTTGTCGAAATCTGTTCTATGAACCACTGCTATGGACAGTTGCGTAGTCTGTGATCCGCTACAGCTGCTTCAGACTGGATCTTTAGAAAGCATAAATGGATACTGACTTTTTTTATTCCACTCAGTCCTATCCGTATGAACGTATACCGAAGATTCGTGCAGAAAATATTTCTCCTGCACTGCGAATGTATTACAAGAAGCCACTGTTGCTGCATCAAGGACATATGCAGTGGCTGTTTGATCATGAAGGGCAAAGATATCTTGACTGCTTTGGTGGAATTGCTACTGTCAGTGTTGGCCACTGCCACCCGTAAGTATGTTAGTGTTTGGTTTGTTTTGTAAAAAGCAGGAAGAGATACCTATGTTGGGTTTTTGGCACTGTGGGCCTAAATCCAGAATATAATTTGATGAATTATCATGTGTCACTTATATCACTATATTTTGAAGAACTCAGTCATTTTGTCTGCTTGTTCATCCACCTGGCCAATGGCACAGGGTCTGCATTTCCAGAATTAATAACAGGTAAGTGTATGCATGTGGAAGCACTGAATTGAATCTCTTTATCTCTTCTTGTGCTCCATGCAGGAAGGTAACTAAGGCTACCCAGAAACAGGTTGCTCGCCTGTGGCATACCAGTAATATCTACATGCACCCCTCGATCCATGAGTATGCTGAAAAACTAACTTCTCTTCTTCCAGATCCACTTAAGGTACTTTTCTCACAGGAGCAGGGGTACGTGAAGAGTGTGTCTGCTTATAAGAAATATTTAATAATAAAATATTTATTAAATAAATGAGAACCACAATATCTATGGAGATAAAACCTGTATGGGGATTACAGACTGTCAAATAAAGACATTTTCTTTAGATTCAGATGTAGATAAGCTCTTGTTCTCTTCTTTCTCCTGCTCCATTTGTCACTGGGGCATTGACAATTACTGAAGGAACTACAAAGATATTAATTATTTTTGTATGTAGCCAGCCTTAATTTTCTCGATGTCATGAAAATTCATGGTGAAAAGTGTTTGACAGTACATTGTGAAGTAAACTTTACTGACATTTAAACAAGTAATCCACATAAATGTTATATTTCCTGTGCCTGAAACAGTATGAAGCATATTGGATTTGGTTTCAGGTAGAATAAGCTGGTGATAAAATGGAATTGGGCTAGCAGAAGAGAGTGAAGCTCTTGCAAACTCAAAAATGGAATGACAGTTAAAAAAAATCCAGCATCTGTACAGGTTAAGCAGTGGAGAATCTCCATTGCTTCTGACAATTAACTTTAAAAGCAATGACACTAGAATTTGAGCTGTTTTCAAATCTCAGAGCTTGCATTCAGAATATCCTCTTAATCCTATCTGCTCTCAAAAAGTAAACCCAGCTCACCTCTTCTGTTGCACAGTTGTGTGTCTGTGTGTGTCCCTTCTAGTAAGTAACATGCAGGGACACTGTACAGCTCTCTTTACCTGTGTGAAGGTTATTTCTGTTCACTTAGTCATGCTTAGTTTGACCCAGGCACTTTCATTTTACTTTCAATCACTATTCCATCTTAGGAAAAACTGAAGACTCCAACTCTGTTTTCTGTATTATATCTGTACTTCCCCGGAGTAGATCAGCTTGACCTTAGTTCCCATCCATAGTGTATGGGCAGCACTACTGAAACCACCTTGTGGTGGTGATAGGTTGTAGCTCATAATATTACTAGGTGATGTGGTCTGACGCTGTGCTGATCCTGAGCATTCTCCTGTAGGTGGTTTATCTAACCAACAGTGGGTCAGAAGCCAATGATTTGGCTATGCTAATGGCGAGGATATACACTCGTAATTTCAACATCATCTCTCTCAGGTAATGGTGATAGATATTTACACAACTCATTTGTATCTGTGATCAGTCTGCATATGCCTAAAGAAATAAATAATAAAGAACTCTTTAACCCCAGATCTGCTGGGAAGAATGAAACTACCGTAATTGACAAAGAGGAGTAGAACAAGGGTTGAAGGCTTGGTCTGGTGTATCAAAGACTAGTTTGCATACAAAATGGATAGTCTCTATGTTGAGGGTGGGCTTTGGTGGACCTTTGTTCACAGCCAGAGGAGGCTTCAGCAACTGCTACTTTCTTCCTTCATTCCACCCCTGCAGGGCCCCCCCTTTGTGGGGGTGCAAAGGTACCTCTGGAAGAGCGGGGCAGTGACCCGTAGCAGGGAGTTGTTCTGGCAGGAAGCTAACGTTGTGGAACATTCTTTGGGTTTGTTTGTTCTGCTGCCTCATTTTTCAGCCAGACCCCTGAGCGATAGTTCACTGCACAGGTACACAAACAGCACTTCTGGCATAATGACAGAGGTGGGAGTGCTTAGTAAGCACTAGTGTAAGTGGTTATCTTTGCTGTGTATCCCAGGTGGCCTCAAATATTGGAATGAAAGGCTTTTTTACAAAGAGCTGTATTTTTCTGCTACTCTGTTCCACTGAACATTGGGTACCTACATTGCTTGCCTATCCTCATTAATGAACTTTTGATTTGTGTATAAAACTGGCAGCAAACCACCACGTGGTTTAATCATTGGCAACATCTGCTAGAGAGAGCAGTAATTCCTAAGATTCAAAGAACAGAGATGTTTCCTCTGTGAGGCTCAGGTGCTACAGCAGAACTTCATGAGGCACTGTCTGAATTGCTGTTAGTTCCAATCATTATTTTCTTCTCCTTGTAAACATTACCTCACAATTTAAACATTTGAAATTTCAGAAGCCCCAAGTAGATGAGGAGTCGTGGATCTTCCAAAACCAGAGCAAAAAGTGGAAGTAGTAATCTTGTTTTGAGAGCAACAATGCACATTTTCCCAAATAATTTGTAGCTCAGAAGCGTGCCTTCTCAGAACTACTACGGACTCTTCTTGGAAACGAAAGATGTTGATATGCTTTTTTTGTTTGCACAGAGGAGCTTACCATGGAAATAGCCCTTACACACTGGGATTGACGTCTGTTGGTCATTATAAGTGTGGTGTTGCAAATGACTTTGGCTGTTCCACGGTGAGTTGTTGGTTGGGTTTGGTTTGATTTTGGTTTTGTTTTTTTTTTTTAATAATCTGGGTAATTAATGGTTTATTTGAACATTTCAACAATTAGTACGTTTTCTATCCTTGGAGTACTATATGGTCTCTAATTAATCTGCAGTGTAGTCATTCCTGCTGCGTTAGCTCAACAAAAGCCGAAGTCCCCTTTCCTTCTCCGTATGGTTGCTTACCCTGGAGTTGGGACAGCCGTAACATAGGTGATCATGATTTCTTGATGCTTTCATGGAAGTCTTATGTGAGATGCATAATAATATTGCCCAGAATATCTTTTCTCAAGTCTGTTTTGGGAAATCTATGCAAAGCTGCTTTTTACTGGTCTGAAGTAGATCCTCCCCTGGAATGAAAACTAAAAAAAAAACAAACCAAAAATCCAACTGTGATGTCCCACCTTTCATCCAGACAGGAAACATATCTGTTAGGGAGATCTATTAGGAGTAAATGCAAAATGTTATCTCCCTGTCTGTGAGCAGATGTGAATGACTTTCTGTCTGCTATAAGCTGGCATTGGCCTCTCTGATCTGTACTGGAGGTAGCTCAGCCACAGCACAGGCTGTAGGAAGGGTCCTTTATAGCAGCCTCCCAGCCTGGCTCCATAAATGAGGTCAGATGGTTGTCCTGGTTTTGTCTGGGAGAGTTAATTTCATCAGCAGTCAGAACTGGAAGGCTGAAGTTCTCAATTTCCAGCCTGCAATTACTCTGCTAGATCTGCCTTCTTCCCTGTGTTTTGCATATTTTTACCGTACTCTTCAGGTTATTGAAGCTTCATCTAAACAAAAAATAATAAAGCTAAATCAAATATCCAAATTTCTAATATCTGATTTTCATCTATAAAATAGCAAAATCCAAAATGTTGCTGTTAATCTAGGGTAACCAAAAGTAAAGAAACAAAGGAAGTCATCAGTTGAGTGACAGCTACTGGAACAGTCTAAACTTGTTGGTTTCAAAACTATGTCTCCTCCACCACTCCTTGAACAAGAAGTTTGGAGTTGTTCCACACATGTTATTGTGTATGCCCCTTGACAGACTTTATTTAGGTGTTTTTTTTTTTCCCCATTAGTCATCCCCAACTAGAATCAAAACACATCCCTTTAGAAAGGGACCATAAACTTTCTAGCTATTTCTCTTATGCTTGACAGACAATGCTACCAGATGTTTTTCGTGGTCCATGGGGTGGCAGTCATTGTAGAGATTCTCCAGTGCAAACTGTTCGAAAATGCAGCTGTTCTGAAGGTTGGTCAATGACAATAAGTATTTGGCTTTTTGATCAGAGAATACTAGATGGCGGTCAGATTAAATTTAGCTCCTCAAGAGAGGTAGACCTCTGGTTAGGATTTGCAAGGGCAGGCAAAGAAAATATTGCAGAGAACTTCTGGCACTTGCTGAGAAAAATCCTGGGCAAGTGACACCTTATAGTTGCAGATTTCTTCTTGAAAATCCCAGCCTTTATTTCCAGCACTTGTCATGATGAACTCTGGAAGCTGTGGAACTCAGTTCAGCACATCTGGAAGAACAGAAATATTGACTGGTGCTTTCTGTTCCTTCTAAAGTTTTTACAGCTCTCCAGCTTTTGTGTTGGAGCAATATGAATAGTAAGGGCAACCTGAAACCAGCTATAGGCAAAAAGTCTTATGGGGCAAAAAGTTCCATAGGCAGCACGATGTGAAAGCTCCTCTACTGCTTTCCTGTTAAGGAGGACAGTAGGTTTTTTTCCCCACTGTTTCAAAAAGCACTCTTTAGTATTTTAATTCACATGCATATGCAACAGTGTTTTCTTTTTAGCTTTGCCCTCCCTGGTAGATGGGAGCATTAGCTACACTAATTGTTCTGTTCTTTGTTTCAGAATGGACTGATACAAAGCTATATGCTTCAGAATCCTCATACCTGCACTAACCGAACCGTTCCTTATGTCTTTTGCTGATGTCTATTAACCCCTGAGAAAATATCTGCCTGTTTCTTCTGCTGATGTGGGTGATTCACAAATGTTTTCTCTAACCTACAGCTAACTGACCTTTATAATCTGTGACGTCAGCTTTGCCTTGCTGTTTTGGAAATGTCATTCCTCAGAGTATAAATGGTTTAATAGAAAATAATGGACTTTAATGTTTAGCCTTGTGTGGTCTATTTGAAGGTGATACTTATGCAGTCAGATAATACTTGTTACTTAGACATGTGATTTCATGTTTTGAACCTGGTTTTGTGTAATTTTAAGTAAATTCTCTTCAAACTATCTCCCTTATAAACAGGTGTATGTCATGCAAATGACCAGTATATTGAGCAGTTCAAAGATACTCTGAATACCACGGTGCCAAAGACAATAGCTGCATTTATCGCTGAACCAATTCAAGTAGGTACTTAGCCCTTTCTCAGTCTAAACACAGACTGTTGCTGATGTTTTTAACTGTTTTTTCAATGCCTAAGTACCTTAAATTTTTGGATGCACCATCAACATGGATTTCAGTGAAGGTAATATTTTGCTCATAAACAGAGAATTATGCACATTTTTTGTGCATTTAAGTAACGTGTATGAGGTATGGTATTGTTTAGTTTCTAATACTTTCTTCCAAATTTCATACTGTTTTTATCTATACTGTTTCTGTAAATTTTCAATCCTCCTTCCACTTCTTCCCAGTCATGTTGTCCACATATTTTTAGCAGCTCTCAAGCTTGGTGCTTCTGCTGAGTTTCAGAACTTCCATATATGTGTTCTTAAATAGGAAAAATGGAGAGTATACCCAGGGATCAGAAAAGACAAGGTGGGGGAAAAGGAGTGATAGTTACAACCATGAGAAAATTTGAGCGGTTCTCTGTTTTTGCTGTCTTCCTTGCATACTAAAGAAGCCACTGCAGTCCAGGTATAGAGTGGAATTTCTAATCCACAAGAAACTGTCAGGGTGAACAGAAATTGATAAAACAGTGTTTTAAACAAGTTAACCAAAGAAGGGGTGTGAATTCTGCAGTTAACTCTGTAATGAAACAGTTTCTGGGTTTCTCAGCATATAGGTTTTCAAGGTACTTGTTTTGTTAGTTTGTCTGTAATAAACTTTGACTCACAATGATTGCGTTTACAGTATGGCCTTGCAAACATTTTTACCAGCAGTGCTAAGGAAACAGCAATTGCCTTGTGGAATAGGAGTGAGTGACCTGAACAGCAAATTTTTGAAGGGGTCTTACTGCTGAAGCTAGAAACTTGAGGCAATAATCTTGCTGTTACATGAGAGATGCTGATATTTTCTCTTATTGTAGGATAGTCACACAGTGGGATGCCTGTTTCTTTGTCTGTTCCTGAAGACATTGTCTTTTTTTGTCTTGACAGGGTCTTAATGGAACTGTTCAGTACCCGAGAAGATTCTTAAAGAAAGCCTACCAGCTAGTGAGGGAAAGAGGGGGCGTTTGTATTTCAGATGAAGTGAGTGGTTTTTTACATAAGAACTCCAGAGCTTGGGGTGCCTCTGAAATCTGTCTTAAAAATTCCAAGGGAAGGCAAATTGTAAGCCTGGAAATTGTAAACATTAAGTGCTGTGCAATGAATTTGAATGCAGAACATCTCTTCAAGTATAGGAGCCTCCTGGTTTTACTGCCTTTATGCTGCTTTTAGACAGCAGTCTGCAGTTACTAGCAGACTTCAGTCCTTACTTCTTGGGAGAAGTAAATTTATACAAATATGCAGCTAATAAATGCCAGCTATCATGTGAGGTTTGTCACAATAAGACTTGCTCATATGAGCATTGTTGACACATGTAAATGTTAGAAGGGAGTTGATTGCTGTACCCTTGCAAATATTCTTTATAAATAGAATTTGCCTAGCTAAAGCTGTTTTGAAATAGTAGCAAACACTTTGAAGTGACAGTGGTACACACCTCAAGCGTGGCAGTAGCTGAAATCAGCAGTCATGGGGTTATGTTGAAATCTGGTCAGAAACTGCATTTCCTCTCTGTTTTGAAATAAAGGTTGCAGCTTCTTTGTGCATCTCACCTAATGAACCTCACATGCCTAAAAATGTGGCAACGTGTTATCTTAACATGTACGTGGAAGAAAAACCTAATTGCAATAAATAGGATTTTGTGGAAATTCATCTGAATGAGGGTCCTAATACAAGTTGACTCCAGATGTATTTGCAATTTAATGCAAATCAGTAACAGCAGAAAAATAAGCAAGAAAAAGCAATGACACTGTAAGATGTGAGAAAGCGGTGGGGATTTCTCTGGGTTTTTCTTTTGAAAGGTACAAACAGGATTTGGACGAACAGGCAGCCATTTCTGGGGGTTTCAAACACACGATGTAGTCCCTGACATTGTTACTTTGGCAAAAGGAATTGGCAACGGCTTTCCGATGGCAGCTGTTGTTACCAGAAAAGGTATTAAGTGTTCTGTTCTGCTAAGGTTTACAATAGAACAATTACAAAATATACTGTACGGTAACTACTTACTAGAGAGACGTGTTCAAACAGCTGCGCTTTATTAGTAATCTTTGTCTTATTCTATCTTTTGACAAATGAATTGGACTCTCATTATTCACTTGTTGAGCCAAGTGCTGGGCTCTACCAGCGCAAAGCTTTATTAGTCAGTTGTATAACTGAAGCAGGGATGACCCTCTGAGCCATCAGTGTAGCTGGTAATGGATCCTGGAAATCTTCACCTCATTCACTGTTCTACTAATCAATGTAGTCTGAGTGTATAAGGCAGCACGTTAGCCACTTACTCAACTTATACAAGTGGCTGTCTGAATCTCGTGAGTAAAATCTGTAGATGTCAGTTTAAAGGAGGCAACTGACAGCATATGTGACTTGCAAGTCTGGTTTTAGCATTGGCTGGACTGTAGTTTTTGGAAATAGTAATGTTTTGCACAGATTGTCAGAGAGGGGAAAAAGACTTCCTATTGTGTTGTCTCTGGTAGAATCAGGGTTGAAGCACTAAGCAGATAAATACTGTTACCAAATATAAGGCAACTGCAAGAGTAATGAGTTTTATTATTTTTCCTTTAGAGATTGCAAGTTCCTTGGCTCAAAACCTTCACTTTAATACCTTTGGAGGAAACTCTTTGGCCTGTGTAGTTGGAGCTGCAGTTCTTGATGTACGGAGAGACCACACTTTTTCTTGTAGCAAAAGATGAACATTATTTACATTTATTCTTACTATGAAGTTATATGTAGATAGTTTTTAAAATAACATTACAAAATGGATAAATGTATGCATGTACTGTGTATACCTGGGCAGTGTGCCCTAGGTGTAGGGAAAATTCCTGATTAGCTCTGTTGCAAAGTTTCCATCCCTCCCTTCATGTTTTCAGAATCATCTTTCTTTGTCTCCCTTATGTTCTTGGTTAATAAAAGTGTGGCAAAGCACTTTCTCAAAACTGCTCTCACTTTCATAGGACTAAACAAATCCTCAGCTAAGCCAAATTTACTCTGTCACACATGCTTAACAAAATTATTTTAACTCCACAGCTTTTACCTTATGCCTAAACAACCTTAATGACCAGATAGTTAAAAGTATTTGTCACAGTTCCTTTTAAAAAAGAAGGAATTCCTCATGAAAAAGGCAAATTTCACTTACTGTCCAGCAGACAATCATTCAGTGGGCCAGTAGGTTGCTATTTAATTTGTCTTGATCATGTACATGCCACTTGTCGTTGACTCTCACTTCATGACAGCAGACACTGTTTCTACTCATGTTACTTTCCTGAATGTTTTGGGTTTTTTTTGTTAGGCTACTTTGTAAGGTGGTCAATCACACAAATAAAAGTATTTTGAAGAAACAGTTCAAAAATAAGAAATTATGAACCCACATTTGGGTTTTTTTTTACTGGATCTGAAGCAAGTCAAAGAAGGTTGTCAGAGCTGGGAAGAAGAAAATGGAATTGAAACGAGAAAATTAAAATAAAACAAAACGAAACTCAAAAAAAACCCCAGCCACTCTGACTTGTGTAGCTGCATTTTTTGATGTTTATGTGATTTTTTTAATGCAAATACTAAGTCTATAAAATGGTTCATGAGTGTCAGTGCTGATAACTGGCTGCACATCAGACATTTGATTAAGGAGAGTAAAGAATAGGAAAAAAAAAAAAAGATTGTGATTAAAAAGCATAGTCTTGATTAATTAAGACACTCAAGTGTTCCCTAAAAGGCTGCCTAGTACACGTCAGTATGCATTGTCGAATTGTATTCTTCTCATGATACTACTGAGAAAGAGCTGAAATATTCCCCGTAAGATTTTTCTTAAATAGTCCTGCTGGGTCAGATATTTTTCAGTCATGACTGCATGTGTGCATGAATTTCTGGAGTATGTTTGCTGAATAAAAAGTAAAAAATGTGAGAAATGCCATAATGACAGTGAAATATGTGCAATTGTGCTCTAATGCTGTCAGAGGACTGTATGAGAAGAAAAGTCCAAGGACCACAGCAGTGAAGGAACATAGTCTGCAAGGAAATGAGATAGACACGTCACCCCAAGCCAAATGAGGATTAACTTGACTGTACTGGAAGTTTTTCCTGCAACACTGTCATATTAAATCATTTTAACCAGGCTATTGAAGAAGATGGTCTACAGAAAAATAGCGAGGATATGGGAACATATATGCTGCTGGAGCTGGCTAAACTACGGGATAAATTCGAGATTGTTGGAGATGTCCGAGGCAAGGGACTCATGATCGGAGTAGAAATGGTGACAGATAAGGTTAGTGGTTTACTTACTTTACAGCACTGTTGAAAGTTGTGTTGCATTTTATTTCAGTTGAAATAATAGGAAGATTTGTAATAGAAATCTTAGGATTTATAATAGGAAGATTATATTAAAACTCAGCTAGTGAAGACATTACTCTGGCTAAAAATGAACCAGAACATCCCAGCATTTCAAGTATTTCACAGGCTTTGAGCAAACAATGACTTGTGTACCTTAATTGCATAAACTCATCTCAGAAAGAAGATAAATTATGCAGCTAATATTTTCAGCTGGAGAAAGGAGTGGGGTTTATTAGAGAGATTGGAATATACCTCTCTCTCAGAGCTAATTCAGAAAAATCTAAGTGAAGTTTAATGTTCACTTTCTTTAGGACAGTCGCCATCCTCTTCCAGTTGAAGAAATCAACCAGATCTGTGAGGACTGCAAAGATATGGGTGTCCTCTTTGGCAGAGGAGGATTCTACAGTCAGGTACTGAACCTCTGGTTCTACGTTTTCTCTCCTCGTCAGCTACATCCCATTTCCCTCAAGCTAAATTAACTTTAGTTTAGTAAATAAGCTAGAAGACATGCAGTCTTAGGAACTACCTCTTTTTCATTTTGGTTATTTTATAAATAGTGTAAGAGTTATCTGATTACATTCAGGTACGCTGAGCTAACTCTAAGCCTGCAGTTTTCCTTTAGAGAGACGGCTTTCTCTATGAAAGCAATGCACTATAATCTTGTGTAAACTAGAATAAATCAGCAATATTCAGGCTGGCTAAGTCTTTGCTGGTGTTCGGGTTATCACCTGACCTGTTGGTGCAGAACAAGCTTGGTTTTGCTAGTTCTTTCAGTCAAGACAGCTGGTGGAATTCTACCTGTATGCTAACAGTAAAAAAATAAAGTGGCTAGTAGAAAGTTCAGCACAGCAACGGGAAAATGCATCAGATGCACCCAGGGCACTGTGTCACCAGTATCTTAGAGCATGGGAGTCTGTAGCAGGGAGTTGCCTCAGGGCTGGTGAGGTCAGGGAAGTCCTCTGACAGAGGAAGCAGAGACAGAGTGGCTAGTAAAATAAGACACTCTATCTGTTACCTTGTTGGTTCTTCCACAAGTCAGAGAGTGGAGCACAGGCACCAGGCTGCAGCTGAGAGTGCAGTAAAGTGTGATTCTGTCTCACAAGGGTCCTACAGGTGAATGTTAGCTTCAGCTGGGGCTGTGGATGGGAAAGACCATTATTCCACTTGTGCTGCATAAAGTCCTGTAGTACAATGGCAGTAAAATTTAAACTGAAAGTTTAAGATGTTTACAGAAGTTAGATACCCTTGGATTTAAGAACCTTTGCTCTTGACAAATTAAGCTGTGCATGTATCCCTTCCTGATCAACCTGCATTCAAGCTGTAGGACCCTAACTGAAAGTATTTAGTGGTCCTTTCATAATACATTCTCATAGAAGACTTCAAAAAGGCCTGTAATGCAGCAGCGAATCAACTGACACAAGGCAAGAGCTATTACTCTTGCACTCCAGGCTCAAGAGATATTACTTTTCCCTGTGACAAAGGTGGCAGAGAGGAAAATAGAGCTGTGTCTCTGTTCTTAGTACAAACCCATCTAAGGTTTTACACTAGCTCTGTCTGGAATAACAGAGCTGCAAATATGACCTACTGTAGTCAGGTCTCTTTTGGAGGAAGTTGCTTTGTCACAAGAGTGGAGCAAGGAGCTTGACGCAGTCAAGTCCAAAACTACCCCACTTCAGAGTGTATGTGTCAGAAGTCTTACTCCATGTTCTGTTCTTCCCTTTAAGACTATGAAAAATAGATTTTTGGGGCAAGAAGGTGAGTGCTGACCTAGATATGGGCTGCTAGAAACTGTAATCTTACTATACAGTGTTAAGGATTTTTAAATTGTTTGTTTTTTCTCTCTTTTCAGACATTAAGAATTAAACCTCCTTTGTGCATTACTAAAAAGGATGTTGACTTTGCTGTGGAAGTACTTCAGACTGCTTTACAGAGACATGTGGAAAGAGAAGCTGCAAAATAGACTTGATTTTGTTTCCTTACATAAAGTGCACACAGATCCGCTTGATTTTTGCCACCCAGACTCAGCACTAATCTACACTGTATAAGGAAATCATAGACTGGAGATGAAATACGCCATCTGTATCCTGAGAACTCTCTGGTAGATCCAGTGTTTAATAAAGAATACGACCCATCTGTTCTGTAACCGTGCAGTTCGGTTCCACGGCAGTGGTGTATTATTAGCTGCATACCTGGTCTAGCACAAAAAGCCCCAGGGGGTTAATTGGGTGCCAGATAAGGAGGCAGATGTGAATTCATCTTTCATCCAAGAAAGCAGTATCAAAACTGTCGAGTTTTAGAAAGACGGTCAGGAAAATGAAGTTGTTTTGGGGATGTGTGCTGCCTGGCTTCTGTAGCAGCTGCAGTTGCTGTGGGCCTCAGGGGCCCTGGGCCACCAACACCGCTGTTGTGGTGGCCAATTCCTACAGCGGTTTGCAGAGAGCTATCAGTGCTGCAAAGCTGGCCAGGACCAGGGTAGGGTGGTCCCCCCAAAACCTTGCCATTTATACCCAATACATACAAACATTTGCAAAACACAGACATCAAAAAGTATTTTGGTTTATTTAAGTAAGAAAAAAAAAAAAAGTCTAAGCAGCAATACTGCAGGGTTGAGCCTGTGAGATTTCACATACACAAGCATTGCCAATCTTTGGCTGAGAACCACCCTGAGCATAACGCAACTGGAGATCTCAAACTGAGTTAAAAACTGTTTACTTTTACGACACGGGATACACTGTAATTAGAGTTGGGGGGGGGGGAAAAAACTGCACAAAGTTGAAAAGTCTGTAATTACAGTAATTATTTATTTTCATGGGGCACTAATCCAGCCATCTTCATCTCCAAAACAGGCTTTTCTTTTCCTTCTGCTGCTTTTGGGATTTCACAGCACACTCTTTAGTCATTTAGCAGAGATGCAAACTCTTTATTACATAATAACTCTTTAAAATTGCTTAGTTCCTTAATTCCATCGGTTTCCAAGAAAACAGCATTGGGGGCAGTCAGCAAGAACTGTACATTGGTCCTTTTAGTTCAGATTTTAACACCTGAATAGTTCCTTGACCCAGCAAGCTACCACATGAGCTTGTAGGGGGAAAGAAGAGCACTCTGTCATTTTGTATGAAAAAACTTAAGTCAATGATTAGTGACAAGATCCACACTGCTGGAAAATTCCACACCAGGAGAGCCCAGGATTTGGCAGGGACAGTTTGTTCGTGCTGCAGTAGCTGGTACAGGGCTGTGGTTTGGGTGTAGTGTGAGAATAAGGTTGGTAACACACTGACATTTTGGTTGTTGATGAGTGGTGTTTGTCACAAGTTAAGGATTTTCCAGTTCCCTGTGCTCTGCCGGCGAGCAGCTGCACAAGGACCTGGGAGGGAGCATGGCCACTGTGCTGGCTACCGCTGGGCAGTGGGTGGGAAAGGGGGATCATTGGTCAGCAGGCATCAAGCAACTGTCCTGGGCATCACATGTCTGTTCTTGGGTTTCATGTCTCTTTTTTTTACCTTCCTTTTCATCATCATTGTAATTACTATGATCATTAAATTTTATTTTAATTCACTTTTCATATTGTTCTTAACCCACAAGTTTTATTTTTTCCTCCCCACTTCTCTTCCCCTTCCCATGGCGAGTAGCTGCCTGGTGCTCAGTTGCTGGCTGCAGTTAAAGCACAACAAGGGGTTTCCTAAACACCACCACAGCCCTTCCACCCCAAAATAAGGTGTTTGCCATCCTTTTTAAGTACCTGCTAAAGATCAAGTAGATTATGCATTTAAACAGAGGTACGATACGCATCTCCATGTTCATTTGCATTAGAAATCAGAACAAACTAACTTATGATATCACTCATTTCCCCCTTCACTTACTGTAACAAGGCTCTTCCCCAGACCTCCTTTCTACGACTTGGCACACCAGCAGTCCACACATCATTGCAAGAACTGATCAACCAGCTTTGTTGTCTTACCCTTTCCCTTCTCTTGGCTGTTTAATGTAACTAAGTAATTTGAGGGGGCCCTGGGGGAGGGTAGGAGACAAGTCTGCATTTTTCCTCGTGTGTGGTAATGTTTCATCATTGGCACACATCACAGAAGCACAAGCCCTTCTCTCTGCTACTCTCATCCTGAGATAAGCGCTCTCAAAAGAAAAGCAGAAACACGTGTGTTCCAATAATTTATTATTTCCCCTGTTTGGGTGCTTTCCTCGTGCAAGTTTCCACAGGAAGGGAAAATGAGTAGCTTGGAGTTACTCTTTCCCCAGCCCCAGTGAAAAACACTGAGGAGAGGTCAAATCCAGTCATCAAAGGCCAATCAAACCCAAAAGAAAGCTTAGGCTCCTCCATAACCTGAAGTTCCTTTCTTTCCTTTTTCTTCCCCAGAATTGGGACTTTGCCTTCTCTGTTTAAAGACAGACACTATGCACCTCTCATTTCTGGGAGTTCTTGTACAGTTCTGAAGACTGTCACTCTAAGCAAAAGTTCTATCTGTTCTTACGTTTCTCTTTTTTGCTTCTGCTGTTTACAGGTTCATTTACAGATGGTGCTTGTGTTGCTCTTGCATGTCCTGTGGCTTTTAGGTGTTCAAACAGTTTGTTTCGGGATGGAAATGTGCAGCTGCAGGTTATACAGTGGATGGGAACTTCATTCTACAATGAGAAAAAAAACCAAAATGCTTCAACATGTGTATCGAACGGGTAAAAAACACAAGACAGTAATTTGTTCTATGCAGTTTCTCTCAGTGAAATGTGAATAAGCAGTTTGTTTCTCTCCCAGATATTCCATTACTGATTACTAACTAAATATAGATCTAAAAATCACAAGTAACACTTCTGTTCACAGAGTACTAAGTAAAATCGAGAACAACAGGAGCCTTGCACAACTAATCCCAGAGAAGGAATACTGTATCTCACCTGACCATAAACACACAATAATATAATACATCTCAGCTGTAGTTTTTACAAGATTTTGCATTTCCTGGGAAACATCAATTTTGGGAAAGATGCAAATAGTCCTGCCTTTCACCTGCCTCATGACAACTGCTCGATTGTCAGTTGTTCCTTTGGTTTGAATGACTTTGGACATAGAGCATTAACAACTCCCTTAGAACTGAAATTTAGTCAAGGCAAGAGCTGATGTTCCAAGTCTCCTGGCTTATAATAAAATCACAGAGGTAGACATACTTGTATTATTAAAAAACATGCAAAATGCTGAAAAAGAATCTGCAGACTAGATGATGATGAACTAACCAGTCTCACTTGTAGTAACACAACCACCAGCTTTTACCTCAAGTGATTTGACATACCATTGTTGGGGGCTCTGACAGGGCCTTAGCAGACTTTTTTATATCCTTGGCTTTTTTCCCTTTAGGCTTAGCACTGCTGACAGACAAAGAGAGACCAAGATCAGCACACAGGAACATTCAACCCTTAACAGCTTTTAATAGTTTTCAGTCATCTGTGTCTCTGCTGCTTTCCCCTGTTCTTCCCACAACACAATGCAAGTGCTTCCACGAAGAAGAATAAAAGGCAATATCATGTATATGATCAATTGTTGATCTTTAAGCTGATGAATCAGCTACCAGTAAGTGTTGTGGGAGGGACATACAGTAAAACGCCATTTCCAAAGCAGATGCTAACACTCCTTGTTTAGCATCAGATTTCATCGACTCTGCTTCAGTGGAGTAGCCTCCAGTTCACACTGGTGGGTAAATCTAGACCTGTTTGGCAGCATCACTGTGATGGGTTTGTGTGAAGCCATCACAGTGGCTGCAGTGGTTGCCCCCCTAAGGAGCTCTCCAAATTTTCACCAGCTCTGAGTCAGATGCTTCTCTGGCCTGGCTGGGCCAATCTGGTGTCTCTGCCATCACTACTTAAGAAGGGAGTGGGACAAGATCACACAAGCCCCACAGTCAGAGAAGGAGGAAGGAAGAAGCAGAGCCGGACCAGAGACCTCCCCCCTGCAGCCTGTGGTGAGAGAGAAGCTGTGCCCCTGAAACTCATGGAGGGTAATGGGGAGACTGAGAGTCATCAACAGCTCCAGGAGGATCCTGTGATGGGGGAGCAACTGAACTTAGTGAGGACCCCATGCTGGGGGGTTGAGCGCTCCCAGACGGGCAGAGGCTGTGTGAGGAGGCGGCCATGGTGCAGGCGGTGCTGGAGAGCCTGCGGGCTGCAGAGCAGCCCCACACGAGAGGCGGAGAGGAGCTGCAGCCTTTGGGATGAACGCACGTCAGAGCGGCCCGTGCAGGGCTGCCGGGTGTGTGAGGGAACCTGTGCTGGAGGAGGAAGGGCCAATGAGGAGTCCTTCTGCCCTGAGGTGAGCAAACAGCAGAAGCCATAGAGAAAGGACCAGCTGAAACCTCCATTCCCTGCCCCCAAAGCCATTCAGCAGGTAAGGAGGTAAAGACACCAGGATCAGGGCTCTGAGCTCGTGAACAGGTGGGAGGAAGGTGGTCTTAAAGGACTGGTTATACCCTTCATCATCATCCCAATGTATTATCTCTGTGTTTCACTTCTGGTTGGTGGCAGATTTAAGTTATATTTTGTTTTCTTCCTCAAGTTGAGTGGTCCTGTCTGTTTTGCACAGGAGCATAAGTGGCGAGTGAGCCCTCCCTGTCCTTATGGATCTTCCAGAGGCCCTCAGTTACTTTTCCCTGTCTTGTCAGGAGGCAGAAGAGTGAGGAAGTGGCTGCTCTTGGTTCTTTGTTCCCAGATGGGCCTAAGCCAGTAGGACCTGACATGACAGAATGACACAGTGACTACAACATCACAAGTCATACCTTTTTGCTTCACTTTTTGCCTCATTCCCGTGGCCGACACTGTCTGTCGTGACTGCATCCTCTGACACAGTGCAGCAGCCTTGGCCCTCATCTACCACCTCCTCCACTAAGGCATTGTCCTTCTGCACTGTGGGCTCTTCCTTTTGTTCAACTGCTTCTTCATCGGCACCTTCATCAAAAGAGTCCTCGTAAGTCTGCCCAAACAGAGGAAATGCAAATTAACTACCATGACATTAGTATTATACTCATTTACCTCAAACATGAGTGGGCTGGGAGAACAGAAAGCCATGAATCCTCTTAATTTTACTGTGTTTGGTGAGACTGTAAAGGGTAAAACATTTGTTCTCCTTGTTTTGCAAGATGAGGCCACCTCTGATGAAAGGAAGAGGCATCAACAAAACACCTCTAAAACTACAGAAGGGAAGAATGAAGGCAGCTTTTAATTATACACAGCACTCATTCTGATTCTGGGACCATTTCACATTTTAAGACAGTGACTTTGCTTATAACTTTGCAAAATTATAAATATTTAGACTAAAAATTCTTCCGTGTTTGAATGTTTAAGCTAAAATATCTGAGCTGACTGAAGTGAGACAGACACACTGTATTTTCCCTCCCTGACATTACAAACACTGCCAGCTCTTTCCACATACCAGAAGACACAATTGACAATAGAGTCTAGCAAAAGACAACCCCCAAGCAAGTCTGAAGTAAAACAACTCAGCTCCTGAAAAGCAGGACAACAAATTTGACTTAACACTATATTAATGCAACCGTATCACCTCTAGTTTCTTTTGCAGTCTCAGCTATCTGAAAAAAAAAAAAAAACCCACCCCAAACTTGGCTAATTTACCTTAACAGGAAAAGAAAACAAAAACCCAGAGCAGTTCTTGGTAGAAGATGGAGGTGCTATTTCCAGAACCTCTCTGCACTAGACTCCAGATCATGCTACGCAAGAGTGGCACCTACTGTCTGTGGTGCAGAAGACCTCCTGATCAAACTGGTGGGAGTGAGAGAGACTGTCTATGTGCAACCTCTACAATGAGAACAAGACTTCTGATTTCAAACTGAGCAGGCAAGATTTAAGCAGGAGCCTGACAGACTGCACATGATCAAGCCAACACTGACTTGGGACAGCAAAAGAGAAGCAAGAAAAATTCAGTTGCTTGAAAGAGAAGTTTACCGAAGATGAGAGATACTGATGGTATGGGAGAGGACAGAGAACGTGAACACAGGATAGGAGACTTCAGGGGTTAGGGTAGTGAAAGTCATGAGACCATTTTGGGAAAGGATGGAAGAGGCAGGACCTGGTACAAGTATCTTCTTGGGGCAAGGCCAGGATTGACACATTAACTAGAGAAGAAGTAAGACTTGAAGACGATCAAGCTTGAGGAAGGCAGACAGAACTCTGCTCCTTGGGGTACTTCTGCCACCCAACCCTGAAAACACCTTGCAGTTCTTGAATTTCACCCTGCTGCTGTCAGCAGAGATCTATCAGAACATCCACAGACTCAGATCCTGTGGAGTACCACAGATTGGTGTTACTCATGTTTACAAATCATAGAATGTTAGGGGTTGGAAAGATCCTTTAGAGATGATCCAGTCCAATCCCCCTGCAGAAGCAGGTTCATCAGGTCGCATGGGAACATGTGAAAGGTGGAATAGGTCTGTTTGTTCCAGCAACTACAGTGTCAGCAGGATGCTAATTAATAATCTGATACTTTTTTTTTCTCCACTACATTAAAGATTAGCAAACAATGTATGATACCAACTCTAGCAACCAAAGCAGAAAACAGGTGCCAAAAAACAGAGCTGCTAATGGCCACTGCTGGTCTGCCTGCCCAGTTCCTTGCATTCGCCCTGTTTCTTCACTGCACTTCACACACCTAGATCACTTTGATCTGTTTGTGGATATTCTATGAGATTATTACCATAAGTGCAATAAAAAGTATTTTGCAGTCAAAGAAGAATTTAAAATATCTGAAAGCAACCTTCAGGTTCTGCAGAATTTCGAGTTCTCTTATTTTTCAGGATAAAAAAAAAGGTTAAGTTAGGAGATAACAAAACTGGATTGGTAAAGCTCCCTGACTCTCATTACGTGACTACATACCATCACTGTTTTCTGTTTCTTCTTCTGCTTCTTTGAGAGTCTGTAAAGATAAGAATTTAAAATCACCTTTTTCCAATAAAAAAGAAAACAAGACCAAGTTAGTACCATTTCCAAAAAGCTACCAGGTTGTCTTTTTGCTTATCTTCTTAACATACTAGGGAGACAATAGGAACAGAAAATTACTCTTCATGGGAGAATTTCTTCCCTGAAATAAGAACAAGCATTCTCCCAGACTAGTCATTGCATTTAGTAAAACATCTATTCTGGTCAGACTGAACTGGAAGGTGCTGGTGAGATTCTTGGTATTACACTTAGGTCATTCAAAAAGTGAAGCTGTGCAACCTTCATCAATTCCAGCTTTAAGCACTCTTATTTTCTAGGTATGAGTCCTGGTTTCAGCTGAGCTAACTTTCCCCCCAGTTGCTGGTGCAGGGCTGTGTTTTGGATTTAATGTCAGAATACTGTGTTGATAACACACTGATGTTTTGATTGTTGCTAAGTAGCTCTTCAGCATTCTTTGGTTTCTCAGATTTTGCCTACAAGCAGGTCCACAAGAAGCTGGAAAGGAGAATGGCCAGGACTAAACTGAGGAGGGTGAGGCTGGCAAGGAGGGGAGATTGATGCTCAGGCACCATTCAGTGGGTGGTGAACAACTACCCTGGGTATCACTTTTTTTGTTGCTTCAGGCTTTTTTCCTTGGGTTTTATTTCTCCCTCTGTTATATTCCTTTTCATAACAACAATTGTTAGGGTTGCATATTCTGTTGTTATTGTTGTTACTATATTTTATTCCATTTTTGCTATGAAACTGTTCTTATCTCAATCCACGTTTCACTTCTTTTTTCCAGGGTGAGCATCTGTGTGGTGCCTAATTACCGTCACAAGAATATGTCAGCATCCAACTGCCAAGGAGTACCAAAACACCACCAAATCAATAAACACCGGCTCTGTGCAAGTTCTCTCGTTTGAATAATAACCAAGATTACTTCTCCTGAACATTCAGCTTTAAGAAGTACATTTGAAGACTATTACCCTACAACATTTGAAGGTAGTCATACCAATGTGTGCATTTGACTGGCACTCTGAGGTTAACAAGTATTTTAAATTGGAGAATACTGTGGGTTCCAACACAACTATAAATCATCACAAGCTCCCTCTGAATGGCTCCAAAACTTATGAAATCATTAGTCACAGAGAAATTAAAACAAATTGAAGGTACTTCTGCTTAGGCATGTCTTCCGTTTCTTCCTCCTCTTTGGTAAGTATTCCATCTGCATCATCCAAGGACATGGAAAATTTCTCCTCCTCTTCTTCAAGCTGCTGTCGTAACAGTGACACCATCTCTCGATGCTTCTTTGATTTTTTGTGGTTCCTCATGCTGTGAAGACCAGCAGGTCATTACTGCAGGCAGCTCTCAGCAAACGTCACTATATTCACACATAAATTAGTAACAAGCCCATTACTCATCACTACTAGGTATGTAAAATTCTGCCCTGACAATATCTCTTCTGGAGATACAACACTGACCATTAAGTGAAGGCAAAAAGTCTTTAAAACACATTTTTAGAATAAGTTAAAATCCAACACCCCCACCCCCAAGTCCCCAACCACAAGCACTTACGCTTTCTCCGTTTTTAACAATTTGTCACAAGCAGGGCAGTACAGACCATCAATAAACTCAGCTTCTTCAGTCTCATCATTCAGTTTGTCTGAAGAGATCAGCAGGGATCAGAGAGAAAGTCAGATGAGCTATTTTTTAACGAGCTGCTTTTGAAGCCCCAGCAAACAGTCACAACATTTAATTTCTTCAGCATTACTGACACACAGACAGATCAAGAGCATCACAACAAATCATACATTAGTGTAAGTGAACAGCTGTAGCTTCATGTCTTCTGACATTCAACAGAGAACAGAAAACAGAGTCAGGCTCTAGCCTGGCATGCCTCAGCTGGAGACAGGGATTTGCACTACAGTCAGTATTGTCAACCTGGAGCTTTAAGTGCACTGAGCCGACACTCAGCCTGCAATGACTCCACACTGATCACCCCCACATCCCATACCTTCGACGTCTTTTGTCTCCTGTTCCTCTAATTCATCTTCTTCATCTGATCCATCTCCAAATTGCTTCTCATATCGTGCCTCCATCTCTTGCAACTCTCTCTCCAAGTCTGACGTAGCTATCCAGCTCTGCTCTTTATACTGCTCAGCAAGACTGTAAGGAGAATAATACAGAAACTTCTAACGTGCATCATGAGATGGGAATTACAGAAACAGTATTATTTAAAAGATAACTACTTCTCTAGTATTTTAGGAAGAAAGTCCTGAATATACTACGATGGAGCAAACATTTGACAGTAGGTTGTGGAAATCTGATGGTTCATTTGTGATTTGTGGGCACATCTATGTGGCGCATAAAGAGATATCAATGTAGGTAGGTCCTGCTTGAATCTCAGGCAGTGAATGTTACGCAGCACTGTCAACATCAAGCTGACAACAGGAAAATAAGCCCAACCCTCAAAACAGTACAGTTGCTTCCACTTGCTGCGAGATCCAAACCCACAAACAGTGCAGGATCACAAAAGCCACAGGCACATTCTTCCTTGGATCTGCACTATGGGATTCTACCAGTTCAGTTTTACAAATCTAAATATGGTCCAAATTCTCAATCTCTGCACCACAATACATCTGAATTTTGCTCCAGCTGGCTCCTGGACTCAGAATTATCAAGCCATTTGTCAGTAAAGGCATAGCTCTGCTTCATTCTCCCTTAAGAATTACAGAATGTATTTTATATACAATTATTATTATATAATTTTGATCAATGTCATTATTTTGACAGGGTGTTCTTATTAAGAATTTAAGCTCCTTCCTCCCATTTGAAGGCAAAAAGTTCATTTAGTTGCAAGACTAAATTGTGCTTACTCTTGGGAGATCACTTCTTCCTTCTACTTGAGAAAAATAAAAAGCATTAAAAAATGCATTTAGTCCTTTCTAATGTGCTAAAAAGAAAAGCAGAACTAGTTTCATTTTTCCAAGTGATTATTTTTTATCAGCTATAGTTCCAAGGGAGATGAAGCTGATCCAAGTCTAGTTTGCCATAATCCTGCTCTTCCTCATGTCAAAACATACACTTTTTTCTTTAAAGGAACAATGGTAACTATTAAATCTTATTTCCCCAGTAATGCACAATGCACTGAAACTTCAAAAAGCTCAGACTTGAGAACAAAAATGAATGCATAAAGTTGTCAAGGATGTTTAAGAGAGCAAGTGGAGTTACTGTAAGACTGTAACTCCGTATGGTATCCTCATGGATAGTTTCTGCAAGTTTAAGAGAAGATACTTGTTTCCCCTTTACATACTTGGCTTGTTTGAGCTTTTGTTGCCTCCGAAATTCCTCTGCTTTCCTTGTTTTTTCTGCATTTTGCTCTTCTACAAGTTTTCTGTGAGCCTGTACTCTTTTATCCCTTTTACGAATAAAAGCTACGAGCTGTCGGACCAGTTCATTCCTCTCTTTCCTTGCTTTTTCCCTCGTTTTCTTGTTCTCTTTTTCCATGGCTCGTTTCTCCCACCGGTTTGAGGCCTGTCGTGTGTCATATTCTTCTTTCCAAGCAAAGGTTTTCCGAGTACAGAAACTCTGCCAATATGCATAGAAAGGGTGGACTACCTGTTAAGAAAAAAAAAACAAAAATTTGACCAGTCACTTGTTTAGAGAAGGGACAAAAACCACACCAAGTAATTCAGGACTTCTGTAGCAGTCTTTCGTCTTCTATAGAGGCCACGATTTCTCCCACAGTCTAAATAAATCTCATGAAGGTTTAGAGAAACCTCTAATATCATCCTTAAAATTTCAAACCACACCAAATCAACTTTGTCTAAACTAATCCAAACTGCAACTTCTAAAACACGTGCCTGTGGTAATATACCTGAAGGAAA
>WBNH01002761.1:1316-13566 GCA_013401255.1 Urocolius indicus
GGGAGAGGGAGGGGAGGGGAGAGGGAGGGGAGAGGAGAGGGAGAGGAGAGGAGAGGGAGAGGAGAGGGAGGGGAGAGGAGAGGGAGAGGGAGAGGAGAGGGCGAAGCGCTTGTCGTGCCCGGCCCTTGCAGCCCCGCGGCTCGTGCCCGAGCGGCCGCCATGCAGAAGTACCACGTGCTGGAAATGATCGGCGAGGGCTCATTCGGACGCGTGTACAAGGGCCGTCGGAAGCACAGCGCGCAGGTACGGCGGGGCACGGCGCCGGGGCTCCGCCGCTTGCTAGTGTGGCTTCTGGGGTTCCAGGGCCCTGCCTGGCCTTTGGGGGCTCAGCATTCACTCGTTTCACTGCTGACGCTGCTGGCCGGCTGCCTCTGTTCGAGCAGGTCGGAGCAGTTCACTGTGAAACCTCAAGGACAGACACCCCACAACCGCTGCTTGACTGTGCTTGGAGTGAGCGTTTTTTCCTTTGTATCGAATCGAAGCTCCCTTGTTTCAGTTTCTAATCCCACTTCAGTCCCCTCACTATCCTGCTGGGCTCTCCTATCCCCCCACCCCAGCCTATCGATGTCTTTGCGGGCTCAAAACTGGCCACGGTATTGCCACCGAGGCTCCAAATAAAAGGCAATCATCACTTCTTTCTAACAGCCCAGGGTGCTGCTAGTGCCCCTCGTTGCCAGGACAGGCTGCTGGATCGTGTTAGCCTTGTGGTCCACCAGCATCTCTAGGTCCTGTCCCGTGTTCCTGTCAGGATAGTTCTGTCAGTGCTCGCTCATGAAGTTTCTTTGCTTTAAACACCAGAGTGGAAAGTACTGTGAGCACCTGTATGGATGGGCAAGGGCCTGGGGACAGCCTCAGCTCCAAGGCATCCCGTGAGCAAACGTCTCTTTCAATGTGCTCAACTGGGCAATGCTGAGTCCCACGTGGGTTGAACGTGGCATCTGTCAGGGCCAGTGGGAGCCTGCTCTGATCTCTGCTTTGCCTGCTTTGAAAGGTGGTGGCCCTGAAGTTCATCCCCAAAGTGGGACGGTCTGAGAAGGAGCTGAAGAACCTGCAGCGGGAAATTGAGATCATGAGAGGCCTCCATCACCCCAACATCATCCAGATGCTTGACAGCTTTGAGACCGACAAGGAGGTGAGGAGGACTATTCTGGGTAGATGGTTTTGCCTGACTGGGGAGAGACCCTGCTGTCATGGGTGCCCCTTTCTCAGGAGATGCTGCCGACACCCTCCCAGGGCCTTCTCGGCACTTTCCAGAGCCCTGCAGTATCAGCTGTGTGGGGACTCAGCACCTATCCAGGCTATGTGGGGTGCACTAGGTCACATGCAGTGTTGAAGGAGCTTGATGGGCTGTGTGATGCCAGACGAGTGGTTTGGGATCCCAGGGTGAGGGTAACCCTTCAGTCACCTCATCCTTTTTCCAGTAGACTGACTTTTCACTGATCTAAACTGTCATGGAGAGAATATGATAAGAAAGGTCTGAAAACTGTGCTATGGGACACTGGGAAGGCATGAAATAAAGTAATTGGGCAGCAGATTCAAAACAAACACAAGGGGGTGACTCTATGTGCTGGGCTTATAAGTAGCACTCTGGGCTTGTCCTGTCCTTCCCTCTACCCTGGTTTCTACTGTCTGGGCAGCCACGGAGACTCTCTGCCATCCTAGGTCTCAGCTCTCAGATTTCCTCCTTGCTCCGTGGCAGTCCCTAGGCCAGGGTGGGGATGTGGCTGGGTGAATGCCTGGACTCAACACGCTGCTTTTTCCCTCCAGGTGGTGGTGGTGACTGACTATGCAGAAGGGGAGCTCTTCCAGATCCTGGAGGATGATGGGAGTTTGCCTGAGGAACAGGTGACTGCATGGCTGTGGCCACAAAGTGTTTGCTGCAGGGTGGAGAGAACAGGATTTGTCTGCCTGCAGGCCAGGAGACACCGGGAGGGAGAGGGTTCCTTCAGGGCAGAGCTTCTGAAAGGGATGGAGATGGAGCCAAGTTGTGGTGCGGGACAGGAGAGTTCGACAAGGACCTTGGATTCTCTGTTCTCTCTCCAAGGGGCACAGTGCCAGGTTGCTACCTTGGCCATTGCCTACTCCAAGGAGCTGCTGGCCCATGGCTAGGGCTGGTCCCTGCCCCAAACAAGGCAAAGGCAGGAGCGGGGGGTACTGGGGGAGCCAAGCTGTAAGGGACCCTGTGGCTGTGGCAGCTGATGGCACCGTGGGACACAGGGCTCTGATGTCTCCTCAGGTGCAGACCATAGCTGCCCAGCTGATCTCTGCTCTCTACTACCTGCACTCCCACCGCATCCTGCACCGAGACATGAAGCCCCAGAACATCCTGCTGGGCAAAGATGGTGGCATCAAGCTCTGTGACTTCGGGTGGGTGCTCCAGGGGGGACACTTGGCCTTGGGGCAGCCAAGGGGTGTCCTGGGTACTGTAGAGGAAGAGGGAGGAGTGTGAAAGGGGACCTGTGTTCTGTGTGTATTTCAAGGTTGACCAGGGAAGGGGGATTTTGGTCTCTAGAGGGGAGAGGTGTTGGTGAACTTGCAGGGATCTCCCTGGGAGCTGTGATGGATGTTTTGGCCTGAACTGGCCACCCGTGCTTTGCTCTGAGCAGGTTTGCCCGTGCCATGAGCATCCACACCATGGTGCTGACGTCCATCAAGGGTACCCCGCTGTACATGTCCCCTGAGCTGGTGGAGGAGCGGCCGTACGACCACACGGCCGACCTGTGGTCTGTGGGCTGCATCCTGTACGAGCTGTTTGTGGGCACCCCTCCCTTCTACACCAGCAGCATCTTCCAGCTCGTCAGCCTCATCGTCAAGGACCCCGTCAAATGGCCCACGGCCATAAGCCCGGTCTTCAAGGTGAGGGAGAAGACCTCATGTGTGGGGTGGGAACCACTAGTGCAGTAGCAAATTTGGCCTCCCCTGCTGACCTGATGGGTCACTCTTAGGTTTTATGTCCCCTAACAGGGGTTTCAGAACATAGAGAAGGGATGAGAGCTTGGCCCCTTGGGAGGGAGACCCTTATCACTGCTGCCCACAAGCTGTGAAACTGCCCAGAGGAGGGATTTACTGGAGAGGAAAGTGTCTTCCCATCTGCCCCAAACACTAGAGCCACTCCTTCCCAGAGCCAGGCAGAGACTGCAGGCCTCCTGGGTGCCCTCACTGGGGGAGACTGGTGGGTGCACTGTGCTCACTGCTGGGTGCTGAGCGTGTGTCAGTGACCCTGGTGCTGTCCTGTCCCGTAGAGTTTCCTGCAGGGACTCCTAATGAAGGATCCCCGCCAGCGCCTGTCATGGCCGGAGCTGCTCTCTCACCCTTTCATTGCTGGACGGGTTACTGGTGAGTACCAGCTCTTTTTCCAGTGCTGGCCGGGTCTGTTTCCTCTACTGCAGCCTAGAGGCTGGGAGGACCACCCTGCCTTGCTATTTTTGCTGCTCTGGTCTTTGCCTCCCTCCTCTCAGCTTTCTCCAAGTCCTGACTCTGGCTCCCACCCTGGCACCCAGGATTCCTCTGGGATCTCGGAGCCAATCAACTCTCCCTGTGTCTCAAGGGAGAGCTGCTGCTGAAGTTCTCCCCTTGCCTTCCAAGTGATTGATGACACAGAAGAGCATGGGATCTCAAACCCCTTCACCACCAAGCTGCCCCCAGAGCTGCAGGCCCTGAAGGAGCAGCAAGCCCATTCCATGGCCCCCAGGAGCGGCCAGTCCAGGATTCTGAGAAAGGCCCGGCAGAAGATGGCTGAGGAGGCACAGAAAAAGGTGGAGGAAGATGTGGGATTTCCCCTGACTGTGGGACACAAGACGTGGGGTCCTTGGGGTGGTGGGACCTAGGGGACTCATCCGTCTGTCTTGAGTAACCCTGCTGTGACCAAACTTCTCTGCCATCTGCC
Source organism: Urocolius indicus (assembly GCA_013401255.1). Classification (NCBI taxonomy): domain Eukaryota; kingdom Metazoa; phylum Chordata; class Aves; order Coliiformes; family Coliidae; genus Urocolius; species Urocolius indicus. The sequence continues at coordinate 5,203 of WBNH01002761.1, forward strand.
AGGGGCAACTGGAGGGAGGTGATGCATCTAAGAAAGGCTCTCTGAAAGGATGCCCGGGGCACAGACCCAGAGCAGCTCTGGGGGTGGCAGCCCTTGGGGAGGGGCAGCCACTGGCTGTCTCCAACGAGAAGAACCCCAGGGTCCTGCAAGGCAAGAGCAGCAAAGCAGAATGGGACTTAGAGGAGCCTCCTCCCAACCCACAGTAAGGAAGGGTTGAGGCTGGGGCGGGAGGAGGAGCGGAAGGCCGGGCTGTTTCCCGACTGCTTCGTTTCCTTGGCAGGGAGCACAGCATCACTCAGGACTACGAGCGGGAGTTTGCCATAGCAGCTGCCCATCCGCAGCCTGGTGCTGCCAGCACAGAGCCCCGAGGCACAGGCAGCATTGACACCGTGAACCTGGAGAGTGAGGTAAGAGGGTTTCTTGTGGTGAGGACAGCAGGGCCCAGTCCCCAGGGGCTAGTACTGAGACCCTGGGGCAGGCAGGATCTGTGGCACGTCCTCTCTTCCCCATGGCTAGGAGCTGGAGAGCGACGAGGAATGGCAGCACCTGATTGAGGCCACAGAGCCCTCATCCGGGCAGCTGAGTGTGCCCCTGAGCCTCCTGAGGGACCCGGCCTTCCGGCACCGTGTCCAGGCCCGCCTGGCAGCCTCTGCTCAGCAGGTGAGAGATGCTCACCCAGGCAGCTGTGAGGGGGAACACAGATGCCACCTTCTTCCCCAGGACTGGGTCAGGAGCATTGCAAGAGTCCTCAGTCCAGCCAGCAAAGAAAAGTGCTCTGCTTCTCCAGGAGCTGAAGCTGTCTCCATTTATTTTGCCATCTGCTCCCCTGCTGTCCTCTACCTGAATGGGTGGAAGGACTGCCCTGTGGCTCATGGAGAAGCCAAAACTGCTACTGATCATGAATTCTGGCTTCTCTGTGTCCAGGTTCTGGAAGGGATGCTGGAGGGAGCCTCCCAGCTCCGTCCTGTGCTCCGTGTCATGAGCAACCTCCTGGCTACCAAGTGTGACTCTGAGCTGCTGGACGACTTCTGCCGAGAGCTGAATGTGCCTGTGTCCCTGCTGGGTATAGCCAAGCAGATCCTGGAGACTGGGAGCACCAAGCAGGTGGGTGTAAAGCTCCACAGAAATCTGGGCTCCTTCCAGGACTGCAGAGTGCTAGTGCTGAGGAGGCTCCCACATCCTGCTGGTGCTGGATCACAGAACCAATGCCTCTTCCAGGCACCCTTGAGAAGTGGGAGGTCCTGGTAGGGAAGGATCGCACCACAGTGGTGGTGGGATGATGAGCAGACAGTCCTCACTTGCTCTTTCTTTTTGGACCCTGCAGCAGCCCTGGTGTATCATGGTGCTGACAGACCTCCTCATGGTGACCACAGCTTATTTCAGCAGTGAATGCTGGAGCCTGGAGGAGAGTGGGCAAAAAGACAGGTAGGGACAAACCTCTCTGCTCTGAGGTATCTTATGACCACTTTGAGGACCTTGCAGTAGGTGGGAGGGTGGTGTTTGTACTCTGTGGTTGGAGCTGTCTCTTAGGAGCATTTTCTGTCAGTGGGCTTAATTAAGGGGAGGCACAGCTGACCAGCACCTAATTGTGCTGCTGGCTGACAGCAGCTCACAGTACTACTGTGTGCCACTAGTCTCAGCCATATGGGCCTGGCCAGATCCTGTCCTCACAGCCAGGGCCCACGTTTCCCTGCTCTCCTCTGCCCCACAGCCTACAGGCCTTCCAGGAGAGTGCTGGCTGCTTCCTGGCCCTGCTGCCAGCACTGCTCGCCAAGCCAGCCGTCAGTGAGAGGAGACTCTGCCAGCAAAGCCTCCTGGTAAGAGTGCCCCTCTCTCCCTTCTCTCCACCACCTTCCCCAGGGGCTGAAGCTGTGGGGCTGGGTGTATGTGATCTGGGGGACATGAAGACCTTGCTCCCAGCTGTGGGGTCTGATGCATTCTTGTCAGGACAAGCTGTCTTACCCACTGGGGCTTTTTAGGGGGATCATGCAGAAAAGAGGACTCTGAGGGAGCCCCTTCCTTGGCTATGCCTTCACATGTACCCCTCTCTCAACCATATGTGGCTCCCAACAGTAACCTGGCTGGAGGGGACACATGGAGATCCCTGAAGCTCCAGCACAGGACTCCTCCCATTTCTGCTGTCTCCCCAGAGCCTCTTCCCCCATCTTCCTTCTCTCTGCTCCCACCCTTAGTCTGCAGTGATGGCAACCCCTGTGTCTCCCCCAGTGCTTCACCCTGCTCTGTGAGAGTCTGGATGCAACGTACCCCTCTGTCTCTGCCCCGATCTATGCCAGCCTGCGAGAGGAGCATCTGCCCCTGCTGCACAGACTCCTTCAGGGATCCGTCTCAGAGCAGCCTGCTCTGCAAGGTAGCAGTGGCAACAGCTCACCACCTCCTTCTGGGGTTTTCCTTCCTGCTCCTGCCCTCAGGCTCTCTCAGAGCACTGACTGCCATTGCAGTGCTGTGGACACGAGGAGGTGGCTGAAGCTTATTTACCCAAACCCCTGCTAACCAGGGCTCTCCCTCAAACCCAGATCTCACCATCCTTATGTCACAAGCCTGACTTTTCCTCTCTTAGCTTCCAACCCCATCCTGCTGCCCTCAGCATCCCTCACTCTTAGCACGTGTCTCCCAAGCTCTGTCCCTGTCCAGGTGCAGCAATGGAAGCCAAGCCAGCCTATGACCAGAGCCCATGTGTGGCTGACCTCTTCACAGCTGCATTGGCTGCTGCCTGTAGCATTCCCCTGGAGAGGAACAGCAGTCGGGAAGCCAAGCAGCAGGTCAGGCCAGCTCCCTTTGCAGGGCAAGGACATGTGGTCCCCTCCTTGCCAGGAGGATCTGTTTCAGCAGTAGAGTGGAGGGGCTGGGATCCTCTGGCTTTGGTGGCTGCAGGGCTGGCATTTGCAGGCTGCTTCTCCCCAGCCAACAGCTGAACTTTGGGAATCTAAGGATTCCTAAATCAATTAAGAGACTCACACTTAGGATCTGAACTGTGAGATGGGCTAAGTAAAGAACTAGGCAATGCAGAGAAAACATGATTTCTTCTGTGACAGTGATATGAAGTGTAGGGAATCTGAAATTGAATGGACAATAATTAAGGGGAAATACAAATCCACAGATTTACATTTGATCCTTTAACTCAACTCTGAGTCAACAAGGAGGGGAAAGGAAGGAATCTCACCTTCCTCATCCCAGCTGTGGGACTGAATCAAAGCCATGCTGGGTCATGGCAGATGGGCATCCCCTTGTGAACACAGGTGTGTTCCTACAGGGGCAGGTGCCTTCTTTTATTAAGTTGTTGTTAGCATTCAACTCGTTAAATCTGTGCAGTGCTTCAGGTATCCCAGGGTGCAAAACAGGCTGATTTCTGCAGGTTGCTCTGGAGGTTGCTGAAAAGCTTATGGAGGGAGAGAGAAAGCAGCTTGGGAGACTGCTGGGGAGACTGGAGCACCCAGGATGCTCCTTGAACGTGCTGAAGGTAATGGCCCCATCCATTTATCTGGCTGTGCTCAGGGAGAGGTGCCTGGACCTTTAATCTGGGGTTGGGCTCATGGGGAAGGGGAACCTATGGGTTTCAACGATTCCAATCTCATGTGTTAGTTATGTAATCAATGAGCCCACAGTAGCCATGGGGTGTGAGCAGGATGGGCCTGGTCATTCCATCCCCGTCCCCAGGGTTGGTATGCATCTCTCTCCTCTGCCTCCCAGGTCCTCTACGCTGGCTGCCATGCCAGCCTGAGCCTGTGCCAGCACCTAGGAAGGAGCCAATGCCTGTGGGGTTCCCTCATGCAGCTCTCAAAGGGCGAGGTAGGCCTGACCAAAGCCCCAGCAGTGGGGTAGGAGTGGGGGCAAACAGGACACATTTCTCTCACCAAGCTGGGGAATGTCCGGGAGGAAGAGTTTGGAGAAGCTTAGTCTGGAGAGTGCAGTCCTCCTCCAGGGCCCAGAAATGTCACCTCCTCCTCACTCAGCCTTGACATTCCCCTGTGACTCCTGCTCCCTTGGCAGGTCCCCATGGCGGAGGCAGCCCAGGGAGCAGCCCGTGAGGCCTCTCTGTACCTGCTGGCCCTGCTCACCCTGCAGCTCCAGTGCTCCCCTCCCAGGTAAGCACCCACTTTCATTTGTGGGTGGGAGAGGAACGTGCTCTCCCCGAATAGCCTTCTGTCATGCACTCTGCTCCGAGCTGGACTCCTGCTCCCACTGATCCCTCTGGTCCAGGCACACCGGAAGGGTGCTGAGCAGTGTGGATGGGTGCTGGGAGTGTGGAGAGGACTCATTGTAGACAAAGAAGAGCTGTGAAGCAGGACTCGCTCCTACAAGATGGCTGCTTCCCAGCCCTGGGGGCATTTGGGTGTTATGAAGCTGTGGGAACACGGTGTCTCTCCCCTGACACCTCTGTTTCAGGCTTGAGGAGGTGGTTACCGTGGCTTTGGATCTCCTCACCCAGTCTCCTGTTGTCTCCCTTGTGGTAAGTCTGCCCACCCTCCCAGAGCCCTGCAGAGCCCTCCATCCCACTTGGGTGTTACTGCTGCTTGCTCAGTGTGGGATAGGGGCTGGCACAGCTGGCAGACAGGACAGTCCCAAAGGTGCTGAGCTCTCTGTGTGTGTCCCACAGGGTGCTGCAGCGTTGCTCCTGACACAGCTCAGTCAGCGTGGGGTCGCCCTGGAGCTTGGAGGAGAAGAGATCCTGCTGCTGGTGACAAATGCACTGAGGGCACCTGCTGAGGTATGGGCTGGGGACATGCTGCCACCCCACTGTGGAGGTGTCCGAATGTGAGCTCAGCAGGGTGCAGGTGTGGTGCTGCTGCCCTCAGGCCTGGCCCCTGACTCCAGCCTGGCCCCTTCTCTCCCTTACAGCTGCAGCTCCCCCCACCAATGGGTGCTGGTCTCTACGATGGGCTCTTTTTCCTCCTGCTGAAGCTCCTTTCTCAGGTACCAGCAATCTCTGCTCATCTCTGTTTGCCTGATCCCTACCAAACCTGAGTGTGAGTAAAAAACCTGAGTGTGAGCCTGATTGGAGGCTGAGGCAAAGCAGGGAACTGGACAGCTTTGGCTGAGCTGTGCAACCCCCTTGGGAGTCACATAATGTCCCTGGGTTGTCTGTGGAGCTCTGGATGGCTGGTGGGAGAGTGGTGGTGAGGGGAGGGTGATTCGCAGACACACTGGAGTGAGAGAGGGCTGAGATGCCCTGGGACTGGCACAGTCAGCAGGTGCAGCAGTGCTGCCAGCTGCCTGGTGCCAGAGTTTCCTATAAGGCTTCTTCTGCCAAGTTGGGACGTTTGGACTGGAGCCCCTTGCTTTCTAAACTTCTGAGAGGAGTCTAGGTGCAGCTGGGTCCAAGCTGAGCCTCCGACGGTAAAGAGTTCAGACTGTAGGTTCTAGCACAGAGTCAGTTTATTGCAGCTCAAGCTGGACTCCCTCTTATGAGAGCAGTCCTGAACACAGAAATCCTTGGGTTGTTACATCCTCCCCTCTTGCCATGACTGGACCAATTGTAATATTTGTGTCTGAGGTGTTCCTTTCTCTGTTTCCAGATGGTTTCTGTTGTTTATTTTGGAAGTCACAGAGTACAGATTTTTTAGCTTATCTGTACCTGGGTGTCATCAGTGTCTCCAGGCTTTTGTTATCTTCAGGCAGGACTTTTACCTCCCCCTTGTAGTTTATTTTGTTGTTCAGCACCAGATGACTCCCAGTGCTTTATCTCTCTGAAGTTCATGGCCTTGGGCCTCAGCACTGTATAGCTGTTCAGCTTTAAACAATCTCAACTTACCCTGATTTTGCACAATTAAGTCTAATATTTCACAGTCAAGTGATTTTGATTCCCAGCACTGCCTGGCCCCCTCTCCTTCCCCTGGGCCATGCCATCCAGCCATGACCTTCTGAGGACCACGGGGCTGGCAGAGCCACAGACAGGAACCCTGGGCAGCTATGGGGGACCAGGAAACCCTCTGACATTTGCCTCCCCATCTCAGGAGCATGTGGCCATGGCACAGGGCTTTGCTGCCTCGGAGCTGTGGAGCGTGATGTGGCATTCTGTTGCTGAGGTGCTTCATGTGGGCAGTAACAGAGCAGCACTGGAGGGAGATCCCTCAGGGGCAGGTGACTCCATGGCAGAGCCAGACTGGAACCTCCTCTCCCCTCAAGGTAGGAGCTGTGGGATGCACCCAGCCCTGTTCCGTGCCCTGCCCTCAGACTTGCCCTCGTGTCCGTCCCCTGTCCACATCTGGTCCCTGAGGCCAGAGGGCTCAGGGGGCTTCTTTTGAGGATTGCTGTAGTTCCCTGGGGAGAGAGGGCTAGGCTGGCCTGTGCTGTGCCCAGTCAGCAGCAGCTCAGCTCAGCTCAGCTGCCTATGGAGGCACAAGAAACAAGTTGTCTGTGCTGCAGGAACCTTGGCCCTGGCAGGTGTGACCAACCGTGGGTGGAGACTGGTCTGGTTTTGGGCAGGGAAGCACAGGAGCGACCCTGGAGCAGCCCTGAGACAGTTCAGGCAGACAGAAATGAGGAGCCAGTGCAGCCTTGCCCAGGTTTGCCCCTCTGCTGTGCTGTATCTCCTGCAGGCACCCTGTTCTTCCTCAGCCTGGCCCTCCTCGTCTTCACTCGTGAGTCCCACCGGTGCCTGCCTCAGCTCACCCAGTCCCACGGGGTCCTCATGGTGACACTGAAGAGGCTGCTGTCCCCCCACTTCCTGGCATGCCTGGCACAGACGTGAGTCGTGGGGAGGGCTGAAGCAGGCAGAGCTGGGGTGCTGAATGAACAGGGACTGGACATGAGCATGCCAAGGGCCAAGAAGTCCCTGATCTGGCCCTTGCAGGGCACAGCTCACCTGCTGAGCCTCTCCTTAGTGCCTGGCATGGGGAACGCTCTCTGTATTTTGCCCTGATGTTTTTATGACCACCTCTGTACTAAGCCCTCACTCTTAACAAATTCAGGCAAGCAGGAGAGGATGGGGATGCTGAGCTTGTCCCAGCTGTGGTGATCCAGGCCTGCCAGCTCCTCTGTTTCCCTTTTGCCCTGGATGCTGACAGAGACACCTTAGTGTTGGTGATGGAGGCTGTGAGAGACGCCCTGATCCCTGCCCAGCTGCTGCAGGTACCCTTGTCCCTGCATTTCCCTTCCCTCCCACTACTGTGGAGACGTCTCCCCACTTGGAAGCTGCCGATAACTAGCACCACTTCACATCGTGCTGGTGGCTTCTGCCCACCCAGGGCTATCCCTTGGGTGCTGTGCAGCCCTCAGAGCAGCTGGGCTAGCACCTGAGCTCCGCACCAGCCTTCTGGCAGCCTTCAGCTCGGCCCACACATGAGGACAGAGCACTCAGCACCACTCTCTCTTCTTTCTCCTTAGGTCTGCTCTCACCATCTGCCCTTCACATACGCCGAGCTCCCCATGAGCCTCTTGTGCCACCTCGTTGTGTCTGACGAGCAGGTCATAGACCAAATGGTGAGGGAAGCTGCTGCCTCGGAGCACATCCTTGCCTTCTTGACATCTGCCTTGTCCTCAGGCAGCCTCACGCTCACGACTGACCTTCTGTCTCTCTTGACCCACGTGGCCCGGACCCATCCGGAGCACCTGCCCTTCCTCCAGAGCATCCTGAGGGGCTCAGATGTAGCCGACCAGCCACTGCCCAGCCTGCTCGGCCACCAGCAACACCTAATCCGGGCCAAAACTTGCATCTTGCTGGGCAACCTGCTTCAGTATGACCACGGCTTTCCCCGGGCGCTGCAGAGGCAGCCCGGCTTTCCGGAGAGCCTGCTGGGGTGCCTGGGCGACGCGGAGGAGAGCGTGCGCAAGGCCGCGAGCTTTGCGGTGGGTAACGCCGCCTGGCAGCCGTGCTCGCCGGCCGCGCTGCTGGCCGGGGCCGTGCCGCGGCTCACGCGGCTGCTGAGCGACGCGCGGGCCGGGACGCGCTGCCACGCCGCCTCCGCCTTGGGCAACCTGGCCCGGCGCTGGGCTGAGCTGGGCGACCTGCTGCTGGAGAGCAGGGCCCCGTCGCTGCTGCTGGAGCTGGCCTGCTGCGACCCCCAGGACGGCGTGCGGGAGGCGGCGCTCGTGGCGCTGCGGGCCCTGGGCCGGCAGCCCGGCGTGCGGCAGGTACGGCGCGGCAGGGAGCGGAGCGCCTTTGCCGGCGGGGGCCGTGCCGCCGGGGAAACTCCTGTCCCTGTTCTTCGCTCCGCAGGCGCTGCTGTCCCTGGGAGCCGCCGAGAAGCTGAGCGCGCTGGCCAGCGCCGCCGGCAGCCCGCGCCCGGCCTCCGCCCGCCACTGCCGCAAGCTCCTTCGCCTCCTCGCGCCTCCGTGCGGCGGCGGCGCTGGAAACGAGCCCGGGCGCCCGGAGCCGGGCAGGGCTGCGGCCCCGCGCCAGCGCTG
>WBNH01002761.1:13643-50896 GCA_013401255.1 Urocolius indicus
GCCGCGCACCGTGCACCGGCCGCGCCTCTGCCCGGGCCCCGAGCGCACGGCTCCTCGCGGCTCTGGCCGTGCCGCTGCCGCCTGGCCCCGGGCGGCGCGGGGATGCGCAGCGGCGGGACGGGATGGGACGGGCTGGGGCCGGCGCTGCAGGGGCAGGACGGGGCGTCTCGGTAGCACCTTCGGGCGTGATTCACCGGTAGCCATGCGAAACGGAGCGTGTTTGCCGGCTCAGCGCAGCGAGGAAGAAAAGTTGTCTCTCCAGCCAGCAGCAGCCCGCGCCAGCCTCTCCAGCGGTGCTTGGGGCAGTAGCGGGGATGGGGGTTGGGGCTGACTGGACCCAAGCAGGGAGCTGGGACAGTCTGTCCCTTAATCCTTGCGCTGGGGGCTCGGCTTGGCTGCTCTGGTGTTGTAAAAGCTGATTGGTCTGAAAGGTGAACGGCAGAGCTGCCGGAATTGTTGAGACCAGCCTGGAGTGTTTCCTGAACGCTTCCAGGATCCAGGCTGGGAACAGAAGCACGGCAGTGGGGAAGGCCCGCAGCTGTGCCAGCCTGCTGTCTGCCTGGCAGCCGGGATGTGGGAGGCAGAGGTCAGCCTCGCATCAAAACCCTCCCTACATGACTCCCTACCACGTAGCTTCTCTTTCTCGTTGCTGTGTGCACCTCCCTGAATGGGCACGTGCCATCAAATGCCTCCTAGGCAGTTTCACAGAATTAACAGCAAGGTAATTAGATTAAGGTTACAGTTTAATCTAGTAACTTTTTCCTTGGCTCTTAGCAGTTGTACCTAGCAGATAGTGGCACTTGGCTGCCCTTGCACTGCTGACTTGCTGCAGTCCTTAACTTTTGTGTCAGGCAAACTTTGGCAGCGACAAATTGTCTCCTCCTGCTCTTTGGTCATGGCCAGGGCCTTTCTCAGCATTGCAGGGATCGCATTGCGAGGATGACACCAAGGAGGCCAAATGCCACTGTCCCCAGATAATGATGCCTGTGTGGAGATGTCATGTCCCCGGTGCAGGTCAGGGGCTTTGGCTGCCATACTGGCCTGGCTGGGTGCCATTCCTTGGCATTTCCCGGGTTCCTCTCGTGCAGCAAATCTGGGAGTATCTGGCAGCTTATTCCCAACCTGAATCTCTTTCTGCTCTGCTCCTGAGCTTAGAGAGAGTGCTGTATGGAATGAAGTAGTTGTGGTGCCCCCAGAGGCATCTCTCCCACTCCAGTCAAGATGCAGAAGGGTCCTTATCACATACCTAAGGACAGACCGGGGAGCTTTTTCTTCCAGTTTTAGATATAGTTCAGAAAAAAAAATATGAAGAGAATGGGCAAAGAATGGATGTGTTTTGAACTTACTGGGTAGTTCTTGTCTGCTTGCTATGTGTTGATATTTTATACTCATGATGCTTCGCCTAAGCCTTCCACTGTTATTTTATTTCTGTGCCAAAGGCTGAGCCAGGCTGCCTAAAAGCAGACTGAGCTGTGCTGACTGACTGTTGGTTCCTGCACTGCTGGCCAAGCTCTCCCCAGGTCTCACTGCCTCGTTCTCCTGTACCTTTTCTCCTGTTGTAAGCTCAATGGAGAATGCTGTCCCTTTGGTTTGCTGTCTGCTTGAGTCTGCAAGGAAGGTGCTTCAGGCCTCCTCACTGAAAGGCTGTAAAACACCCCATGCTTTAGTTGGTTGCTTTTAACCCAAACTCGTTTCCCTGCTCCAGTTTATGCTGTGATACAACTGTTCCCGTAGCCTGGCTGATGAGAAAGTACAAGTCAGAAACGGGAGTCGGGGCATGGACATCCCAGCTTCGCTGCAGCTGGGGAGGCTGAGCTGCATGGCTTGCTGTTGCTGTGCAGCAGGTCCCTTTTGGCCTGGGGACTCTGTCAGGGTGGAAAAGTTGATATCCTGTGATAGAGATGGGGACTCCACGCTCTGCATCTTTCACCCTTTTGTGTGGCCCCTGCACTCTCTACTCAAAGCCGGGTCACCACGGAGCCAGGCCATGATTTTAGATGCCCTAGTGAGCTCTCTCCATGGCAAAGCTGCAGCCCTAGGTTTTCTGCCTAACCACACCGGAGTCCTTCACTCCGTCTGACATGTCTTCAGTGTCCTGAGAGCAGCGAGAAAGACCCCTGTGAACTGGAACACAAGAGCTTTCCCATCATTTAGGGCAGCCACGTGCTTCTCATGCCTTCTGTGTTCAGTGTGGAGCTCAGCACCACAGCCATTGAACTGAAAGCAGCCAGGGCGGGCACAGATGTAATCCTGGGACACAGGAGTAATTTGCTGACGTGTCCCCACAGTGGCTGCTTTCTCACTGCTGTCTTTTATTGACCCGAGTGGCCAAGCAAAACCTCGGTGTCTTCATTAGGAGGGAAACTGGTTGTCATCCTGTGTTGCTGGTTTTGCACCCAAAATGTGTTTCTGCAGGACAATACTGGAGCTGAGAGGCAACAGTGATGCCTAACTGCGTGGCAGAGCAGCACACCAAGCTGTTGGTCCCTGTGCCACTGGCATTTCTGTGCTAGTCAAACTGTCTCTGGGTTGGTCTGTCCTCATGGATTTCTTCTCGTGGCCAGCAGGACCCTCTTCTCTTCAGCTTGAACCTGTGGGTGGCCGTGGGTGCTGCCTTGTCTCGGTGTGTGGCTGCCCTTGGGACCCCTTGTTTCCTGGAGCAGACGTAGGTGAGGATTGTTTCCGTGCTGTTGAAACACAAGAGTTTGTCCCCAGCTACCCAGTGTAAGGGCAGCTTTAGGTGTTCCTAGTCAGTTGGTTTCAGATAAATGCACCTGTTGAAGGCTTTTAAATTCTTCTTGAAGGGCCTCAAACCCTTATTTTGAAAGGTATTTTGGTTTAAAAACACATGTATTTTGTATTGTTGTTGACTTACTTGTTCGAGCTTTAATCAAAAGCCCCAAAGCTGCAAATGAGGAACTTAGTGTCAACTCAGGGCTCATTTAGAGAAGGATGTTGTCCTTTCTAATTGCAAAGAACAGAAATTGCACCCTGCAGTGGCATTGAAAACAACAGCAAATCACAGTTTTCTGAGTTCTCCCCCTCGTGACTTTGGGCTGCGTGAGGCTGACAGCACATTATCAGGTCAGCTTGCAGCTCATACATTTGCAGGCTCTTGTTATTTTAAGCGTGTCCCCACAGCTTGGTTTAAAATAACCATCCCAGCCACGCTCAAGTGAAGGAGAGATGATGTGCACACCCTGGCTCTGATGGTCTGGCCTTCCCCGTTAGAACCAGGCCTGTGAGAGGAGCTGCTGTCGGGGGAGCACATGACACAGGGAGCCTGGGGCTGGCGGAAGGGGCTCCCACTGGCGCTCAGGGGGGTGTGCAGGGGCTGGAGCACGCTGTGCTGTGCCACTCGTAGAGGCTGTGGCAGCACTCCAGCTGACGTCCTGGAGCTTGCGAGCACGCTGTGTGATCATAAAAGGTGCCAGCGAAATAATTGTAAGCGAGGGCAGCTGTACGGTCACTCCAACAGTGACAACTTTGGCCTCTCTTATTCTGTGTCAATAAGTTCAAGCCAAAATCCATTAATTACTAAGAATGATGTTTGGGTTTGACTTCCAGCCCAGCCAGGTCGCTCTGGGCTTTTCCCAGCTCATGTTTCTACAATAAAATTTCCAAGCGTGTTTTTGTCGCTGTTGTGAGCAGCAGAACAGAGTCCTGCTCCTGTTCCTTTGCCGTAGGGCTGCTGGGGTGACAGAGCTAGGGATTGCATCAAGCTGTGACCTTCCTCCACCTCAAAACTCTGGCTGAGTTAAACGTAAAGGGGAAGCTTCCCTGACTGGTAACCAGCGGGGATTTACCTTGGGGCAGGTGACAGGGTTGATTGCCCAAAGGCACGAGGATGTGGCAGCTGCTGCCCTGTGGGTGCACACAGACGGGCACGTGCGTCCATCTCCACCAGTTCTCATGGATGCTTGGCAGCTGCTGTGCTGAGCTGCCCATGCTGGGAGGCCAGGAGCTGGTTTGCAGGCAGACGTCGGAGGTGGCCATGCTGGCACACTGGAGGTGGGACAGGGCAGGCAGCATCAGCTGGTGCTGCCAGGCTGCATCTATCATAACCTGCCTGTGTGTCCTGCCGCTGTCTCTGAGCTCCCATGTCTCCGCAGGGAAGCAGCAGCGGTCAACAGCCATTGCCAGGCATAGTCCTCACCTGGAAGCTGTACGAAAGGCCCTGTCACTTCCTTCTGTGGCCACTGCTTCCAGTGCACCCCTGCCTGGTGCTGACCCGGCTGCCTCTGTGGCTCCACAGCAAAACTGCTCTGGAGAGCAGCAAGCTCAGCTCATCCTCTCTCTGTAGGGATGGGCTCCAGCCCTGTCCAGTGTTGCTGTTGTCACTTACTCTGGAGCAGGGTCACACAGGGCTTCTGCTGGCATATTCATGCCTGCGTCTAAGCCAGCTGTCCCTTGTTACAGCTTCATTAGGCCAAATAGCTTTTATTTTTGTAGCAGGATGACCCACTGAGAGCTGTAAAGCCAGGCAGGGATGAGGCACAGGTGGCTTTCCCTGCAGGCTGGTTCCACGAGGTCAATCACAGCCGGGTGAGAGTGCAGGCAGTGGCCGAGCTGGCAGCACAGGTGGTGATGCTGCAGGGACAGTCCCCTGTGGGCAAGGACACTGGGGACACTTTCCTTCATCTCCTTGTGGTTTTGATTTTGCTGTTTCACAGCTGCATTTGGTGGTGGCTTTGTGGTCCAAGCACGCTTGTGACCTGGGTGCATCTGGGGGGATGGCATGTGGTAGCTGAGCTCCACTTGCTTATTTACCGGGGGGAAACTTGAGCTGGGCAGGTGGTGGCATCTGAGCCACAGCCTCTTGGCTCTGTGCTAATCGCAGTGAATGTCACAACACGGCCGGGTTGCTGCTGGGCACGGATCGGGTAACAACCGGGTCACACGGTACAGCTCGGCTGTGGGCGGCTCGTGGGGTTCCCTTCCTCAGGGCTCGCAGCCCCTCTGGGCTGCAGCCTACAGAGGGGCAAAGCCACCATGTCATCATCAGGAGGGCTCAGCCTGACCAACGAGCAGTGCAGACAGGACCATGGAGCTGATCTGACCCCTTCCTTGTGGAGCCTGCCAGGGCAGCAGCACTCCTTGAGGATGTATAGCTCGTGGGATCCTGCGTGGGGCATTCCCACCTCATATAGGCACCCCATGTCGCTGGGGTGCTGCTGAGCTGATGTGTGCTGGAGACTGGGGCCTGTTTCGCAGGTTGAGGGGGTCTGTGTCAGTCTGCCTGACCCAGCCCTGTGGTGGGTGGGAGCTGATGGCATGGGGCTGCAGAGCACCCCCAGGGTCTCCTGGCTGCACTGTCACTGCTGCAGCCAAGGCTTCGTTTTCAGGTGGGAAAGGAGAACATAGGTGTATTGCAAGAAAGCCAAGAGTGTCAGCTGATGCTCTGCTTATCCTTCTATTTATACTTTTTGGGTTTTTTTTAACATGCAAGCACGTGAGAGCTGGAAAGTGGAAGAGCAAACCAGCCAGCCTGCATGGGATGCAGCTTCCTACCGCAGCTGTATCCAGGGCCCCTCCGGGCACGTGTTAAAGCAAGACAAATACCTGCCAAGTTTTCTCTTCTCCCCAGGCAAGAGGATCTTACCTGCGTGGTGCAATAGTTCATTTTAGGACGATTTAGGACACCTATGTCAGCAGCTCTCTGATCTGCCTATTTCTCCTTGCAAGAAACTTTTCTGTAGGACTGCAGTGGGGAGGAGGAACGTGTGTGTGATGCTGCCAGTCTCTGCTGGGAACCAAGGTGTTGATCTTTGAACAGCTCTGTGTTTGCTCCTTGCTGCCTTCTTAGTCCTGAGCTCTTTAGGATGCCCTCAGCCCTCGTTGAGCTTTTCCATGGGGTTACAAAAATGAGAAATGTATTATTGTTAAAGGCAAGTGCTGAGGCTTTTGCCTAGTTGTGTGACCTTTGGAGCTGAAGCTTTAAAATAAAAAGAAGCAGATGTTTTGGGACTTGCACTGGAGTCAGGAGAGCTGGTGATGGAGCAAACAGCGCAGTTTGGACCCATGGGAGTGGACTCTGGCTGCTGTGCTGGCTCCAAGGCACGTGTCCTCTCCTTATACCTGGGGCTGTTGTGCTGGGGCTGCTGCCCCATGGCCCTGGCTGGTGGGCAGGCACCTGTCTGTGTTTGAAGGGTATGAGCTTTTCTGCAGACAATACTTTTCCCAGAATCACAGAATGGCAGAGTTCAAAGGGATCTCTAAAGATCATCCAGTCCAATACCCCTGCTCAAGCAGGTTCACCTAGATCAGGTCACACAGGAATGTGTCCAGGTGAGTTTGGAAAACCTCCCCTTGATAACCATCTTTTCCTTCATATGTTCATAACGTTCCTTCATAACATTCAGGATGAGCTGTGCCATCATCTTTCCAGGGATGGAGGTGAGGCTGACCGGCCTGTAGTTTCCTGGATCATCCTTCCTGCCCTTTTTGCAGACTGGAGTGACATTGGCTTTTTCTCCAGTCCTCAGGCACTTTGCCTGTCCTCCTTGATTGATTGAAAATGATGGAGAGTGGATTAGTAATAACATCAGCCAGCTCTCTCAGCACTCTAGGATGCATCCCGTCAGGTCCCATAGACGAATGGGTGTCCAGCTTGCCCAACAGGTCTCTAACCCCATCCTCTTCCACCAAGGGAAAGTCTTCCATTCTCCAGACTATCCTACTGTACTCCAGGGACTGGACTTCCCGAGGGCAGTAAAGACTGAGGCAAAGAAGGCATTCAGTAGCTCTGCTTTCCCTGCATCCTCTGTCACTAGAGCACCCTCCTTCTTCATCAGCAGGTTCACATTCTCCCTAATCTTCCTTTTGCTGCTGATGTATCTGAATAAGCCCTTCTCCTTTGCCAAGTTTAGTTCCAAAAGGGTTTTGGCCTTCCTGGTTTTGTCCCTGCATACTCTAGTGATGTTCCTATACTCTTCCCAAGGAAACAGGCCCTTTTTCCACCTTATATACATTTCTTTCTTATCTTTGAGTAGTTCTTTTTTTCATTCTTGCTTCCTTTTCCTGATTTTCTACTTGTGGGGACACATTGATCTTGGGTTTGGAGGAAGTGGCGCTTGAAGATCGACCATCTCTCTTGGGCACTTCTACCATCTAGGATCCTGTCCCATGATATCCCTCTGAGCAGGTCTTTGAAAATGCCAAAATCAGCTCGCCTGAAACCCAGGGTCACAACCCAAATCAGTGTCCCGCTTCTTCCACACAGCATCTTGAACTCCACCATTTCATGGTCACTGCAGCCAAGGCTGCCTCCAACCTCCACCTCCTCAACCAGACCTTTATTTGTCAGCACAAGGTCCAGCAGCACACCTCTCCTTGTTGGCTCCTTGACCACTTGTGACAGGAGGTTGTCATCAGCACTCTGCAGGAACCTCCTGGCCTGTGTGCGCTTGCCTGGGTGCCTTTGCCAGCAAATATCAGGGTGGCTGAAGTCTCTCACGAGGACCAAGGATTGTGACTGTGAGGCAGCTCTCAGCTGTTTTTCAGAAGCCCTCATCCACTTCCTCTACCTGATCAGGTGGCCTCTAGTAAACTGCCACAATAGTATCACCCACACTACCCTGTCCCTTAGTTCTCACCCTTAAGCATTCAAAGGCCTGCTCTAAGTTGGCCCATAAGCATTCTGGAGTCTATTCTAAGTTTTCCTTTGCATCCTCTGGTTTCATGCAAGATGCCAGCTCTTCCTTTGCTGTGATCCCAGGAGGCTCTCAGGGAGCCCAGCAGATGGAGATGTGGTTTTAGATCCGCTGGGAAAGCAGTTTGCCTTGGTCTCCTCCTGGGGCACTGGATGCTTTGCTGTGCTGGGGTAACAGTGCCTTACATGCTGTCATCTTGTTTCAGGCCAGCAAGGATGCTGCTGTAAATGACTGACTCGCTCGTGCCTCATGTGCTATGGCTCTACATGGCCTCTGCAGGACCAGAACACGTTAATCTGGGTCCCGAACAGGAGAAGAGCATCAGGCTGGAGTCAGGCACCCTCCTGGCAGCGGGAGCTCAGCCACGCTGGGCCTGGCACCTCGCTCAGCAGCAGGCGAAACCCATCTGCAATTTAGAGAAGAAGCATGTGAGCGTTCTCCAGAGTGGCAGCCCGCTGCCCTCAGGCATCCCTCTGCAGCAGTCCTGCTGCCTGCACTCACCCTCACTATGCCAGGCAGCCCCTGCTGAGGACGTGGCCCTGGGTGGGAGCTCGCTGCCCTGCCGGCACCCCTGCCTCAGACCCAGATCCCCCATAGGCTTTCCTTCCCGAAGCCCACCGCAGCCCGGCTCTGCCATGGGAAAGGTGATGTCTTCCTTTCTGATGGAGCCCTGCCTGCTGCCTGCGCTGGTGGAGGAGCACTCTGGGACTGGGCTCAAAGGCTCTGCCATCTGCTCAGATCGGGAGGCTTCCAGCTCCTATAGACCAGTGCTCAACAACAGCTCCTTCCTACAGCCAAGCAGTGCTCAAGTGCCTTTGCTGCAGTCACTGGAGATCAAGAAGGTGACAAATACCCCCAGTTCCCCCACTGCCTCATGGCCCCACTCCACGGACGATGGAGACAGCTCCCCTGGGAGCTTGGTCACCGGGGCGGTGAAAAGGAAGGATCTGGTGTTGGAACAAACTGCAGTCCCCTCCCTGAGCCTGGTGCCCAGCAGTGTGATCCTCAGGAAGGAGCAGTGCTCCCAGCAGCGGGAGGATGCTGAGAGGACACGCAGCTTAAGAGAGCAGGAGCTGGCAGTCAGGCTGACAGAGGCCGTGCAGCAGCCAGCCAGCCAGGCTGCCTCATGTGCCGGATTTGCACGCTCAGCCCACAGCTCTAGCCTTGGGAACGTGGGCAGCCAGTGCCTCTGGGATGGTGAGTGGGGACAGCACAGGGTGACACAGCTCACCCTGGCAGCAGCCGTGGCTCCGCTGAACATGGAGCCGGGCAGCCCTGGCCTTCACAGCCACTCGAGCCTTACGGGCACCGGTGCTGCCGGTGTCTGCAGCGAGCGCTTCTCAGGCTCTGCCCACTGCCTGCCCGTGGCAGAGCCCCCACACCTCGCTGCTGTCTCTGAAGTGACAACTCAGATGTCCACTATGCGACTGGAGAAAGAGGAGACGTGGGCCCAGGCTGCAATGCTGGGAAAGCTGTGGTGAGTAGAGGTGTGAGGAGGAGGGGGGCTGTGTTGGGACGGGCTGGGCGTGTGTGTGTGTGTGTGTGTGTGGGCAGAGGGTGTGCTGTGGGCACCGTGGGGGTGACTGTAAGGGTAACCACCAGCTGTGCCCCTGAGCAAAACCCATCCTGTGGCATTACAAGGGGTGCCTTCTTGCCAGGGCCAACTCAACACAGGCGCTTGAGATGGCTCCGAGCCCTTCCACCTTCTCCCTCAGCTGCTGTGTGGTATTTCTAGCTTGCTCCCCACACGGTCACAGGGCCGTGCCTGCTGGGGCAGGCTCTACACGTGTGTTGGGTGAAGCCTGCTGGCAAGCCAGATCCAGCAAGGCTTTTCTGAGCAGAGACACGGGTTCCTGGAGGAATGTGGAGCTGGTGCAGGACAAGGAGGGCACAAAGACATGCTCTGCTCTGCTGCTGGGACAGGGTGTCCTTGTGCCTCTTTCTTTCTGACCACTCTTGAAAACGTTCCCTGTTGGAGTGTCCTGGGGCCTCCCCATCGTACTAACTGGGGATGAGGGCTCATACATCAGCATCAGGGAAGGCAATGCTGTCACTCTCCTGCCCACCTTATGTCATGCTGCCTCATGGGCTTCTGGGTCTTTTGGCCCTGCAAACACCTGCCACTCCTTCTGATGTGATGATGTCCTTTGTGTCAGTGTCACTGCAGAGCAATTGCCACTGGAGCTGAGCCATCCTCAGGATGAAGTGGAAGAGGAACTTCTTGATGACCTGGATGAGAGCTGCAGTCAGGAGGAGGATGAGGACAGTGAGTGCTGGTTCCCTGGGTGGAGGACTGTGCTCTGTGCAATGAGATGGGGTACAAGGGCCATCTGGGAGCTGAGCATGAGCCCAGCAGCCCTCCTGTCTTGTATTCCTGCTGTCATTTCAGGATGACTTTGAGGCTGTGCTGAACCCAAAAGTGACATAGGAGGAATTGCACGGGTTCCTCTGAGGAGCAGGCTAGGGTTCACCACTGCTCCACCTCCTCTCTGTGCAGCGCTGTCAGCTCCAACCCTTCCCTGCCTTTTGTGCTACTAGTTAGTGGGCAAAACCCAGGATGCAAGGCAGCTAGGAAGTGTCTGTCTTCTGGAGCATTTGTTTTCCCTCTTCCTAACTCTGTGTGCATTTACTCCCCGTGGAGATAAAACTTGAGTCTGCCCTCCTGCAGGTGACCTGGATGCTTCCTCTGTGGCTGGCATCTCATCCAGAGGCTCCCTGGCTCTTGTGTCCAGGTCAGTACCTGTGAATAGTGCATTGAACTTGGCATCTTTGTCCAAACATGTCTGGCTTTGCTCTCCCTGGTGATGGAGGAGAGCTGTAGCATATGAGAGAATGGAGTGAAGGTACCAACAGGATTCCCAACCAAAATGAGCTGCTTTGCTGCTTGACAGACCAAAGCTGCCTCTCTTGCTACAGACAGCAGCCTGACAAGTGCTGAGGGTACATCCATTGCAGCACAACAGGGGTCTTAACCTCACTGCCAGTTGCTGGGTTAGGATTACTGTCTTAGACTGTGGTGTTCACTTGCAGATGAGGCAGAGTGGAGGTGTCCTGGGCCAGAGATTGCAAAAGCTCCTTGTGGTCTTGTGTTTCACCTTTGCATCCTAGAGCCAAACTTGGAGCCTGGGTTTTTCTTTAGCTTTTGGAAGGAGGTTTCTCTAGGGAATATTGATCAGCCATCTGAGCCCTGCCTCTGGGACTGCTGGCAGACCTTTGTGGGACCTGTTCTTGCCCATCCACAATGGGAGCTGGTCCTTAGTGGCTATGGTACCCCTTGCATGAGTGCCACCTTGGGCTTTGCTGCCTGCCTGCCCTGACAGCTTGCTGCTTTCCACTGTGCCATGACTCAACTGGGAGCTGAGGAGGGCTTCCTGCCAGCAAGTGTGGAACCTCAGGGCTCTGCCTGTGCACACATGGTTGTGAAAGTCCTGCAGGGAGGACAGAAACTGGACTGGAAGCTGTTTCCTGCAGGAAGTGGCTGGTTGGCCTCTGGGGGCAGGGAATAGGTGGCAATGCTTGGGCCAAAGGCCTCCTGTGATGGAGGCATTTTGGCCACTTCTCTATGTGGGCTATGTGCTAGGTTGGCCCTGAAGCCTTTGCAACTGTCTCCTGCCTTCAGGCTGTTGTGGGTCAAAAGCAGGTTTGTGCCAGGGAATGTTAACCAATATAATTTATTGCCAATTAACAAACTTTTAATTATCGATTTAGGTAGTGAGAAAAAAAAAAGTATTTACACAAGGGCTTAGGGAAAACCCCTTCCCCTGTCCTGGTCTCAGATCCCCTTGACACAGGCTACACTCATTTCTTTCAGCGAGGTGGGGGATGGTCTGGGAGATTGAGGTCCATGTGTTGTGCTTCATTTTCTTTGCTGCTGTTTCTTAGTGGGCTGTCGTCATTTGGCTTCTTTCACTGGCTGCAGTGGCATGTATTTGAATATATGTTGACGATAAAATCTACTTTTAGCATCATCACAACCTGAATAGTTACAACTGCTGCCCTACCTCCCAGATGCTGGGAGTTGCTGTGGTCATGAGACTGCATCTGGAATATTTGTGTCCAGTTCTGGGCCCCTCAATTCAAGGACAGGGAGCTGCTGGAGGGAGTTCAGCACAGGGCCACAAAGATAATGAAGGGAGTGGAGCATCTCCCTTATGATGAAAGGCTGAGGGAGCTGGGGCTCTTCAGCTTGGAGAAGAGGAGACTGAGGGGTGAGCTCATTAATGTTTACAAATATGTAAAGGGAAGTTGTCAGGAGGATGGAGCCAGGCTGCTCTCAGTGATGGCCAATGACAGGACAAGGGGCAATCGGTACAAGCTGGAACATAAGAGGTTCCAGAGAAATACAGGGAAGAATTTATTTACTGTTCGGGTGAGGGAGCCCTGGCATAGGCTGCCCAGGTGGGTTGTAGAGTCTCCTTCTCTGGAGACATTCAAAACCTATCTGGATGAGTTCCTGTGTGACCTACTCTATGTGGTCCTGCTCTGGCAGGGGAGTTGGACTGGGTGATCTTTTGAGGTCCCTTCCAAACCTTAAGATTCTGTGGTTCTCTGTACATACGATCAGTAAAACTTGAGCCCTCTTCCCTGCAACACACCAAAACCAAGACAGTTCCAACAGCTGAACCACGTGTGCATTACAACCTCCACCCTGGTTTCCCTGAAGTAGGTTATAGGCTTTGTCATCTAACAAACTCTACCCCTTACTCTGGCAAAATGCAAACCCCACAGGGGTTACAGCACTTGGCTTGTGCATTCATGGCAAGCTTGCTGCCTCATTGCTGTGGACTGGGCTACTGACCTGCACCTCACTGCAGTGGTGCAAATTCTCAATATCAGGGCCAAGGCACCTTCTGGCTTCTCCCTTCCTACTTGTGCTGCTTTTGAGCTTTAGCCAACTGCCTGTCGCTTCATCTCTCTTAGGAACTGCATCAAGTGCCCGGCCCAGCCCGATGAGGCTCAGGAGAAAGTGCTCAAACCAGCTCTTGTCTGCAGTTTATTCCCTAATGTGCCTCCAACCATCTACTTCAGTACTCGTGATGAGAGAGGTGAGCTGGGCCCTGTGCTGGTGCAGGGTGGGAGCAGCCAGCCCGTTATTAGCAAGCAGCTAATAACAGGCTGGGTAGCAGCAGCTCCCTTTCACCCTTCCTGTGACAAGGCCCAGCAGTGCTGTGAGATCCAAAGGGCTGGAGTAAAATGATGGCTGCTCCCACAGGCTGGAGCATGAGTCAGGCTGCCACCAAATGTTTCTGCATCTCCCCTAGCCGTGGAGTCTTCTGCTCCATGCTAGTTCTGCAGAGGGGGCTATGCACCCTCCTCTGCAGACCTGGTGCCTGTGCATCAAACCAGTGCAGCTCTAGAAAATCCAGGTTTTGTGTTTGTTTTCTTCCCATCCTTATCTTTTTACCTTCCTAGTGGAAAAGCTGCCTTGGGAGCAGAGGAAGCTGCTGCGATGGAAAATGTGTGCAGTCACACCGAACATAGTGAAGCAAACTGTTGGCAGGTCTCACTTCAGAGTCAGCACAAGTAAGTTGTGGGAGGCTGAGAGCATCTGACACGTCATGTCCTCTGTCATGCCCTCCCTCTCCTGCAGCCTGTGGGCATGAGAAGGCAAAGTGCCAGCGCAGAGCAGAGCAGGAGCAATACAGGCTCAGCTCTGCAGGACACTGGGTTCCCATTTCTGCCCATCTGACCCTCAGTATCTGAGCTCTGTGAGTCTTGGCAGGGCTTGATCTCTCTCTTGCCTTGTCCCTAGCATGGACTACAAGGACTTCCTCCTGGGCTGTCAGGAGCTGAGGGACGGCAGAGCTGTGCTTTGTCTTTTTTGAGCTGTGCCTCTAGATGGTGCTGCTACTCTAAAGGAGGCTGGCACTTATCTCATGCCAACCTCAGTATCCCTGTGCCTTGCCCCCATGGGCTGAGGAAGAAGCCATCGTCTCTGACCATAGCCAGAGAGTTCTCAGGGTTGGGATCTTGTTGCTGAGGAGATGTGTGGGAGAGGGCTGGGGCAGCACCGAGCATTTGCAGCTATGATCCACACCCTGGCATGTGATCTCCCAGTAGTACGTACTGGGCTTCTGCGTGTAACAGGAGAGCTCTGCACAGGCCATTTTGGGGCTATAATGGGACACACAGCTCAGAGCAAGCTGTGGAAAGTCTTACAATGCTATGTGTTCCTCTGCAGTGCAGTACTCATTAGGCATCTGTTTTATTGACCTGCTGTAAAGCAGGGAAGTCAGGGTGCTGGGAGATTAAAGCCATTCCTTTGGCCCTGTGTGTGCCCAGTTCCCTGCAACGATCTTGTTTGCAAAGATATGACCCATCTGATTAACCAGATCCCACTCACAGCTTTTGGTTTGGCAGCTTTGCAGTAGTCAGTATGAGTGCTCTGTGCCATTGCTGTGCAGCATCCCTGGCACACTTCTGCTGGCCCCGGGAGGTAGAGTGCTGCTGAGTTGAGAGGGCTTTGTGAGTGGCAGGGTACCTGGTCATAGGCTTTTCTGGTTTTCCTGCAGAAAGCAATGACTGGCTGGGTTGCTGGGGCCACCACATGAAATCCTCCAGCTTCAGAGCCATCAAGGAGCACCAGAAGGTAAGAGATGCTTTGGACCGACCTCCTTTGTGAGCTTGAAGGGCATATTGGTAGCAGTTTGGGTGCCCCTCTTTTCTGGGCCAGTGGTTTGCTGGGCAGGCTGCCCTGAGTGTAGGAGCTGGTGTGGGAGGTGGACCCAAGGGACCCACACAGCTGGGTGAGCAGCCCCACTGCGAGAGGATCTGTGCTACAGACTGAGGCTGTAGCCAAGCTGTGGTCACTCATCTAAACGCTGGCACACAATTTAGAAGCAAGTGGGAAACCCCTAGAGTGGAGGATACTGCCAGAGGAGGCTCAAAGGCTGAAAGTTAGTGCCCTGCAGCTGCTCAGGCACCAGAAGGATGAGGTGGCAGCTGCTGGCTTTGTAGCTGGTGTGAGTCACCGTGCAGGTGGTTTTCCCTGCAAAGCTTCAGGAGCAGGTGGGTACTGACTTGATTCAATCCTGGGAGGGGGAGCAAAGAGTGTAACCCTCTGTGTTCAGAAAGGATGTGTCCTCTGGCCAGGGAGGAACAAGGGGTGGTCAGGAAAGTGGGGAAGCAAGGAGACCTCACAGCATCTGGGTTCCTTTCCAGCTAAACCACTTCCCCGGCTCATTTCAAATCGGGAGAAAGGACCGTCTGTGGCGCAACCTGTTGAAGATGCAGGCTCGCTGTGGGAAGAAGGAGTTCAACTTCTTCCCCCAGTCCTTCATCCTGCCCCAGGACATCAAATCACTCAAGAAAGCATGGGAGGAAGGAGCTACCCGCCAGAAATGGATCGTGAAACCCGTAAGCGCAAAGCAGAGCTCAGTCCTCTGTCCCATTGTAGCTGCAGGGAGATGATCTGAGCCCTCCTTGTTTGTTTCGCAGCCAGCATCAGCAAGAGGCATTGGTATCCAGGTCATCCACAAATGGAGTCAGCTCCCCAAAAGGAGACCGCTGCTGGTGCAGAGGTGAGTGAAGGCAAACAAGATGACATACAGGCTGGGACTTCAGAGTGTCTGGTCTGTCTGGCCAGGTCTGGGCTGCTGCAGCTACGTGGCAGAGCAGAAAAATATCTGATTCACATCTGGAAACTCAACTGCCTGGAAGGAAGGCTGGCTCTGGCAGCAGCAGCTGGGCTCGCTGGAGTGCTGCTGCCTCTGTGTAGATTTGTGAGATACAAGTGGGCTCTGTGGGCTTTCTGGAGCTTCTGTCTGGCAGGTGATCAGCCTCAGCTCTGCTGTGATCTTGCTTCCACTGCATTGTACACTGGGGTTTGGCATCTTTGGAAGCAAACAAACCTTATCTGGTGCTGCAGTAGGAAGTGAAATCCCAAGGAAGAGGTGGCAATTGCTAAAGATTTGTACTGAACCCAGTTAGACTGGGTCAGTAAGGGCCTCTGTGGGTGTGGATATTGGTCAAAGGGTTTCCCTGAAATAGCAGGATTGTCAATATCTGCTTCCCCTTTGGCAGAAAAATGAAATGGCTCATCTTGGTTGGAGGCTGTGATTCTGTGAGGCTGCTTTCTGGAAAGGTTCTTATGCTGTATTGGCTCCCTGTTCTCCCTGTCTGCTTCTCCTGCAAAGTGATAATCTTTCCTGTGGAAAAGCATGAACTTCTAGGGTGAATAATCAAATGATTTGGGTGAAAATTCTGCTCTCTGAAGCAAACCATCTGTGTGGCTCACTGCGTGTCTGAGGTGTTCCTGAATATTGTGATCAATCTTGTGGGCGTGGAAAAGCTACTGTGCCTTAGAGACAGGGAAAATCTGTTCAAAATTGAGCTGAGTGGAAGGGAACACTGCTCATGTACTGCAGGAGCTCTCTCTGCATGGCAGAGCTCTTGTTTTTTTTTTTTCATCCTCTCATTTTGACTGTGATGCATTAACTTGGAGATGCTGTGCAAAATGGCTTCTGCATTGATCTCTGCTTTTGCCAGGCCTTCTAAGGCGGGGGCTGGAGATGTTCTTGCACTGAAATCATGACCCTCCCCTCCCTGTGCTTGCTCCCCTCTGCAGGTATCTGCACAAACCCTACCTCATCGGCGGGAAGAAGTTTGACCTGAGGATCTATGTTTACGTCCCTTGCTACGATCCCCTCAGGGTGTACCTGTTCCAGGATGGATTGGTTCGCTTTGCCAGCTGCAAGTGGGTGCTGCAGGAGAACCCTGTTGGGGGGCTGCTGCAGTGCTGAGGTGTCAGGGGGGCTGTGGTACCTGATGCTGGGGGACTGTTTCTTTCCAGAAACAGTCTGGAAACACACAGGGTCACTGCAGGTGACGATGTTGAAAGGGAATGTGAGAGGATCCTCTTGTTTATCCGCCGTCCCCAAG
The DNA here is from genome assembly GCA_013401255.1 of Urocolius indicus. Lineage (NCBI taxonomy): Eukaryota > Metazoa > Chordata > Aves > Coliiformes > Coliidae > Urocolius > Urocolius indicus. Next base: position 30,176 of record WBNH01002761.1, read on the forward strand.
GCAAGATGAGCTCAGTTTAAAGCAGTTGTTGAAGTACACTGCTTCATGCTGCATAAGAGCTGGCATACTAGCAACTGAGATTTTGGTCTGCTTTTGACTGTATTGCCTTGGGCTGCTGCAGCTTTGTCGGTGCTTTTGCTCACTGATTCTCTGCTCTTTCCTTAAGGACATGCTCAGACTGCTTGTGCTCCTGTTGCCTCCTCCAGGTACTCCTCCTCAATGAAGAGCCTCAGCAACAAGTTTGTGCACTTGACCAACTACAGCGTGAACAAGAAGAACTCAGAGTACAAGTCCAATTCGGATGAGACTGCTTGTCAGGGACACAAATGGTAGGTGAGGTGCTGCTTTTAGGCCACAGGACAGCACCTTCTTTGCCCTGTTAAGTCAACCTTTTTTGTGTATTCCTACCCAAAACTTGAAGGCACTTCGAATCTGCTCCTGCTTGGGGAAACGGGAGGAGCAGAGTGATTGTAGCATGGGTTAGTTTCTATGGAATCTGGACAGTCTCTCTGGTTTGTGACTCATCCTGTTTGCTGCTACTTGGGCTGTGCTTTTGGCTCATCCTGCCTGTGTCTGTGCCCATCCTGCTTCCAACACTGCTCTCGTCTCTGCTCACTTGTCCCCTTGCCCTGTTGCAGGGGTGATGGGATGTGCTTAAAGCAGAACCTGATTTTTTTTTTTGCTGTTAGAACTTGAATGGGTAATTGTGATGCTTAAACTGGCTAGATGGGAACTTCTGCCCATCTCACTCTTGACTTCCCTGTGGAGGCAGAGAAAGGGACGATCCTGGTGCAAAACTGGTACCTGATGTGCTGCTTAGGGTGAGCAGGAGCAGCAGTGCCATTTGTAGGCATTTGGGAGCAGGGCTGCAGTCTTGCAGGAGTTCCTGTTCCCTGCTCTCCCATGGGTGGACGGATCCAAGGCCCCAGGCACTTGTCTCTGATTCCACAGCGGTATCTGAACTCTTTTAAAAATAGTGCAGGATAGAGTTCTCAATCCATGGGCCTGGGCAGGGCTCCTTCCCTTCAAAGGGAGCTGCAGAAGGTGGTTTGCTGCAGTCGGGTTGCTTTCTCTGACCTGCACCTGCCCACACAGTGGTCTGTTCCTCCACTGGGACTTTGAGAAGGGTCTGCTGTCCCCTAGCAGTTGGAATCCCATGAGGGTGGGATTGTGTGGGTGTTCAGTATGGCCGTGCACGTCCAAGCTGGCTGCTCCCGTGCTCGAGAGGAGAGCGGCTGTGATCCTCTGCACCTCGCCTGCTGGAGGCCTGACCTTTGGATTCCTGGCCAGGAGCCACACGCTCTCGCTTGAGCAACATCTGAGCATCCTTGGCTCGGGCTCAGAGTGCCTCACAGTGCTCACTGTGCTGTGGGATACACCTCGAAAAGCAGAGAGGCTCCCCCCTCTCATCTCCTTCTCTGAATGTTTCAGACGTTTTCCTCCAGCCCTGAAGCTGCGAGATTTACGGGGGTCTTGCTGGGTTCCTGCTGAGCTGCTTTGCAGTGCTGCGGGGGAAGGCCTGCAGGAAGGGCAGGTTTGCTGAGGACGTGGAGGAGGAGAGAAGAGAAGATCTGGCCCTGACTTACCTTGTTCCTGTGCTAATTTAGGACCTATTACACCAGTGCTGGAACAAATCTATGACACATTTACATTCCTAGCAGCTTGGGCCTACAAGAAAAATGACTGTGCCAGGGCTTTGTTAAGGCTCTTCTCTGCTCTCACTCCCCTAGCGAGGCTGGGCAGCGAGAGCCACCTTCTATCCTTTCTGTCTCCCAGGGCACTCAAAGCTCTCTGGAGTTACCTGACCCAGAAGGGAGTTAATAGCGAGGCCATCTGGGAGAAGATTAAGGACATCGTTATCAAAACCATCATCGCGTGAGTCCTGGCAGCCCTCGCTCTATGCCCAGGGTGGGGTGCACCCTGGACCCTCTGGCTTTCCAGTCACAGCCCTCTTGCTCTTCATCTAAGTGCTACTAACCACTGCTGCTGGCTTCAGTATTTCCTTTCTCTCGCCCTGGGGCTTGTGCTCATTCTGCAAAGGGTAAATAGACCTTACATTACCTGGCTCTGCCTGCAGTGCAGGGAGAGGGGACAGGGGAGTGCAGCGTACCTGACGCTGCCCAGCTTGCCACTGCTGTGCCCAAGAAGAAAGATCCCCTGGTGCAGGATGGATCTGATGTTGAGAGGTGTGTCCTGCCCGCCAGGATGCGATGCTGGCTCCACAGGCAGCACAGCAACAGCAGCAGCAGCAGCAGCACCTCCCAGCCCTGTGCCTGTCTCTCAGCCCACTCGCTCCCTCAGCACGTGGCTGCACGCGCTCAGCCTCAGCGGCACGTACTGGGGGCAGGCAGAGCTCTGCTGCCTGACTGCTGGAAGCCAGCAGTGTTCTGTTCCTCACCTTGCAGATCCGAGCCCTACGTCAACAGCTTGCTGAAGATGTACGTGCGGCGGCCGTATTGTTGCCATGAGCTGTTTGGGTTTGATATCATGCTGGATGAAAACCTCAAACCCTGGATCTTAGAGGTCAACATTTCCCCAAGGTAAAGCAGATGCTGAGCCACAGCAGAATGGATAATGGCCTTTCTTTTACCACAGAGTGAATGTGGCTCTTGAAGCACTCTGTGCTGAAAGATTGTGGGCTTTGAAGCCTCCCTCTCCGGATTGCGGGAATCAAAGTCCTCCCTGTATGTGAAAGCAACATCCATCCGCGGCTCAGAAAGCTTTGCTGGGCGTGCTCCAGCTAGAGCCAGGGAAGTGTACGTTAAAAAAGGAAGGCTGGGGAAGGATGCGTTGTGTAGGGAACGGTGATGGCAGAGATTTCTTCTCTGTGTGGGCAGGAGTGGTCGGCGGCTCCGCTGTCTCCGGTGCCGTTCCGTGCTTGCTGCCGGCAGCCGGCACGCAGCGGGTGTGAGCTGGGCACAGGGCTGTAGCCCCACACGGGGCTCTGGGAAAGGGTTTGCTGGTTTGCAGCAAATCTGGGCACAAGTGGAGAAATGGTGGGGAGTCCCCATTGGAAGACCTGTTGTCAGGATTTTTCTCTCCGTGAGTCAGGGCTGGCTGTGTCAAGGTGAGGCTCGGCATGGACTTTGTATCCCAGTCGGTATTAACCCAGGGAGTGATCTCAGGGCTATGGGGCTTGGCACCTCTGTTGTAGCACTCAGACTACTGTGATGCTTCCTTCTCACAGCCTTCACTCCAACTCCCCACTGGACGTGAGCATCAAGGGCCAGATGATCCGGGACCTCCTCAACCTCGCCGGCTTCGTTCTGCCCAGCACAGCCAGCGTGGCCTCAAGGCTGCAGACACAGAATGGCTCTACCTGCAGGTCAGCCCCCTTCTCTGTCAGAGAGACACACTTTTCTCTAGAGGACTTTCATCTGAGGGCTGCTTGCAGCCCAGCAAACACTGTTTTTTATGCTGTTGAGAGCCTATACTTGCTGGTCCTTCAGCTATGGGGTTGAGAGACTTGCATCACTGCCTGGGTATCTGATTCCTGTGTTCTCTTCGAGGCAGAAGGATTTATGTCCTCTCTGCAGGTCCATAGTTGGAAGTGAGGCCAGTGTCATTTGTGCTTGCTCTGCAATTAGTCAAGTTGTGCTCTCTCCTCCTTCCCCCTGCCAGAACTAACATGATGCTGAGCTGCGCTGCCTCTCTGTTTTCTTGGAGGCCTGGCTGGCTGCGTTGGGGCTGGATCTGCTTACCTTCTACCCCCAGGGCTGACGTGCTGTTGCTGCCTTAAGCGTGAGCAAGAGGAGCACCTGTTATTTTGCAGAGGCTGGAGTGATCTGTTCCTGAGGCAGGACTGCAGGTGTCAGAGGTTCTAGCCCTACGGGTGGGAATATGCACAGTCTTACCGTGCAGCTAATGTGACTGGTTTTTGCATAAAGCTAATTCCTGGCCGTGTGTCTACCCAGGCCCCTGCTCCTTCTATGTTTCCCCACTTGTACTGGTTTCAGACCTGACACTGTGGAGAAACCAGTCACATTCCCTGCAGCAGAGCAGCCACAGGCCACATGTCACAGCGGGAGCAGCTTCCTGGGGTGAGCACCAGCACCTGGGGATGTGTGGGCATGCTGAGAGACAGGGCTCTTGCCCTCTGCCTGCCCTGTGCCTCCAGCAAAGGGAAAAGCTTGGAGCATGGGCCCCTTCCAGCCAGGGAGCTCTCACCAGCTAATCTGCAGCACGTTGATCACAGGCTCATTTGTGGCTCGTGACAGAGTTGCTGAAGGGCAGGTGTCCCCGGAGGGACCTACAGGGGATTAAGCAGATCCTTAACATGCTTTGGATGGTGCATTACCAGAGTTCCTGCATCCAGGGGCAAGCTTGCTTAACCATATCCCCTACCCTGGGAAGGATATGAAGGGTTTTTATTGCATATGGGCATAATTCCAGTAGGTCTGTATGTTCCCCAAGCACTATGCAGCGCAGCCTTGAGGCTCCGCGCTCCCTGTGTGGATCCACACACAACTATTTTTGCATGAGCAAAACAAATTAGCTGTGTTGATATAAGGGTTAAAAGGTGTTGGATAAGTATCTCCCAGACTCTGGCATCCACAAATGGTTCAATGGAGTGCTTAGAATAGTTTAGATAGTTACTGGCCAGATCACACAAAAGGCCAGGATTTGCCACGGCATGTGGAGCTGGTGGATGTTACAGGAGGAAGTTTTTCATCTAAGAGTTCCCTTCTTCCTTACACAATACCAGCACCAAGTACTTGTACTCCCTGCTCTGTGGTTCCAGTTAGGAAGCCAAGTTCCAGGCAGCATGTAAACATGAGATCCCAGCAGCCTTCAAGTGCTGTGAATCAGTCTTTGGCCCTCTTGCATCCCACATGGGTGTGAGCAAGGCCACGTTTCACCTTTTGGGTGAAGGAAGGTTGAAATGCCTCAGCAAGGAGCTGGCAGGGCCCTTCCAGTTCCTCTACTCATGTCCTTCCTGGGCCCTGTGCTGATGCACAAGGCTGTTCGGTACATTGCTGATCTTGGAACTAGTGAAACCCTTGAAGATAGTGTTCTCTCCTCCATGGCATCTTCCCGAGTGTGTCACTGCTCTCACAGAAGTTGCTGGGAGCAGCTTTGCCATGACAAGACTTTGTCTTCTCTGCTTAAGTGCTCTACTGCCTCCTTTTGTGTCCTCAGTCTGGGCAATGCTTTGAAGGAGAAGCCCAAGCCAGCATCTGAGCATTTCATAGCAGAGAAGATGAAGAAGGCCTATTACTTAACGCAGAAGATACCTGACCAGGTATGACACAGCCTCCTCTGATACTCACACCATCCTGCCAGGCCACTGTCCCAGCCAGTCCCTTGCCCCTCTCCAGACTGTGTCCCTCTGTGGGGACAGACAAGTGATAGGCAGCAGTTGGCCTCCAGCAGGTTACAAGACAGCTGGTCAGAAAGAAATTGGGTTTGCTTACACCACTGCTGCACTGGCTCATCATGACCTGAACACAGGCACATGCTGAGGGGCACGTTAGCCGCCAGTCCCCAGGCAGGGCCTGAGCACCTCCTGCTCCTCCTTGGGTCTCTGCACAGCTCTAGTAGCCTTCCCCTGCTGTCCCCATGCAGGTGAGCAGGGACATTTGCCTTGTCTGCCACCTGGCAACTTCTGTAAGAGAGGCTGGGCTGGAGCCTTGGGGTATCCCTCAGCTCTGTGCAGCACCCGTGTCACCGCTCAACCTCTCCCCATGTCGCAGAGATCCCCCACACACAGACGCCTCTGCGGAGAGACCCGGAGAAGTAGGAAGGTGGGAAAGAGGACAGACAAAATGTAGTTCATGTCTCCCCTAACCCCAGCTCGCTCTCATCTACAGGATTTTTATTCTTCTGTGTTGGACACGCTGACCCCAGGTGACGTCCGTGTCCTGGTGGAGGCGGAGGACGAGTACTCGCGGCGTGGGCAGTTCGAGCGGGTGTTCCCCAGCCACGGCTCCATGCGCTACCTGCGCTTCTTCGAGCAGCCTCGCTACTTCAACATCCTGCTCACCCAGTGGGAGCTCAAGTACTACTCGAACAAACAGAAAGGTAAAGTGCCAACAGAGAGCCTGACACGCTCACCTGAGTCACACCGGCTGCCCGCTGAGGCTTCCGAGCTGGGCACATGGAGGGGGAGCTGCCTGCCTGCCCACCAGCTGAGGGGAGGAGATGTGGTACCCTCCCAGACTGCTTCCAGTACCACAAAAAGCTTATTCAGAGTTGATGAGAAGTGTTGACTGCTCTGGTAAATGCAGCAGCAGCACTTCTAGGTGCCCTGGGGCTGAAGCAGACTGGGGTGCCACCTTCAGCCTTTAGCTCTGGCCTCTTAGTGCATTCCTCTGCCTTCCTTTGAGGAAGAAACAGCTGGAGTCACTGAGCTTTACTCTTTACATGAAGTCTGTGAAGTGAGGGAAAAATTGGGCCTATTCCCTGGTCTCTTGCTGCTTTCCAATTGACGAAAACCTCTCAGTGTGCACACAGAGGAATTTTTCCTAAACTCTAGAAATCCAGCTATCATTTCCACCTTTCCAGGACACAACTCAGGATTTTAGTGAAAACCATCCTTTAATGAGGCATAGCTGGGCAGGACCAACTCCTTCACACTCAGAACTGTCTCTATCAGAGCACCATTAGAGGCTATTTAGGAGAGAGAACCAGTGAGGTCTAGTGTGAAGAGTCAGAGAGCTTGAAAAAGAAAGAGACTGTGGCTCAGGGCTCTCCATCCAGCACTTGATCTAGCTGGAGAGGCTTCTGGAGGAGCTGGCTCTGCACTGAGGTGACTGTATGTGTGCTCCTAGCTGGGCTGTCAAGCAGAGAAGGCAGGAAAAAAAAAACGCTTTTGTCACTTTTCCCTGGTGTTAAAGCAAATATCAAAGGGGTCGATAAGTCTTTCACAGAGAGACAGTAACCTCATAGCCCTCTCCAGCTGCACTGTCAGCATGTGTCATCCTTTGCCTTGCAAATACCTTTGCTGGACGCTCTCCTGTCAGCTGGAGGAAAGATCCTGTCATCATTCCTGCTCGAGTGCTGCCCTGAACTTTGCTGCTCAGGCTGGGGTTGTGGTTCAGTGCCACAGTTTCCCTGAAGCAGCCTGACAAGTGGATTTGTTCTGCACCTCTGAGCAAAACCCAGCCTCCTCCGATCCCTTCCCCGTTCCCTCGTGTCCCACACAGCCATTCTCTCTCCCTGGCCAGCGAGGTGCAAAGCCCAGACTGGGGCACAAAGCTGGGACAAGGCTGCTGAGCTGCTCATCTCCTCTCAGCCCCTAGTACGTGGATTTGGTTTGGTTTTTTTTCCCCCAAGGTCCTGGGGTTGCTGAAAGGTCACTGAGGAGCAGAGTTTGGACAGCAAGGATTCCTCCTATAGCCAGGGCTGGTATCATATAGCAAACCACAGTAACTCCATCTGGACAGCATCAAGTTCTTGGCCATTGCTCTGCTGGTTCTTAAATCTCAAGGCACCTTAGCTTGCTCTGTGGCTCTTACAAAAGCAGGAAGAGAGCGGTCCTGGATCTCTCAGTATTTCTGGGTTACCAGAGAGCAGGGAACTTGGCTGGAGTGGGGACAGCTAGCAGGAGGCCTTGTAGGAAGTGGAGCCTGTTCAGCACAGTGGGACACATGGCTTTGCTTCAAGGTGACCTCCCTGTGCTCTGGAGCAGCAGTTGTGTGCGTGGCTGCAGGCTGCTGCTGGCCTCCTCCTGTGGCAGTGATGGAGGCCGAGTACAGCCCCGCATGGACCCGTGCAGGGAGGAGAGCACGCTCTGGGATGCTGCAGCTGGCGGGTGCTGTGTGAGGAGGAGGTTGCCCGAGCTGCCTTCCTCTGGGAAAGGGGCTGCTGAGAGCAGAGCTGCTCTACATTTGCACTGCAGCAGCCTGCACCGGTGCAGCCCCGATCAGGTGCTGCCGTTGGCAGGTGCTATGCTCAGGGGAGCAGCCAGCCTGGTCTAATTTGGCAAATCCTGCATTGCCCCAGTTTCCCTGCTCAGCTGAGCCTGCTGCACGGCGTGCCTGGCTCCCTGGGAGGAAGGCAGGCGCTCAGCAGCCCACGTGCTGGCACTCCTTGGTGTTTGCTCCTACAGAGGGTGAATGCCCGTGGTTTACCCCACGTTTGCTGGGGCTCAGGCACGTGTTCAAGCGGTTACTGCACAGCAGGTACTGCACGGGCAGCATGTGTGTGTGCCTCAAGCTGGGAAAGCTTTAACTCCCTGCAAACTTGGTCGTTCCTTCTCACTTCATCTTTTCTGCTACATCCTAGGTCTGGAGCTGCTGAAGAACTGGTGTGTCAAAGGGTACCACGCTGGGGCAGGGACAGAGTCAGCCCAGATGGTATGTGTGGCTGTGGGTGAGCTGGGGAGAGGTGGTTGTTTGCCTGAGTGGGCACAGAGCCTGCTTGTTCTGCTCCCTGCAGTTCCTGCCCTCCCTGTTTGCCCTCTGTTTTCCACTCTGCCAAGGCCTCCAGGAGTCTGTGGAAAACCCCCACGCTTCTCTATCTCCTACCAACACTAAGTCCACCCAGTATATCAGATCTGCAAGCACTTTGCATCTGAATACCCTTGGGAGCTCTGAGCACAGCCCTGCATATTTGGTCCCTGGCCTGCCCTTTCTTCCCCTTGAGGGAGCCATCTCTGTCTGTCACTGCTGCTCCTTAACGTCAGGCTGATCCACTGAAAGAAACCCACTCTTTTTGACCTCGAGATGCTGTGCTCCCACTTGCAGCAGGAGGATTCATTAAGCAGAGAGCAAAGAGTGCTCTGTTTGCTATTCTGGGAGCAGTGTGGTGGCAGTGCCGATGTACAGCAGCGTGAGGCGGCTCAGGCTGAAGCGCACCGGGACAGCCTATGGCACAGTGCAGCAGGCTTGAGTGGGCTTTGCCACTGCCTAAATAGCCCTTTGGTTGTCTTTTCTCCTGCAGTGGTCGTTGCCAAAGTCTTTCTTACTCCAGAAGAGCGGTGTTCCATCAAATAGCTTCAGCAAACTGGAACTGGGCAAACTGGGGTGAGTTTGAGCCCACTGTGATGTGTGTGGTGTTCATAGTGTGGCCTTAGGGTATCCTGAGAGACAGCTGGCAGCAGGGAAAGCAGCTTTGTTGGAGGGAAGAGGAAGAGGTTGGCTTGCAGGCTCTGAAGCTAACCTCCGCTCTCCAGAGAGGCAACTGGTGGGGCTGGCATGATGTCTCTGTGCCTGGGCCTGCCTCCTTGGCACTGTACACCCAGCTCAGATGGGAGCGGGGCCCAGAGCAGCCAGACTGGGTGATGTCTGGGGTTGTTGCAATCAGGACGTGCTGGCAAGATGTTCCCCACAGAGACCTGATGTGGCCAGCAGTTAGCAGAGGCCCTCAGCTGCAGTGTGGGGCCGGGGGAACAGAGAGGCCTCCGGGTCATGTGCACCCTGTCAGCTTCCCTGAGCAAAGCTGAGCTGTGAAATGGGGGCTGCTGGCCTCAGCACCTTCCTGCAGAGAAGTGGAGAGCTGGAGTTCATCTGGGTGAACCCAAGCGACAGGCAGGCACAGTCCTGGTCTCTGATGCGAAGGGAAAGGGCATCCCTGCTCCTGTGCCCAGGCCAGGGTGGAGCTGGGTTTAGCTGCAGGCAGAGGCCAGGCCGTGACCCCTAAGGTCCCGTCAATGTCTTGGGTGTCTGTTGTGCTGAGTGGTGCTGCCGGGGATTAGAGAATGAGTAGGTGAGCCTGGCAGCCCTGTCTCTCTGTGTGCAGTGATACTGCAGAGGAATGTTGCACCATAGCCCTTCTGATCCCTCCTTGCTGTCCCTAAGCAGCACGGGCTCTCCTCTCTCCCGCAGCTCGCTCCTCCCTGCCGCGGCTGAGGACGTCGGGCACTGCCGGGAGCCCGGCCCCACTCACAATTTACCTCTCAACAAGTGCACTGCTGGAGCCGGCCAGAAAGCCACGGGCTGCCTCTCGGACGCTGCCCTGGTGCTGTGAGCAGGCAGGGGCCGGCCCTCCCCATGCCAGGGGACTCCTCAACCTACCTCAAGGGCAGAGACGGGAGCGGTGAGCGGAGTGCGAGGGCGGCGGCAGCCCCCCTGTGCCACACACCGGCTTGGGGGGATGTTTATAGAGAGGGATGTTTCACTGGGCAAAGAGGAGAGCTGTGCAACTTCCAGTTTTGAAACAAATGGCAAAGCTTGGGGCCAAGGCTTCTGTCTGGCTTTTGTCCAGGGCCACTCTTAACACCCGACTGCTGGTGGTGGTGGTTTCTTTCCTATGTGGGAGCAGGCTGAGCTCGGGGTCAGCGCAGCCTTCCCGGGTGAGCTCTCACTTGCCCCTGTCTCTGTGTCCCGAGTCGCTGGGAGCTGGATCAGCTCCTGCCCCTGGAGAAAAATCCCTGGCCACCATCCCTCTCCTCTGGAAGGAGTGGGGCATGGGACTTCCAGCTGACCTGGTTCCTCCTTTCTGAATGCTTGTGCCACCATCCTGCCCTTCCCCGGCCTCGGGACTGGGGGAGGGACCTTGGGCTTGCACAGAGATGATGGGTACAGCAGAGCTTGGGTTGGGTGTGGGGCTGCCCAGGAGGGAGCATCCTCTCCAGGCCATCAGCTCTCCTGGATGACACACAGCATGTGTGTGGGGACTGCAGACTGGTGCTCTTCTCCTGGGCTCTGTTCTCCGTTTTCCTTTCGTTTAACAAGGATTTCTATTAAAGTTTGTTATTCAGCTGCTCTCCTGGCCTCTGTCTGCCTCCATTTCCCTGACTGCTTTGGGTCTGTGGGGCAGCTCAGCTCTCCCCGGGCTTCACTGGGCTCTGGTACAGGAAGGGTTTGTGCTGCCACCCTCCTGTTCCCCTGACCTTCCCAGAACTGGGGTCCATTCTTGCAGCCTCAGGCAGGTAAGCATGTCCCCCCCCCGCCTCAGGGAGCAGCTCCCAGCACAGCTGTTGGGGTCGGGGATCTGCCTTATGGCCCTCCACCATTAACTGAAGGGGCTGGAGCAGCCCAGCCTTGCAGCAGGGGAGGGAGGGATTGTGTCCCCTGAGTTGTCCCTTTCTGGGGACACATCTCTGCTGCCTGGCTTGGGCAGGACAGTCTCTCCTGTGACTTGGGCTGGTTGCTTGAGGCCTGGGGAGGTGCCGAGCCCCAAGCATGGGCCCTGGGGCTTGCGGAGAGGCCTCCCCACTGCCCTGAGCTTGGGCCCTGTTTCTCCGGTCTCCTTGGTTACAATCTCATCGCTCCTCGGCTTCTCTCCAGCACCTGAAAATAGCCTCGGCAAGTGGAGCTGCCTGCTGCCTTGCTGCTGCCAGCAGCCGGCGGGGCCCGGGCTGGAGCCAGGCTGCCTGCCTCGGCGCAGCTGCAAGGGCCCGGCCCCAGCGTGTCCTGTCACCAGCACCGAGCCTCCCTGCCTTGAGGTGGCACCGGGGCACAGTCCCTCTGCTCCTTTGCCCCCCGCCGTGGGCCGGGGTCCAACTGTCAGCCAAAACCACTTTGTCCCCTTGGCCCAGCAGCCACCAGCCCACAGCTGCTCTTGGTTATTTGAACCTTCCTGAAATAGAAATGGAGGCGGGAGCGGGTGGAGGGTGAGCAGGAGGGGGTGGCTCTGGGGGTGAGGAAGCAGGGACCCCTCTTTCCTGGCTGCCCCCGCCCTGGTACCCGGGCTGACAGAGCTGCAGCAGGACCCCCAAGGCTGGGGCAGCGCTCAGGGTTCCCGGCTGCTGCGGTGGCTGCCCGGCCCGGGGACGGACACAGCCCTCCTCCCGCATCCCTGGGGGCGTGGGGGATGCTGTGCCCCCATCCCCGGAGGGGTGGGCAGCACCTGGGGGACAGGGCCGCATCCTGGCAGGGATGGACAGGGGGACACATAAGTTTTCTACCCCCAGACGTCTCTCCATCATCACCCTTTCCCTTGCATCCCCAGGGCCAACGCTGGCCCCGGGGCCATCCGCTCCAGCCCGTCGCGGTGGCTGCGGGTGCTGCACGGTGGCGGCAGCAGTGTCCCCGTCCCCTCCTCTCCGCTTCCCCCCTCCTCTCGCTGGCGGGGGCACGGCTGGCATTGCTCGCTGACACCCTATCTGCCAGGGCCCCGCCAGCCGCGGGCCCAGAATAGCAGCGCTGCCCCGCAGTCGGCATGGAGCGGCTCCCCGGCCCCGCCGCGCCCCAGGTACGGCTGGTTGTGGGGTGGGGGGGGGGTGGGGGGGAGAACACACGTCCCGATAGCTCCACACTTGGGGACGGGCCCCCTCGGGGTGGGAGGATGTGGGGAGCTGGCGGTCCCCTTCCCACCGCCGTGACAATAAGGAGCAGGAGCGCGGGCTGGCTCGCCCTGCCTGCCCCGGCTGTCCCCAGCCCCCGGGGAACGGCAGTGCAGGGTCGCCCCTGTCCCAGCCTCGGCTCTGTGCTCCTCTGACAGCAATCCCCGCGCCTTCGTTGTGGCAGGGCCGTCGCCGTCGCTCTGTGCCCGCGGGCTCGCGCTCCGGGGCTGCTCGTGCCGCTCTGGTGACGGCGGCTCTGCGGGGGCAGCGGGTCAGCCCGGGCTCGCCTCCCGCCTGCCCCGGGCTGCCCCCTTCTTACTGTCGGCTGTCCCGGGGCGGAGCTGGGCCCGGGGCGCAGGTGGGGCTGGCGGGGCTCCCGGCAGGCACGGCCGGGATTTACACCTTGGGGCTGCGAGAGGGAGACGGTGGGAGCGGAGCCGCCGCGGGACGGGGAGGGGAGCCGAGGGGACCCGCCACCTCCTGCCCTGACCCGAGGACCGTCCCCTCTGCCGCTCCCCGAGCACGGGGACAAGCTGGGGGTCCCGGACTGGAGGCGGGGGACACCCCGGAGGGGCTGAGCTCAGTCTGCATCCTCAAAGGACCGACCCGTCTGCCCGGCTTGCGGGGGATAGAGCAGCCGGGTGGGTGCAGGCAGCAGCCAGCAGCGGGTCAGGGGCCGAGGCTGGCTCCTGCTGACCGCCCTCCCCACCACTACCCGCCGTGTTTCCCCTCAGGTGGCGATGCTGGATGCTGCTGCCCTCCCTGAGGAGGAAGGTGAGTGACAGGCAGCGCTCGAGATGGGGCTGGCTCACTCATACAACGATCCCACCGGTCCTCTGCCCACCCTGCCCTGCTCCTCAGCAGCTCCCAGTGCCACCCCCCCCGCCCCAGACCGGAGGGATGCAAGGCTGTGTGCTGTGGAGTGGGGAACGGGAGGTGGTGTCTGTGGGCAGCATCACCTCCAGCAGCATCCCCCTGCTTCCCGAGGCAGGAGGGTGCTGAGGCTCAGCAGCTCAGCTCACTGGCCAGGGCTGGGCTGGCTTTGCCTGCAGGGTTCCCAGAGGCTCTGTGCCCCAGGGAGGAGGCAGAAGAGGAGGAAGAGGAGAAGGAAGAGGATAGGTGGAGGAGCCCAAGACCTGTCACCTTCACGCTGGGGAACGAGGTGCTGGGGTTGGGCCCGGAGAATGACCTTCAGAGCCCTGATGCCGAGGTCTATATGCACTTCATGAGGAGCCACTGCTGCTACGACGCCGTCCCCACCAGCTGCAAGCTCGTTGTGTTCGACATCTCCCTGGAGGTGACAAAGCAGGTGGTCGGTGGGGACGGACCGAGGGGAGCAGGCTTGAGGACTCGCTGCTGACCCCCTCCCTACTCCACCAGCAGATCAAGAAAGCCTTCGTGGCACTGGTGGCCAATGGGCTGCGTGCCGCCCCGCTCTGGGACAGCAAGACACAGAGCTTTGTGGGTGAGTGCCGGCGGTGCCACCCGGCCCCTGCCCTGCCTGGCAGCGAGGCTGTGGGCGGCACTGCCAGCCCCGTGTGTCTCCGCAGGGATGCTCACCATCACCGACTTCATCAACATCCTCCACCGCTACTACCGCTCACCCCTGGTGAGTGAGGCAGGGAGGTGATGCGGGGCTGGTTTGGGCATGGCGCAGGGAAGGACTGTCCCCACCTCTCCCGGTCCTCTCTTCTCCCTCCTGGGCCCCTCTTCATCACTAAACTATGACCGGGGGATGCTGTGGACCAGCCCAGAACCTGCTTGGTGGCCCCTCTGCCCAAGATGTGACTCCTGCATTGAGGGTGATGGGGTTGGGATGCTTGGGGAAGGGGGCAGTGCCCCGGAGTTCTCTCAGTCCCCTGTGATCTGGACATCTCCTTGCCCTCAGGTTCAGATCTACGAGGTGGAGGAGCACAAGATTGAGACCTGGAGAGGTAAAAAACCTCAGGGGGTGATGGGGATAGCTGGGCTGGAGATGTCATGCATCCCCATGACGGGGCTGGGGGACTCCTCCCCTCTCTCACCTCTCTCCCTTGGCAGAGGTGTACCTGCAGGGCTCCTTCAAGCCGCTGGTCCACATCTCCCCGAGCCATAGGTGAGCGCCTGCCTGCTGAGGGAGAGCCCCTCCTCTCCCCCCGACCCGGGGGTGTGCCCGGGATGCAGCCCTCCCCTTCCCGTGTCCCGTCACCCGCAGCCTCTTCGACGCTGTCTACTCCCTGATCAAGCACAAGATCCACCGCCTGCCCGTCATCGAGCCCGTCTCAGGCAACGTCCTGCACATCCTGACGCACAAGCGCATCCTCAAGTTCCTCCACATCTTTGTGAGTGCCAGGGCTGCGTGGGCACAAGCCTGGGTGTGTTGTGGTGCGTGTAGGTGCCAGCCCTGCCCTGCCCTGCCCTGCCCTGCCCCCACTGCAGGGCTCCACCATCCCCAAGCCGCGCTTCTTGAAGAAAACGGTGCAGGAGCTGTGCATCGGCACCTTCCGCGACGTGGCCGTCGTGCCCGAAACCGCCCCCGTCTACACGGCCCTGGAGATCTTCGTGGACCGCCGCGTCTCTGCCCTGCCCGTCATCAACGATGCCGGTACCCGGGGGAGGGGACCAGCAACTCCCCCGTGTCCCTCTGCCGGCGGCTTCAGCCCCGTCCCCATCCAAAACCGCTCTCCTGGCCCGTAGGGTGCCCCTTGGGGTGCAGGGGGAGCACAGTGAGTGGGTCCTCAGGGCCCCCTCCCCAGCTCCTGCACCGTCTCTGTCTCTCCTTGCAGGGCAAGTGGTCGGCCTCTACTCCCGGTTCGATGTCATTGTGAGTACTCTGTGTGTTTGCACAGCCGGGCACGAGTGGGGCCCCTTGCACGTCGCTCATGGGGTGCCCAGACCTGCCCCTGCCCGTGCAAACCCACCCCACGTGCAGTGACACGGATGTGCCGGCGCAGATCTGCCCCCCTCTCCCTGCATCCCCTCACTGCGCATCGGTGTGCATCCCTGCCATGCTGGCTACAGGGGCACACGCTGGGGCACTGAGCAGAGCCGCCTCTCCCACAGCACCTGGCAGCCCAGAAGACCTACAACAACCTGGACATCAGCGTGCGGGAGGCTCTGAGGCAGCGCAGCATCTGCCTGGAGGGCGTCCTCACCTGCTACCCCCACGAAAGCATGGAAGATGTCATCGACCGCATGGCCGAGGAGCAGGTGAGTGGCCGGGATGCCTCGCTCCAGCACCGGCCCCAGCTTCACACCGCCCGACCCACCCGTGACAGCTCTACCCGCTCCCACAGGTCCATCGCCTGGTTCTGGTGGATGAGAACCAGTACCCGCTGGGCATCGTCTCCCTCTCCGACGTCCTCCAGGCCCTTGTGCTCACTCCCGCAGGTATCGATGCTCTTAACTCTTAGCCCGCGACGCTCCGTCTTTCTCCACTCGCACACTCCATTTCTCTCCACTTCAGGTAGGCGCCGTTCCCCCGCCACCGCGTGCCTGCCACCCACCCTTTGTCACCCCCTTGCTCGGGCCACTCACCTCCCCCTCAGCCAAAGCGGCTCTGGGGGACTGAGGTGGCCGGGGCTGGGGTCTGGCAGCGCTGGGTGCCCAGGTGGGGATGGCTGCACTCAGATACTGTGTGTCCTTGGGGCCACAATTCTGGGGGTCCCGATCCCCGATGTCTGTTAACAAGGACGGGGGCACCTGCCATAGAGACACCACCCCCACTCCTATCCAGGCAGCTTTTGCAGGGCTTTGGGCTGGATGAGACTTTTCAGGTGTGATGCACCCTAGGACAAAAGCCCTTTTTTTTTTTTTGACCTTGCCTCAAAACCTGAGCCACTCCAGTGTCATTTCTGGGGGACACGAAAGGGACAGACTCCCACTCACTCACCCCAGGCATGCTGCCCACCACTAGCCATATGCACAGCCTGGCCAATCCACGAGCCATGGCTGCCACAGCCTTCCAGCCCCTCACCCGTGGTGGTCCCAAAACTGCTTGTTCAGGGACAGGGCTCACTCCTGGGCTGCTCTGGGTGGCCACTTGCGCCAGGCTCTGCTTGCCACCGCCTGGTGAGTCCTTGGCAATGGGTGGGCGGAGCACCAACACCCAATGTGGCACCTATTTAGGAGTGAACTGAGGAGGGAGGAGCTGCTCCTGGTGCCCTTAGGACAGCCCTGTGCCCACCAGTGCCCCCAGCAGAAAAGGACTGGGAGTGGTGTGTGTTAACCACACTGAATGTGAGACGCTCCCCCCACCTCATTTCCTCCTCATGGGGCCTTCACTCACCCCATCCCTGGTGCCCATGGGGATGGCTTTGTGAGGAGCTGCAGGGGGCCACGGGGATGTCCCTCTCTGGGCCAAGCCAGGGATGGGGTCAAGCCTCTGCTGTGGGCTGGGGCAGGTTGGAGGGCTGTGCCCAGCATCAGTGCCCACTGAGGACTACGGCCTCACGCGCTCTCTCACCCCACAGGCATCGACCGATCCTCCCTCTGAAGACATCAGAGAAGTGCCACTGTCTAGTCTGACTTGAGGGCTTCTTGCATGGCCCTGGGGCCATGGGAGGAGGCTTGGGGCCCAGAGGCTCTCAGAGGGGAGGACTTGCCCTCCCACTCTGGTCCTGGGGCTCGTCTTGAGTCCGGGGCCAAATCCTGTTGGCCACAGGGAGCTGGGGAAAGGGGGCCTGGCAGTGCCTCCTGCCAGCGAGCACGTGGTGATGCTCGATGGGCACCAGGCTGAAGGAGCCGTGCCAAGTCTGCAGCTGGGCACGGGGACCTGTGTGGCCCTACATAGCCCCAGAGCACTTGGCTACCCCCCTCCCATCCTGCTGCCGGATCCAGGCACCTCGGCCAGGGCAGTCTCAGCCCCATTGGCTGTGCCCGCTGCCCGGTACCGTGGGCTCAGCTGCACACACGGCCTTGTTTGTTGTAGGGTCACGCAGGGTTGGAGCTCCCTGGCAGAGGCACAGCTTGTGCCAGAGCTGGCACCAGGACAGGCACTTGCACTGGGACCCAGTGCATGTTTTAGGGGGTGGGTGGGGGGTATTTATTTATTTGCTGATCTGTTCAGCCTTGTTGTAATAAAGCAGCCCACGCCAGGAACTTGTGCAGCAAGTTGGCTTTCTGGGGTGCAGCTGGGCCTGGCTCCTTGGGGGAGAAGCAAGCTGGGAAGTGGGTGCCAGCTGCTCAGCAGGGCTAAGGCACCCAGCCTGGGATGCCAGCGAGGGCAAAGTGGGCACATGGTGGCACATCTGCCCCTGTGAGTAGAGTCACGGTGATAGCAACGCTATGGTGGTGGTGAGCAGGTCCTCTCGAGGACCTTGAGGCCAGTAATGTTTCTGCCTGCTGCTTCTTTCAGTCCAGTTAGAATCCCCAAGGTGAGTGGGATAGGGTGCTCCATAACCCAGCCCTCCAGGAGCCTGGCCAAGTGACAATGCATCCCTTGCCTGGGGCTGCTGTCAGCTCTGAGCCCCCATGATGGCCCCAGATATCAGCTCCATGTCCTGACCTGGGGATGGGGGAACTTGAGCCCATCTCTATAGTGGCATCTCAGTGAAATAATGGCTGACAGTGAAAGGCTTTGAGTGCTGCACACCCCCTGCCCCCCTCCCGTGCTGGCTGTCCCTGACACAGTGCCCTGGGTGCTGCACACCCCTCCCATGCTGACTGTCCCTGACACCATGCCAGCCCTGGGTGGTGACAGACCTCCTCCCCATCGTGGGAGACGTGCTGAGCTATTGCCCTGCTTGCCCAGGGCCAGGGCTTGCTCCATCCCAGGCACCAGCCCCACCAACCCCGCCGGCGCTCGACCATCCCCTGGGCAGCAGGGGGGAAACTGAGGCACAGAGAAGCTCTGCTGAGGCCAAGGTCAGCTGTTCAGAGAGGACCCGGGTGTCCTGGCTCCAGGCACAGATCCACGCACAGCTACACAAGGACGGGATGAAGGAGACACCGAATGGCTGCAAGCCCCCTCCCCGCTTCCCAACCACCCCGGCAGAGCTCCCGGCTCCCTGACCGGGCACAGGAGGGGGGGGGGACACATGACCCCTCGCGGCGTGTGAAAGGCACAGCAGTTCCCCAAGCCTCCTGCTGATTTGGGGTAGGGGGATACTAGTGCCCCAGGGGCTATTTGGGAGCATCCTTCATCTCCCCCCACCCCATCTTCCCCACAGTTGGGCTGGCAGCCCCTCAGACCAAGCGGAGAGGGGATGGGTTTGCCTTCCCGCCCCTACCCGTGGGGCAGCGAGGATCCCGGGGCAGGGGAGGTGTGTGCGCAGTCAGGGATCCCCGGGCGAGCGATGAACTCCAGGTTGATGGGCTTATCGGCCACCAGGACGATGCGCGACACGGACGTCACTTCCACGCCGCGGGGGTCCGGCCGCACCTCGAACGCCTGGATGATCTGTGGGGAGAAGGGGAGGTGGCAGTGCCCCGGGCATCCCCTGGAGCTTCCCCGCCCAGCTCGTGACGAGTTACCCGGCGTGGGGGTGGTGGTGTGGGGGGGGAAGGGGGTGTCTCCGCTCACCCTGGCCAGGGCCAGATGCATCTCCAGCTCGGCGATGCGGCGGCCGACGCAGGCGCGGACCCCGTAGCCGAAGGGGATGGAGCTGAAAGGGTGGTGAGGGGAGTCATAGCCCCGGAGCCAGCGCTGGGGCAGGAACCGCTCGGGCTCGGGGAAGTAGGTCTCGTCGTGGGACATGGCGTAGTGAGCCAGGACGAAGAGGGTCTGCGGGGCAGGCAAGAGGGGTAGGGAGGGGGTTAATGACCCCCGCTGAGCCCCACTGAGCGCCGGCCGCGGTCCCCACGGCACGGCCCCCACTCACGTTCTTGGGGAAGAGGTAGTCTCCGATGACAATGTCCTTCTCATAGAAGACTCTGGCGTTGGTGGGCACCACGGGGTAGACCCTGGGATGTGAGGAGAGTTAGTGGGGGAGTACGACCCAGCTGGGGACTTCAGAGCTACATCAGGACGAGGGAGAGCATCTCCGGCTGCCCAGCAGCTCCGCCCCCCTCCCCAGGGAGGAGGGGGATGGACGTGGTCCTAAGGAACTGAAATCCAATCCTGCACCTGCCTGGCTGGTGCATCCCCCATGGGGGGGGGGCAGAAGGGGCTGCCCTTGGGGAACAGGCTGGTGAACGTGACCCTGGGGCAGCGGCAAGGCTGGGCTGTACCTCAGCGTCTCCTTGATAACTGCCCGAAGCATTGGCATCTTGGGGATATCTTCAGCACCGGGAAACCGGTCATTGGGCACGACGGCTTTCAGCTCCTGGTACATGGTCTCCTGGATTCCCGGGTCACGGGAGAGGTGGTACAGGGCCCAGGACAGCGTGTTGGAGGTCTGAGGGAGCAGAGAGGACCGAGGGGAGTGAGGAAGATGGGGCTAGTACCCAAGCAGCCTTGTGCCAAGCATCAGCAATAGCACCGGATAGCCCACAGACAGGGGTGAGGGGCAGCAAGTGCGAGGGAAACTGAGGCAGGGTGCAAGGCAGGGAGCAGAGCAAAGGACAGGCTCTGTACTGACTGATTCCTGAGGGTATGTCCCTGTGGGTCATCAGCCCAGAGCTCGGAGGGGAATGTGGCTGTGCATAGCCCCATGTCTTCCCCCCTCTCACCGTGTCCACGCCGGCCAGCAGCAGCTCGGCCACGCTGCCGTAGACCTCATCCAGGCTGAGCCTGCCGCTGGCCAGCAAGTAGCTCAGGTAGCCAGACACCTCCTTGCCCCGCTCCACCTGCCCCTCCAGCTCCTTCATCTTTCGGTCAATCAAGTTCTTGCCTGCAGGGACAGAGAGCAGGACCCAGCGCTGACAGAGCGAGGGCGGCTAAAATGGCACGTGGCCGGGCACTGCCCCACTTTTGAGGGTCCTTAGGGAGTTTTATTTCCCCCCCCGGCCCCCCCCCCCCCCCGNACTCTGGGCCCCCATCATCACCGCTCACCAAAGGCAAAAATGGTGTCCCAGCTGTTCAGGTAGCGGTCCCAGAAGGGCAGCACCTTGCGACTCCATCTAGGCAAGACGGTGGCGAAGATGGAGTTCTTGAACATGAGGTTGATGGAGTCGATGAAGTGCTGGGTCTCAGCAGGGACCTGCTGTTTCAGGCACCCGATTCGAGTCTCAAAGAGGATGTAGGAGATCCCTGGGGAGAGGGGGGAAAAGCCTCATCCGGATCCCTGTGGCAACGCGAAGAGCAGAGGAGGGCAGGGGCGAGGGGCAGGACCCCCCCTTACCTTCCAGGGCGAAGCGGTACAGCAGGTTGGCCACATCCCCCACCAGCACCCCCGAGGGGCTGCGGCTCCGCTCGTCCCGCAGCCGCACCATCAAGTCCGACACCACCTCCCCGATGGCGTCGGCGTAGAGCACCGCCTCCGAGGGCTTCAGCAGCCGCTTGTTGAGGACCTGGCGCAGGCGATACCAGCGCTCTCCTTCCCTGCGCGGAGACGGGGCTCAGCGCCGGGGGCACGGCCGGGCAGGGGGTCCTGGCTGGCAGCAGTTTCCCAAGCCCCGGGTACATCCCCCCCATGCAAGGTGGGGACCAACCCGGGGGTCTTTCCACCCACCATGGCCATGTCCTTCTGTTT
>WBNH01002765.1:0-136513 GCA_013401255.1 Urocolius indicus
TTCTGTGATTCTGTGATCATTATAATAACTGGGGGGTGGGAAAGTGCCTTTGCATTTAACAATGTGTCAGGCAGTTTAATTCAAAAGCAGCTGAAATTAGCTACCTCAGCATTTTCAAGGGAAGCTATTCAGTCCAGCTGAGAGCAAATCTGTATAATTTCTTTCCAGAAAGAGGAAGAAAGAAGCTGTGAGGGACTGAAAGGAAGATGCTGCCCTGCAAACACCCATCTATACACTGCCATGTGCTGCATGAAAAAGTCCTGCTGTGGAGATACTCTTTGGCAGCCCTCTCGGAGGTCCTGTCTGATTTCTGTTCTCAATGACACTAACAGAGTTAAGGTCCCAATCCTACACAGAAATTTTAATATAATTTCATCTCAGGAAAATCCCAGTGATGTCCAGTGATGTCAGATTTAGTACAGGTCGGACACTCTCTGTTGGCCTAATAAGCAGGTTACAGCCCAAAGCCTTGTAAATGTGTACTTGCAACAATTTTTTACACTGATGGAAACTACACTGGAGAAATCCCTGTCTGGGATTAACCCAAACCATTCTTAATCAATTTAAGATGATCTTAAGAATGTATATGCCCAGTGTCCAAAAAATTCTGATGAATTGATACCTCACGTTAAAATAGCATTTAGATTTGCACTTCTATCTTCAGACAAGCACTATTTTTTCATGTACTCCTATTGAAGTAAATATATTTTCCTGCAGTCAGAATAAGAATTTCAACCTTATTTTCAGGTAATATTAATTATTTGATACCTGTTTAGATGTGTACTTATTATAGCCGTAACAATTACAAACAGCAAGGTACTAATATGGAGCTCTTCACAAGGGGAAAGGAGTAAGAAAAAAGTTAAGTCAGCCAGAGATATTAAATTCTAAGATGAATATTTGCTTGTTTTGAAATATTTGGTATTGTGATAGTGTTCTTGAGAGTGTGTGTTCTGCTTTGCTAAGTACCCCATTTACAAGAAAATTCTCGTTCCCAGTCACACTATGAGAAATTAAGGGAATTTTTGTAGATGTGATATCCATAAAACTTCTGGATTCGCTGATTTTATTGCTCTATTGTCTTCCTGAGACAAACACGAGGTTGCTTTAAGTTATCTTTACATCTAAAACTGTTCAACCCAAATACTATATGGTCTCTGTTTTTCAAGAGTCAAGAAAAGACTGGAAGCATTAAAAAAGAAACAAAAACAAAAGCAAAAAAACTTCCCCATATTTTTATCACCTTGTAAAAGAGAAGAAAAGTCTGATACAACATTTTCATTCTCTCTTGCATCTGTGCCCCACCTTCTGTTCTTCTACAAAGGAATATCTAACTTTTGGGAATGAAGACCAAGCACATTCACTTGATCTCTGGGTCTATGCAGTGTCATTCACGCTGGGCAATGAAGCTTTTCAAGATACCTGAATTGATTAAATACAGGATTGCACTGCTGCAGAATTACTCAGGGAAGGCTCATTTCCCAGAAAGCACCATTCACAGCAACACAGAGCCACTGCAACAGAACCAAACCTCCTGGGAGGCTATGAACTTGCAGTTCAGCATCTGAGCCAAATTCATCCCCCTTGCAGCACGACTTGGCATCCACGTCAATGAGGAACTTATTTGTTCTTATACATTTTTGGTAGCTATAGCATGCACTTGTTTTAATTCCTTTCTTATGAAATGATCTTTAGGCTTTATTTACACTTTCCTGGATTTATTTCAGGTCTCCAAGGAGGGAGCTCTGCAGAAGAAATGTCCTTCAAAACTTTCTGCATTGAAAAAGAAAGCAGTGCTGCAAGTCTCATCCTGGCAAAGTTATCCCTCAACTTGGAGCACACAATCCTCCTTGAAACTCCAAACAGCAGGGGAAAAAGAGCTTCTTATCAAAAAGTATCACAGGGTTTTGTAATAGTGTGTAGCAGAGCACTCACCCTATTTCAGCAATATCTTAAAGCAAGAGAGAAGTCTTGATAATAATTAAATTCTTATGAAAATCAACTGCTTGAATGTCCACACCCAGGACAAGACAGGTGAGATCCAGCTAATTCATCTCTAGCGTGGCAGCTTTCCCCATGGCAGCTTTTCTCTGAGCTACAAGGTATTCTGGAGCACCATCACTTTCCAGGGCAGCTCTAGAAAACACTGTCAAGTCTATGACAGCTACCTAGATCTGGTTTTGTAAACAAAGGAGGTGACATGTCAGCCAAGAGGACACAGGTGAAGTCCAGGCTGGGCTGTCAGCTGTAGATGTTATCGTCAGTATCTCTGATGTAGGTGTTTGCCACAAACTCCTGTTTCTCTAGTGTGAACCTAACCCCAAATCTGCATTTTTCTCTGCTTCTACTGGAAAAAAAAAAGCTCATAACTAAATATTTCAACATCAATTGGCTTTTTAGCATCCCTCAGAGATGTGAAACTTCTTTTTGCCTTCCCCTACCTCAAGTATTCCCTTGGCTTTGTCTGAGCCAAAAGAGAAACAATTAACTTTTCCTCCCATTTTGGTGTTAGAGTGAGACAAGGCCATTTTCTGCCCTTCCTAGCAATTCAGTTTCACTCACTCTGAAGTTTGATTTACTTACATGTTTTTTATGCATTGCTGAAGAAAACAAGGTTTATGATGCTTTATGAACTTAGAGTTATTGAGTTTTGAATGAAATATATTGAAGAATATATTAGAAAATTAAAAACTCACATAAATAAGTACTTATGTTTTCCTTATGTACTGGACTATACCAGCTTGAATTACATTAAAATGTCAAAAGTCATAGCATTTCAATAAAATGGAAATGAACAATGCCACATTAGAATTAACAGGAAGGCAGCCCAAATATCCCAAGTTCTCTTCCCAACTATGTCAGGTGTTCTGCTGCTGGCTTCGGTAAAAATCCATGTGTAACTGAGAGGAGAATGGTAGTAAGAGGAATACTCTGGACAATCAAGAAAAATTTTGTGTAGGATGTTGAAAGCTCCTCATTGTCAGTCTTCCAGGGAAAATTCAGAGGATGGGGATAAATGCTGCATCCTTGTCTTCACTTGCAACTCTTGGCACATAGACCTGTTAGATGCTGCATCGCCAGACATGATTTTGCAGCAACAATGAACCAGGAACTGTTCTGCAGTGTAGGCGAGATGCCAGAGTGAAAGGAAAGTGTGTGTGTGTGTACAGGTTTAGTTTCCACATTTGTCATTGATATGTCTGCTGCCAAGGAAGGGAGGGCAGCTGAACATTCAATATAAAACAAGATTATGAAGAGCAATGCAAAAAAAAAAAAAAAAGCAGCTTCCTCTTTCCTCATCTCTACAATAGAGATTAAGAAATGTTCCAGAACTACCTAACATGTGAATCCATATTTATATTGTCAGATATCCGCCTGGAAAAAGAACCATGTCTTTTAGCCATGGGTTTTTAACCATGGTTTATTTTTGGTAGGAAGCTAAAATAACTTTCAAATTTTATTTTCAATGGTTTGATTTTAGAGGTGCTAAATAAAGCTGCAAATAGTTCTTAACACAGTTTGAAGCCTGTTAGAACCTGAATTGTAATAATGACCTTACAGAGATCCTACAGGGATCTCACAGGGAATTACACTTCTGATAAAGAAACTTCTGAGGGGAATAGAACAAATTCCTTGCAAAGAGAAACTAAGACAGCCAGAAGTATCAAGTTTGGAAAAGAGAAAACTGGGAACATATAACCAAGGTATTAAAATTATGGACAATATGTAGATGCAAAATAAGAAATGAGGGATTGGACTAGATGATCTCTAGAGGTCCCTTCCAACCCCTATCATTCTATGATTCTATGACTATTTTCTCTCTCTCATAATTCAAGGTCTGTAGTTCACCAGTTGAAAATCATCAAATTTCAAGTTTAAAGAGATGGAAGCACTCAGTAAGGCAACATGTCACTCAGCCTGTAACACAAATGTTTTCAAAAATCAATTAGTTTTCACAACCAGTGTCCAAGGAAGGCTGCTGAATACAGTACTGTGGATACAATGTTTGGCATAGAAGTCTCTCCCTAAACTGACAGAAATTGGTTGCATTTTTGCTCATACTTACTTTCTTCATACTAATCTGCCACTGGTTATCAGAGACAGTAGACACTGAGCGAGCTGGGCCTTTGCTCATCCAGTGTAATTGTTTTTACCTTACAATTAAGCAGTTCCCATCAAAATAGAAGCACCTGTAATAAAATGCTAAAACCAGTGTTGTCTTTTTTGACTTATGGAAACCTTTGGCAGATGCATTAGGCATAAAATGATGGCTTATATATTTATTTCTAGATTTATAGAGTATTCTGTTTTATGTTTCAAGTAACTGAGCTAATGCTCTGTGCAGCAGATATCTGAAGATGGAGAGCCATCATGAAAACATGAAGTCAACACTTGGAGGTTCCAAAAAATAAACTCCTATAAAGCTGCCTAATGGCAGGAGCTTCATTTTATATATTCAATGATGAACTACTGATCAATATTTCAGAATAGTTTATGAATACTGACAACATCTGCTTGGTTTAT
This sequence comes from Urocolius indicus, assembly GCA_013401255.1. NCBI lineage: Eukaryota > Metazoa > Chordata > Aves > Coliiformes > Coliidae > Urocolius > Urocolius indicus. Next base: position 4,525 of record WBNH01002765.1, read on the forward strand.
AGGGATCGTTATTTCTGGAAGGATAAAGTATGTCAAGACTGCATTTGGGTTTACTATAGGAAATAAAGTACTAAAGCTACGTTTCTATGTAACTCACACAGAAAGCCAAAATAACATGATGTCTTTTGAATGGTGACAATTGAGGACATGATTCGAAGCTACAAGAATAGACCTCCACAGTAAACAGTAGTGTTGAAGTAAATCAGGAAATGCAGCGCCTAGTGATGCCCAGAGAACTGCACAGGCATGTTTGGTTGCCATCCCTGCCCAACAACACACCATTTGAAATCAGAAGGCAGCCAACAAACTGGTTGTAAACTTACAACAAAGACCACATTTTACCCTATTTATAATACCCACTATAAAACCTCTAAAAGTGTTGTCAGGACTCAGATAACTAGCACTTTCTTCAGTTGAAAACTGCAGCAGCATGTTCTGGCAGAGAGAACAGAAAGAAATCTTTCCTGCTACCAGAAACTCCAGCAGTTTCACATGCCCAGTTACCTTGCCATGGATCTCACATCACCTGGCAAGCCAAATAGTTTTGCCAAGACTGGAAAAGATGTTGCCACCTTGAATAGCCTCCTATGCACATGTGGTTTCATGAAAATGCTGCATTCATGACATGCTCCTTTTAAACTGTAGAAGCTACTGGGTTTCTCAAGGCAAATGACACACAAGCTGCTTTTTTTCCTGCCTGCTAGGCCTCAACTTCTTTGTTTTTGCTATACAATTGCTATAGATAAATAAATAATGCTGCAGTCTAGATTGGCATCCTTTAAGCAGCACTGACCCTACTGAAATCATGATGACGTACCTAAGTGCTGGTAGTACTGAAACATTGTGCAGGCTTCCCAGTGGCAGCTAATGCAGACCCAGGTTTTCACCACATCACATCACATCATCATATTTAGATATTTATTTTCGCAGGAGAACAGGCTAAGATGGAAAATCTAAGAGGAAGATAAAGACATTTGAAAAAAGTAAATGGTATTTTTAGTAAACAGGAAAGTGCTGTAACTCAGTGGTTTTAAGATGTCTGACTTGGAATTTCAATATTCCATTAGCAAGAAGTTTTTAGAGGCATATTTTTGCTGTTAGGTCTGTAGTTATGAGAATACACCAGAATTGTATGAAAGAATGCTGCACGCAAAGAAATAAGAACAGTTAATGTAAAATATTGAATTAATATTTTATTACAGGCAAATGAGACCTTTTTTTTTTTTTATATGATGCCATACAGTCAAGCACTATTTTAAGTCTGACAATGTGGTGTTGCTTTTCTGTATCTATTGAAGGGGCTGACTTTAGCTTTATAGTCCTTGTTTTCAGATTAAAAACAAAACAACTAATCTGAGGTCAAATAAAAAATCAAGGAAGAAGGGGTATGTGAAAATGTTTTCTAAATTGACTGCTTTACTGCAAGTTTACAGACTGCCTGCACTATTTTGATTATGCTCAAGGACTTGAAAAGCATGAAGAAAAAAGTATGGTGTGCTGTGTAAAATGAAGAGCAAAGGCACAGCAATCACTTGTGTCCTCTGGGTGCAGGATGAAATTCATTGTTCCGTGTATCAATCATCCTCTGCTGCAGGGCCTTTGAGGGGCACTACATAGCTTAATACAAAGGAGAGGGACATAACTATTTGTCTACTTGTTTATTTTCTGTTGGCTTATGGAGTGTCTTGCAAGGAATAAAATTCACTGCACTGTCCCACTGTTTTGATTGCAAACTCACCTTGCTGTTGTCTACGGTAGCATCCTGCTATTTAAAATCTCCAGACACAGGCTGGTATTCATTCCTAAAACATGCATTTCAAAATCAGTCAAACATTCTTAAGAGACTACTAGAAGTGCTGAAATTTCAGAATTTTAGAACCTGCTAAATTACTTGGATGCTATCACAGTGGCTCTTCCCCTAAAAATATTTATTGTACTATCGAAAGGGAGAAAAAACCATAAACCAACAGGAGGTGATGTTCTTACAGAAAATCCAAAAAGCAATCTGTCCAAATCCCATTGCTTATCTGCTACCTAGTCCAAGGGGAACTGCCAGTAAGACAAACATTTGTTCCAAGTGGAGTCTCTCCAGACTTTGGTCTGTAGGTCATTCCTCGAGTCATGGCTAAGTAGGGCTTTATCAGCAGGAACTTTTATGAATACAGACAGCTTTTATTTAAGGTGTGAGGCAGGTAAGAAATAGAAAAGCAGTGGCTTCATACATGTGATAACTGTTATTGAAATATCTGTGTCTGATAGGTAGCACTGGTGTAAAAGCATCAATACTAAAGCTGTTACTGCTACAGCCAGTAGGAAATCTTCAATTTTGCAGTACCTTCATCATAGACTGTGGTGGAAAATAAAGTCCCTGTATCACTCTGGAGCACTGGGTCAGGGAAGGTTATTTCTTACTCTATGGAACATGCAACAAAGTGAAATCCAGTCTGAACTTTCTCCATCCATGTGTATGAGACAGAAGCAGCACAAGCAAAAGGAAAAACGATCCTGTAGCTTACATGTGCTCAAACAGAGAAGTCCCAACATCTGGGAATTCCTTGCTGAACAGTCTGCTTCAAGCCATTCTTACCTGGGTCTGATCTGTGATTCCTTCATAGCTGCACAAATGTCAAATGGTCTGCAGGAACACCTATAAATGAGTATTCAGTATTCTGAGGATTTTGCTTCCTTTTCCTGTGTAATGGAAGCAAAACATCAATAAGAAATTACAAAGTTGCACATCTGATTGGCACTTATCTCTGAAAGAGAAAACCTGTTTCTAAGTCACTTTCATAATGAATATTAAGTACAGAAAATGACTTTTTTTCACACTTGTATAATATTTTGGGAAATTATACACATGTGAAAGCTTTGCTTTTAAGTTGAAGACACAAGTTGCTATGTTTCAACTGTTTCTGTTGTTCGTCTTCACTTGATAGCTTGTATCTGCTTAACTTTTGTTAGTATAGTATGGGGTTAGCATTTTGTGTTCAGCAACTTAATATCCCAGGAAAGCCAGGAAAAATAAATATGGCTTTACTCGAAACTTATGTTTTTTCAGCTTTCCTTCTTATTCAATCTATCCAATTTCTTCATTTATTACACTAATAAATTCATACACCTTTTAAAATAGGAATTTAAAGCTCTTATAGAAATTACTTAGCCAAATTTCGTGTTAGGAGAATATTCAGCAGTATTTAGAGATGCTGGAAATGAAACATGAGTCTATGACATTAAAATAAGGAATATTTATTCCAACCTAGAGTTCATTTAAAATGTGAAAGTTTTGCCTGTTGTCTTTACTACTTCTTTTTAATAAATCAACAAAACATAGAGTTATTGCTGTCTATACAGGTGTCCAAAAGTTGGTCATCATTTGACACCAGATTTTCTAGGCTCCTGTAAATGCCTGAAACCCCATTCATTATTTGACTACCTCTGGTTTTAATGCTGATGATTTTTCCATAATACCACCCAACATTACCCACACTGGTATTTTTCCTATGGTGGATGATGTCCATAACATGACAGATGAGCAGTTTATTTCACAGGTTTTGTAAAGCAACTTTCAGCCTCAGTGACCCTACTGACTTGGAATGTATTTGAGCCAATTATGTAAAAGCTGAATGTCTTTGCCAATTCCATTACCCATCCAGCTCTTTCTGTAATCAGATTATCCAATTTTATACAGTTTCTGCACTGGCTACTTTGGGATTTGAGTTCACAGAGTGAAATTTGAGGATTTTCTTCTATTTCCAGCCATATAAAAATGTTAATATCTTGAGAATCTATCACACAAAGAGTAAAAAATATTTATATGCAGATAGTGCTAAAATGAATACCACCCCTGAGATCTGCCAGTGTTTATTCATAATAAGCTAGTTTCAAGAATTGAATATATCTTCAGGTGCCATAAAGGGCCTTAGCAGAAGGCTGCTGTTATGCAGAAGAGCCTACTCCTGGCAGCCTGTCGTTAGAGAAGTGAAAAGATGGATGGGACTGATAAGACACCCCTCCACTACTGCCAGGAGATGCACAAATTCAGTGTTTCCAATTTATGTGCAGATTCTATTAGCTTAGCCCATTATTTCTTATGTGGACTATCAATTTGACTGAATTTGTAGATAATGAAGCCTCATTTTTTGAAGTGCCAGGCACCCAAAGCATTACCTGAAATCAATGGTTTATGAGAGTGTGCTTAGTACCTCTGAAAATTAAGTCCAAAATTAATTGCAAATGTAAAATCAGCAGCAAATAGTTTGAGCATGTTTACAACAAAGCCAATGACTACTGTTTTATTGATGTTATTGGGTATGAATCAACCTCCCTATCAGGAGTATATCCAGTGACTGCATAAAAGGAACGATTCCCATCTCATTTAAAAATGCCCTGTAATCCATTCTTATGCCTTACCATGTAGTGCCTCCTACCAAGGAGACCTCTTGAAATTTTCCACATTAAGACTTGTGCATACCAAGCTGTTGCAGTTTGCTTTTGCAACTAGGTTACAAAGCCACACATTTCTTAATAAGCAACTGCTGAATGTTATTAGCATGCAGTGTTGGTGTTTTAAGATCCACTCTGGTTATAGCGAAAAACAAGAGGGATGTCTTAACAAGGTAAATTGCAAAGACTTCAAGAACTATCAAAAATTTTGGCCAGAGGTAAATGTAAGACACATTGGCAGCATCTTATATGAAATTTACCACAAGACACAAACGTATTTCAGTTGCTGCCTTAGTCCTTATTCACATCCCTGCACCATCCCCAGTAGGAAAAAGTGATACGTGTTGCAAAGAGGTCTAGAGGGGTTTTCTTACATTGCTCCTAAGCCACACTCTTTAGCAGCAAAACATGAAAATTAACCCTTGGATTTGGAAAGCACATATTTCTACTGGTGACCTGAAAGGTCATATTTATATGAAAAAATATTTTAAGGTCCATTTGAATTGTGATAATGAAAGTATCTGAAACTCCTCTTTTGTATATTCAGGAATTCAAATTCATCAAGCAATATAAGGTTTTAGCAGTTAGTTTGAGGCTGTAAAATAATTACATCAAGTCTATATCTAATTCCTTCTTGCAGAGATTTAGCCTGTGAGCAGAGTTTGACAGACACTGTGATTGTCCAGGATGAACTTGGGGTCTCAGGTGCAGGACCAGACAAATAGCCTTCTTTTCAGAGGATCTCTGAAGCTCCTGTTAGACTCCTATTATCCATCCCTCCTAAAAAAAAAAGACAAAACATTAACAGCTGGAAACCAGTAGTGAGGAATTGTGCTCCTGAATTTTGTCATGTTCTGAGCAAAATCCAGTTTGTCCTGGTCCTTGAAGCGCTTATTGCAGCATATCACAGCAGTGTAAGATGCTTATTTATGGCTTGGGACTGGTCTGAGCAAGGAGAATAATGATAGTAGTTCTCCTTAGCTCTGAGGTGATGTGCTGTAAGTGCTGAGAAAGTGTTACATGTTCACAGCTTGTCTGCTGTCCAGTTTCCACAGGAAGCTCACACACAGCTATTTAGGCACAGTAAGAAGTCGTGTAGAATTTATGACACGGTACATAATTTTTGCAGCCCACCATGCTGACACATGCCATGCTGCCTACAACAGGCATGCCCAAAATCTCCTCTCAGGGTACCACAGAAGCCACCAACAGTAAGTACAGTGCTCAAAGCCACAGCATGGTTTTGGTCCCTTCTCAGGGCTGTATGAGCTGCTGCTTCTGCCGGTTTTTGCTCAAACACTGCCCCAGAAAAGGCCCCCCAAAAATTGTCAATCAACCTAAAAAGAACCCAAACCAATCTCCTAAAAGGCAAAAAACCTCCAACAAAGCAAAAAAATCACCTCTCCCCTCCAAAAAACACAAAAAATCAATTAAAAACATAAAAAACCTCCCTAACCCCTCTAAAAACCCCATCACACCCCTCAACCCCTCCCTAAAACCCAAAACACCCAAAAACCCCACCCCTAAATAAAAACCCAAAAAACTCATCCCACTCCATAAAATCTTAAACACAGCCAAACAGCCTAACATATCGCCCCCAAAAACCCCAAACGAAACAAAAATTTAAAAATATAAACAAAAAATGCAACAACTTTCCTCTGGTTAATTTTGTAACCTTGTCAGACAGTCAAGGGCTCTTATCAGAAAGACAGACGTTAGAGGAAACAGAACAGTTGATTGAGAAGTCATCATTCTCGTTTGCAGGAGCTTTTTCCAAGTTGGTTTTTTTTACTTTTACTATTTTAGGTCATCTTTAGTTTAATTCAAGTTAATTCAAGAATCTAAATTACTTCAGATATGAGAGTCTAAATCTATTTTTGCCACATTTCAAGGAATAACTTCAATTTTAAGAGAGAGAAAAATCAGAAAATGAGTCATGTGCGACTGCTCCTTTTCAAAGTAAACACACCTTCTTGTTATGAATCCGTGTGTTAGGATAAGCTAATTTTAAAACATCTCGTTAGATTGTAAGAATATTTTATACAAGGTAATTTAGATATCTTTCTGTAATGCAAGAATCTGGCTAACAGTAACATTCGTGCAGTGATGACATAACCTACACTCTTCTATATTTGTGATTTTTTACATACATAGTCTGTAAATGGTCAGACTCTGTTGGAACAATGTTATTACATGCATTTAAAGGATTCAATCTTTCGTTTGTCTTCAATTTGCATAAAAGGGAAAAGGAAAGTAATTTCTAACTTCCTAGTTTCAAGACAGATGAATCAGACAGTGCCCTAGCACTTTCCCAGGTGGCCACCAAAAAGAAGCATAGGCATAGAGAAGTACGTATCACTTCTGTTGGCAGCTGAAAGGTTTGATCCTGTATAGCATGGGGAGAAAAAAATAATATCCATGTCTTAAGTAATACTCAGCTTTATCTTTGTTGCATTGGTTAGTCATACAAAACACAAAGGATGCAAAAGCATCAGTGCACTGGGAAAACTCAACTTTTGTTTAAAAGAAAACTCAGGTTGTTCATGATATACAACAGTTTCATGGGAGAATGAACAGTGCAGGAATTGGAGAAACAACTGGAGTGTAATGTGCATTTTAGAAATATCTATCCTGACATTACTGGAGTGAGATGATCAGCAGCTCTGACAAATTCTTTGCAGGGTTTCAATTACGATAACCATGCAAGTCCATGCCCTTTTGTTCCAAAGACAGCATATCTATTTACTGCAGCAGAAAACTCTGACTTAGAGGCATCCCACCTTTCTGCTTCCTGGACTTTGTTACTGAACCCTCAGTGCTCATTCTCACATAGGCTTGCTTCACCAATTGCTGCCTTAATATTCAGTATTTCAACAAAACTAATCTGCCTCAAAATTATATCATAGAATATGTCTCAAGATTAAAAGGTCTAACAATTGTATTTCCAAGCTTTTCTAATTCATGGTATAAAATCAGATCCTTAAAAGAGCTTCTTGTCTACAACATCCTTCATCTCCATTGAAACCTCCCCTCCCCAGACTCTTACATGTTTCACATAAGATAGGCCATGAAATAATTAACAATAGCTACAATTGGCTGGGTCACTTTGTGCTACTTCATGTAAAACTAACTCCCATCTATGGGACTGATTTACCTGAAACTGATACAGGAAGATTATTAAACGTTTAAAACTCCAACACTCTCCAAACAAGATGAAATAAGGTAGCTCTGCTTTCAGTGGCTGTCCTTTGCAGACTGTTTACAGAGAAACTTGGTTATATAACCTGTCAACGAGATGTTTGGGGTTTTTTCCATAAATTCAATTAGGTTTTGATAGATTCATCAGTTTTCATCTAAATTATTTTTGGTGAATTCTAATTGGTTCCTGCTGTGGCTTGGCAGCCACATAACTGATCATATGCCTATTTAATCCACTCATGGGATATTTAACAAATTGTTAGCTATTTCACTGTGCACTGAAGTGTAGCTCCACCAATTTTTTCTTCCTGTCATGCTACTGGGGCTATTATGACAGTCCATTATGTGACTTATTTTGTGAAATAAATGTGAAGTGTTGCAAACACAACAATACATCATAATCTTCACCCAAAACAGAAGGTCAAGGGACATTTTTAGCTCATACCTGCAAAACACTAATACTTTTCTTTCCAAACTGTGGACAGTAAGTTTGCTTTTTCTGACATTAATGTACTATGACATATTGCAGTGAAATTGTTACATGATAATTCATTTTATCCTTATAAAATAAATACTTAATTGGTTAAAAGAAAAGGCAATAGGCCTATTTATCAGATGTTTAGGCTTGTCTACCTGGGGAAATAGCCTGGAATAGTTATTGCATACTAACTCTTCAGGCAGACATCCTTAATCTATATTGAAAGTATCTCTGTGTGTTTAGCTTAATCCACACTGGGAACAAGTAAGGACTGGATACTGCACTTAAAATTCACCCCCAAAATTTATATAGCAATAACTTCCCCACATAGACAAACTCCTGATGAAAGCAATTTAAGGAGTTCAGCAAAATAGAAGTAAATCTTTTTTTTTTCTTTTATGTTGTAAAATGCTCATTTTCCTTCCCATCATGTGGCTTATTGGGTAGGACTAGAGGAGATACCTTGGAACATGGAAAGATGTTTCAAATAGGATTACCTGAGGTACAGGTCCAGAAGCTCACTCGTCTCCTCCAGATTCCCAAATCATTTAGCTTAGGTGATGTTGATCCTTCTAATTTGTTTTGTTTGATTGGTTTGCTTTTTTTTCTTTTTAATGGGATGTAGAGAGGAATATACATGATGCTTGGAATTTATGGTTCTTGATTCTGTTTTTCCTCATGGAAAGTGAGCTGTTTGGGTGCTTGGTCTGCAGAACAGTCCTGTAATACTTCAGCTGTCTGTTGAAGATGGGGTACTCACTCTTTCTTCTCCTGGCACAGAGAGGCCAAATCCATGAAGACAATGCTTTCTGCTCTGACCTGTCAGTGTGAAACATTGTTTCACTCTCGCTAAATTAAATATCAGGGTAATGATGCCTATAAAATGGTGTGAAAATTTGAAAGACAAACATGATAGATGTGAAAAAAGAATAAATCACCCTCTTAGCAGAAATATCAAGTTTTCTCAAAACCTGGCAATTTTAGTGTCCCACAATTCACGTAATATCAGGCTTTAAAAATCCATAACTGAGATATCGGAAAACAAGACAAAGCAAAGCTGCCAATATGCTAGTCTAGCAACCTACCTAAAGTGTCACTAAACTTCGTTATAATTCATGTGTCATAGGAGATATACAGCAGCTTCTGCATATCCACATTTTCATAACAGACTGTGGTAGGTGAATACACAACAAGTGCAGTAAAGCACTGTCAAACCAAACCATTTGAGATGACAGACCCCAGCAGATTAAGCCATGATGGCAAGGTCAGCGAGATGTGAAACTTGGCTAATGATGTCATGCCCTTGTCAGCTTGCATTGGCTAAATATGTTAAGGTTTACCAGAAAGCCCTATGGCTTAGTGAGCACTACTAAAGGGAATTTCAACCTGAAATAGGTCAACATGAGCAGAATACAAATGCTTGTGCTTCAAAGACTCTTGGTGAAAGCCTGGCAGTACTGAAACCAACGGGAGTTTGGCTGGTGACCTTCATGAGGCCAGGATTTTGCCCTTTGGCTTTTGCAGATAGGACGTTCAATTAAATCCGTTTGCTTATATTCTGTAGATTGGTTTGCACCATATACCATAAGACATTTGTAGATTGTAAACTGTGTAGCAAGGAACTGACTCATGAAAGATTTACGCAGATCCCAGGTTGATGGGGCATTGGTCCTTCTGAGGCCACCGCACACATGCTGAAGAATAAAGCAATAAGAGAAAGAGCTTATCTGCAGTGCAAGAATGACCATGCCATAGGAATTAACTAGCTTTCATAATCTGAAAATGACTGCCTGGGACACTATGCAGATGAGCAGAGCAGCATGGGTAAGTCTGGAGGGAGCAGCAACCAGCTTTCCCCTGTCAGAAAACATTATGCTGAGCTGAGGCTCGGTGGGAGAGGATGTCTCCCAGCCAAGACCAAGCCGCTCTGACAGTTGGCATTGCAGGAGCCAGCCAAATATTTCCAAAGGCAAAAGGGACACTAAGAGAGAGGGTGGACAACGAGCCAGGATGAAAGTGGGTTGAATCTCTTTGAGAGACAGATCAGCAATGCGTTTTATTCTTCAGATAAGTAACTGACCTTGAAACTGTCTGCCTTGCAGAGGTAATGATTGTGTTTATACCAGTTTAGTTAACTTTTGAATCAACACTCAATGAATAAGTACTAAAGTTAGTTCCTTCGAACAGATTTTGTTCGTTGTGAGTTTCTTTTACTGTTAGGCATAGGCATCATTAGGCTTACTAACTGAGAAAAGCAAAAATGCACCCCCATAGCCAGAGTTACAAAGGCAGAGGAGCAAATATGCTCACACTTAGGAGGCAACCAGCAAAGATTCTCAGACCATAAAGAACAAGGGTAGTATCTCCCTCTCTCATTTCATAGAAGCACAGGTATCCTGAGCTCTGCTTATTTAATCCTTCTTCAGTGTGTTCTGTTGTCACACATTTCAAAGCATTTCCTAATCTTTTCCTTTTTTTTTTTTTAGAAGCATCTTGACTCAAGAACCTTGACAATCAACACAATCCCAATGGCTAGTGGCTATGAAAAACTTGAGATCTCATCGTGACACTCAACTCCATGCTTAGTTTCCAAAACAATTGTTTGGGGTGTTTCAATGGCAAATACACAGTTGTTTAATTGCAAACATGGATAAGTATTTAAATTGTTCTTCATTATTTACATTAAATGTATTTGCTTCTAAAAATAAAATTAAAAGGTTTATTGTTTTCTCCTTCTAATGAGGTAAATAAACCCAGATGAGAGCAGAATTTAAAGATGGAATTTACTAATTCTAAAATTGTAGGGGCCAAAGTCTTAGACACATCTAGACAATTAAAACTAAAGAAATATAGTGAAATTTTTATAAGTGCCCAACAGGCTAGATGTCTTACTTCTGCTAATGTCAAAGATGGGTTTACTGTCAAACTGCCAAAAGAATGGCAATCCAAAAGATAAGAAATAGACTATTATTTGTGTCATTGCCAGAAAATATTAATGCAGGTGATATTATGGCAAATGAAATCAGACACAAACAAGTAGCTAAGAACAAGCAGGTTTCAGAGAAGGAAAATGATATGTTGAATTAAAAATTATGTTGTCAAGAATCCTAGAAGTGCACAATATCTCTAATAATAGTCATTTAAGAGACACTTCATGGAATATAGTGACCTTAAATGATAGTTAGATAGGAATAATAACCCTTTAGTGAAGAGCCAAATGCCTTGAGAGTGTAACAGGAGTGAGAAGTAACAGGTTTGTATTATTGCCACTGCTTTTGGGGCTGTCCATGGATAGGCCCATGATACAGCCCTGGACAAAGGACACTGTGAAGTTCTTTCACTGAAAAGTGAAGACCTGTATTTTGCTACTGACTTAACCTTCCTCCCAGTTTTTATGCACATACACATAAGCTTCCAAAGCCAAATGTAACTAACTTTGCCAAATGGGATATTCTGGGAAAGCTATTTACATTGTGAAAATAAGCAGGAGCAAAAAATATGAACAGGGAATGTTTCTGGGAAATTGAGTATTTCAGGTACGATAAAAAGCAATACAGAAACCTTCTCTCGACATGTACAAGGATGAAGCTACAGAACAACAGCCATGAGCAAGCAGAACAAAAGTGTGCCCAACAAAGTGGTCCTGAAACAGAACAAAAGCTGAGAAATTATTTTCATTCGCAACATCCTCTATATCAAAAGTTGAACAGAAACATAGAAATACATGAATAAACAAAGGAGATACTAATGACCAGAAATAATCATACTGACCAGGTACTGGGCAGTTACCAAACCAGAACTACATAAAGTTCAACAGTAAATATCAGCCAGACACCAATATAAGGGGTGAAAAAGAGTCTGGTGGAAGAAAAACAGAGAAACAGACTGGCATAATCATAAAGTGAGCTGCAGATCAGCCAGGCTTAAGCAGATGAATGAAAAGGCATCCAAACAGTTTTATTTAGCTAAAGAAAGAAGATAGTAAAATACTACTTTTGTGTATTTTAAATTGAAATCCACTATCTGTCCTGAATAAACCTGGCATGATCAACAAGGTATCTCATTGTTAAGGACATACTAATGTGTTAGAGAAAACATAAAATGTTGTTACAGAGAAAAAACAGGTTAGGGTATACAGCTGCTAAATATGTATGTAAGGCCAAAAGAGGAACGAATTTGGCATAAAATCATATTCAGTTTCAAATCTGTGTATGTGCATGATTATGAAAATCAATAAGAATCTTCCTTTCTTTACTGAAATACAAAAAAAAAAAAAATCAAAATGAATACCTTCAGCAAAGTTCCCTTGTTGCTGGTTTCAGACCAGTAAAAAAGGTTTTGAAGGACAGTTTTCAGAAGGCAAAAAAAATCAGGAACAGGAAGCTATAGAGTTTGTAAGCCCATTAATTGATCAAAGTCCAAAAGGAACTCTCAGAGAAGATAGAGCAGAGGAGGAAAATTAAATGATGTTTTTTTCAGCCTTGAAGGAGTTTAGGAAAATTTCTGGGCTGGAGTTCTTCGTCATGCATCAGAGGGGATATGTGAGAGGAACTATATCAGAGTGAGTTCATTAGAAGAATCTATAGAAGAAATTGTCAAAATTAAGGTAACAAATTGTAAGTCGCAGATGATTTAGAAGCTGACCTATTAAAGGAAGCTGCAAGGCAGTTAGAGTTGTCATTGCACTACAGGAATGGAGGATGGCAAACGTGATGACAATTTTTTAACAGTTGGAAGCTGTATCTGTAGAGCTGTAGCACGCATTAGTTTGACAACTGTATGGGAAGAATTTGTAGGAACTAAATCAGCAGGTATTGGGAAAGTACCCTGGAGAAGCAGCTTTCTAAGAGAGAAATCTGCCTTTGCAAACCAGGGTACAAAAAAGCAATGACTCTATTGGATTTGTTAAGAATTCTGTCTCCAAAAGTGAGTGTCTGGGAAAGACAAGATAACTAGGGCAGATTTACACACTGCTCCTGGTGAGTGGTGTCTTTGGGCTTCCGATCATTAACTTACTCCTTAGAGCGTCTTTATGTCTATGCATTTACTAACTTTCAATGGGTTTGTCACCTGTGAACTATCCCAGTCTGTCCCTAGAATCCACAAGTTCTATCTACATTATGTGTGGTGATAATTTTTAAACTTAACTACATATCTCCTGAAGAATCACTCTGGTTTTTTGCTTGTTTGTTTGTTCTAAGCAAGCCTTCTATTAGTGTCTTTTAATGTCCACTACTTCATGTACAATAAGAAACAGTGAATGGGTAATTCCCACCCCATCTTGCACATAATAATTGGGATTTAGGATCTTGGGATTCCTGAAAACTATTTTCCAACATCCTACACCAAAAACTCTTCAAAAACCTGTGCTATCACAGGCTAGAAAAGAAACTCCTTTCAGGGTTAAATAAAGACACAAGGTTTAGGAAATGAGGAGTTAGAATAAACAACCAATTTTCTCAATGAGGGGAAGGTACCAATGGAGTATTACTGGAGTATGTGATAGGCCTGCCCTGTTCAACACACTTCTAAATTATCTGCTAAAGGAAGTGAATAGTAAGATGGCAATGTTTTCTGTTGATAAGAATTTATTCACTGTAATCTTTTTCTTTAAGGGAAAAAAAAAGAGAGCTGCACAAATCAGACTGACTGGATGATTAAGTGGCAGGTGAAATTCATGAGAAAAACAATCCTAACTTTAAATACATAGTGACAGTCTTTAAATTAGCATTATCGTTCAGGAATACAATCTTGGAAATCTATGAAAGTGTAAGCTCAATCCAAATTGAATATTAGTAATTATTAGGAATGGAAGAGAGTAGAAGAGAGAGAAAGTCATCTCCCACTGCACAGATCTGGGGCACACGCGTCTTGAATACAGTGGGTAGCTTTAGTTCACCTGTCTCCAAAGTATATAGCAGGTATGAAAACACGGGTTCAGAGATGGAGTATCAGGGTGACAAAGGTATCAAATGGCTTCTGTTTCAGAAGCAGTTGAACAGATTAGTCTTTCTCGGTCTGAAAAGAGATAGCTGAACAAGGCTGTAAGAAAGGTCTATGAAACCACAAGTGTATGGGAAACATAAATAAGAATCTTATGTTTATTGTGTTTTATAATCCCAAAGTACCAAAGGAAGCTGGAAGATGGCAAATAGAAGAAATAAAACTCACAGTCAGTTGTGAAGTCTTTCCATAGGATTTCAACAGAAAATGAAATAATTTTTCTGGCTTCAGAAAGTGATTAGTCAAATCAGGATAAGAAATAAAATCCATCTATCTCTATCAAATATGAAGACAAAATATGTAGCCCAGGTCACTAGAAGCTGAGACATTATGCTTGGAAAGGGTTTTATGGCTTCTCTGGCTTCGTCCTGGTCTCAGTACATTGACAGTCAGATAGGATGGAACTTGTGTCTTCTCAGAGACAAGATAATGGATTAGAATGAATATTTTAGCTGCACAGGCTTAGACTTTCTTGTGTGCTAAATCAATACATTCCAGCTTCTATGACTGACAGCTAATAGGATACCTTCATGGCAGCTGAAGATGGTCAATTGTGTTGACCCTGGCATACTGATTTATGTGCAAATTGAGTTCATCTCATTCACAATACTCTTCAGTTTTAACTGCATAAGATGGTAGCTTAAATCTTGGTTTGTCACTTTGCTGTAACCACAGTGCCAGTTAAAGAGTCCAGAGTTTGTACCTTGCTTTTCTTCCATTAACTTTAGTAACACTTGGTGGCACTGTTGAGTGGCACTGATGCCAATGAGTCCTGGTCGTTTTCTGGAGCTGCAACTGGGAGAAACGATTGAGGTGTTAGTGAATGGCAACATCAATGGCAGAGATACAGCAAGCCTAACGACCAGCTTGAGATTTTGTAGCGGCCTCATAGTAATAGGCATGACTGAGAGACACATTTGGCCACCAGCCCCTATCATGTTCATATTCACCAAAAAAAAAGACACCAGGAATATAACTACTGCTTAATGTCTTCCTACAGAAGAAATTAAGAGTTGTGAAATGTTCCTGGCTTGGCTTTGCTTCTGCTGCTTCCTGCACGGCGTGTGATGGAGCAGGCACTTCAGGACTGGCCAAGCAGGGACCAGCTGGGAGGTGTCCAGTGTCACAAGACTAGTAACCCATGTGCACACAGGAGCCTGCCACATGCGCATGTGTGCACACACACCCACATCCCCACACAAGGAGGAGACCAGCCACCAGGCTGTTACCTTTCTGTTCCTAGAGGGGCAGACAGCATCTCTCCACTGCCTGACCTCCCTGCTGGGAAGCTTCTCAGGTTGGGCAGACTTTGGAACCTGTTTACTGAATATCTAGAGGACCTTCTTAACCTTAACTGCATAAAGGAGGAGTACAGCCCATTCCATTACGATCAGCCAGATTCCATACAGAATCTGAAGCATAGACCTGCTCTAAGTAATAGGTACCAAGTCATCTTACCTTTCATGTCTCTGCAGGATTGACTACTA
This sequence comes from Urocolius indicus, assembly GCA_013401255.1. Lineage (NCBI taxonomy): Eukaryota > Metazoa > Chordata > Aves > Coliiformes > Coliidae > Urocolius > Urocolius indicus. Next base: position 20,134 of record WBNH01002765.1, read on the forward strand.
GGGACCATCCTCTTCACAAAGACAGCATTGCTTCAAGTTTTCGGGGATATAGTTTCCCAGCAGCTCCAATTATCTTCAGCTACAGTTATCAGTGTTAAGCACTCTGAAAATGAGAGCCTTGAGGACTGGATTTGGGTTAGTTTCATCTGAGATGCTGCTGAAAATGCACAGCCCGTTTATCCTATCAGTGGGAAAAGACACTGGAGTGGTCTGGAAATGAAGAAAAACTTTGCTATTGCTTCTCACTAGCGTTTTAGCAAACTTCCCAAACAGGAATTTGAGAAATCAAACAATTAGTGGTTCACAACTGGCAGCACACAAATTCTCACAGAGAAATTAAATAATATGAAAATTTTCCATGTATCCTTTGCCAGATAATTGAAAAACATTCTGCAAATTGTTCTGACATGTTTTTGAACTTGCATTTTACTGTATGAATTGATGCTAAACTGTGACCCTTTGCTGGGCCATTTACAAATAGGAAGATTGTCACATTAAATCACTGTAAAATATAGGCACATTTACATTCCAATTTTAGTCTACATTTCTCTAGTGAGGCAGACAAAATAAGAGTTTTCTTTAATTGAAGTGGCTCCCTAGAATGCTAATGAACACTTGATTGAGTTTGGACATTCTCATAATGCTGATGTTCTTATTTTTGCTGACAAAAAGCCAAGGAGATAGCCGACCTCCTCCAACATCCTCCTATTCAATGCAAGGAAGCTCACGAGGAATCCTATTATTTTTTTTAAAAAGTTACAATTCACTTATCTGGAGTTTGACAGACAGTGACAGAACAAAATAGGAGTGAGAAAAGTTAACACATGTTTATGTTCACGTTTTTCTTACTGAAAGAATGTTTTTCTGAGAGGATAAACTGTATTGGACTTAGAAGAAACATGTTGTTTGCTTTTTTCTGCAGAGGCGTAAGGTTTGCCTTCCTTTCTTTACAAGACAGACTTCACAATAAACAGATGCAGAAAATATGAAGGTTTTCCAGTATAGTGTTTTGTCTTTGACCGACATTGTTTTCAGCAGAAACACAGTCATTAGGCCAAATGCTCCCTCTTGCATTTTATGTGGTAATGTACACTCCTGTGGAGAAGGACAAAACAGAGCAGTGAAACAGGGGCTTGTGCCCTGGCTTTGCACAGCTGCAGCTACCACCCACTCTGAACAGTCGGTGAGAACTCATCCAGTGAACTTTTGCCTTTCACACAGCACAGCTGGTGCAGTCTGAGCTGACCCTTGTGCCAGAGCCCTCCTACCCCAGGACATTGCTGATAAACTCTCGAGAACCCAAGAGCTACAACTAGAGATGAAGTAATTAACACAAATATCTATTAAAGAATCCTTAAGACTAGTGAAAAGCAAATAACATGCAAGTAAGTAATTCTCCAGAGCTTGTTGAGTCAATGGCCATGTCCACATTTTGGCTTCCAGAGCCAAAATGGGGAAAAATCCAGCACCCAGGAGAGTGAAGCAAGTTGATGACACCACAGCTGGGTTGAGTGATGAAGACAGACAAGCATCAGGACAGGAAACCTTTCATGCACAGACAATCTCCTGCAATCCCAGCCTGATCGTGCTTTCAGGCTTGGAAAAAACCAAAAAGCCACCTTATCAGCATCTTTAGGGAGACAATGATCCTTAAACTTTGTTTTGGGAATTTCAAAACAGACAATGTTATGAACAAGATTTTTATTTTTTTTGGCATTTCCAAATCAAAGTTCATGACTTAAATATTTTTTAATTAAATGGCAAACAAAAGCAAAGTGTTTTCTGCCAATATTTTGACTAATTCAAGTGCTGATTGGAAAGGAACTTGGAAATGGTCATGGAGTAGAAATACCAGTTATGAAGGCAGCATCAACGTATCTAAATAAACAAGAGTTGACACAGAAGCTTCACACAACTTCCTAAGCAAAGCATTACAGATCCAGAAAGCTGAGATCTTTCTCTCTTTTTCATGTACCTGTATTTCCCTGTTTCATCTGGAAATAGAATTCTTAAATCCCACCCCAGACAGATGCTATTTCACTTCCCCATGATTAAAAGACAAGTGAATCTTTGAGAAAAACCCTTCCTCTCAAACTGCCAGTTACTAATGTGAGAGGCAGAGAAGATCCCTTGAGATTTAAACACATATCAAACATAATTTTGGTATCTGTCCAAGCACAGCATTGAAGTGGATGTTGATACTATACATGGGTTTTCAGCTATCCGGATAGTCTCAGTTACAAAAGTCTTTTCTTTCTCTTCCAGGATTAGCCTTTTCTTCAGGCTTTACGATATAGCAATGTGGAAAACGTAAAAATCCTTTGCTCCCTTACTTAAAAAGTATCATTTGCATTAAATAGAGTACTTAATATTTCACCAATAGAAGCATCTGCAACAAGGTATCTCAATAGCAACCCTTTCGCAGGACAGCAGGACTTGTTGGCATTGGCAGGCTGAGCTGTCAGCTATGCACAGACTTAACAAGCGTTTGCAGTGCACTGCAGGTAATTAAATGTTATGGGCTCATTTTGGAGAGCAAAGCCTGCTAATGCTATGCCTCAAAAATATGTTCATAACAATGACAGGGCTTTTTTTATTTCTAGCTTAGTGTTAGAATGAAGTGGAAGGTTGTATCACACTTCAATTGATTAAGTGCAGATCACCCCAGTAGACAGATTTGATTATGTTGCAAGTATGAGCTTAGAGAGAGTAATTAGTAGTTTCATCTTCATTCTGTATCTCCAGTTCCACATTTAGATTACAAGCAGAGCCTTTCAGGTTTCTTAATTTGTTTTTACAAGATATCACAGATCCACAGCTGTTTGGCACCAGACACAGAATGAGCTGCATTTGTGAAACATATTGAGCCCTTAATTATTAAGGCATTTCTTGTTCTGGTGACCTCCATCCTTGTTTGACATATCTGTAGTCACAGTCAGCAATAGCTGTTGAAGAAATAGAGCAAAGACAGCTAAACTGTTTAGGCAGCAGCATTAATGCTGACTTTGATTCTTCACCTGTTCACAGTCTTCTATTTGAAATTGTCAGGTGGCTGGCAAAGTACTCAGGACAGTTTACATTTGTGCAGTTACGATTTTCAGGACACTTTTTTCTGTCCTTGACTTTTATTCTTCTCCCTTGCAAGGACATTGGCACATAACCAGGTTCTGAATTGCATGCTAACCTGATGTTAACGAGAAATACAAAAAGACACTAATACCCAGGCTAGCTCTATAAAAAATATCTCAGTGCCTAGCACCCAGTAATGCACAATACAGCTGCAATTTACAATAATGAAGGTGGGGGGGGGAAGCATTTAAACACTTTTACAAGAGTATCATGATCTTAAGTAGTCTCCCAAAATCATATCTAGGTCCCAGAAGCACCAAATATTTGGTAGGGAGAATTGCTGACCAAAATGCATAATGCATAATTAGTAAGTAATTTACTAACCTCAATAAATGTATTTAAAAGACACAAGTGGAGTGTCAAACTGAAGTACATTTCTTAGGGTATTACAGGAGTGTATTACTTTTCAGCATATCCTTCCAATCTATTTGGGACTTTGAGTGCAGAGCTTTGGGTCATTTCCATATTTCCCAGGCAACGACTCCTACCTGACTAGCAACGGTGATCTGTCTTGACTGAGTTGTAGCCTTAAGAGAGATGTCTTCTGGATTTTGAACATCTACATTCATAGCAAAACCTCTCTCTAATGATTACTTAAAATCTAGAAGTACGTATTTGCTTCAGAAACATCTTTCCTGAAGGTGATTTTTCTTTTTGGAAAACACCAGTTGGCAATCACAAAACAGGTTTGAGTATCGCTAAATGCATTCTTGTTTAAAAAGTCATGTCAGCAATGTGCTACAGTCCTAATTACTGTAGAGAAATTAGCAAATAATTATATGCAAATAAATGAAGCTAATCAGAGTTATTAGCACATTTTGCTAGTCAATCATTTCAATTGCTTTAGGCTGTGTTACAGCATTGGTATGGAAGAATTGGCTGAAAAAAAAAACCCAGAACTTTATTATGTGAGGATCTAACATTTGTACAAACATTTCAAACATAGTATTGAGCCTGCTAATCCACTTGATTGGATCTGGTAATCCATATTACCTGCATTATGGCAATGGTTTTACGTGGAAGGTAGGTTGTCAATCCATATGTCTTATTATTCAGTTTCTTCTTGAACAATGTCCATACAGTTAGAAGACGTTTCTGTGGTGGGTTTTTGCTTTGGGCTGTATTTGTTACTGGGGTTGTCTGGAGTGTTACTGCCTAAGTGTTTCTATCATTTCAGGGAGCAAGACTTGAAGAAACCTCTTGTCAGTGTTAAAAGTTCTGATGGCAGAAGACACAAATCCGATGCTACTGTATTTTGACACAACACTTGATCCTTGCTTCTAAGCGGCACTTTTTCTGCCCAGGTTTTGCCAGATTTTAAACTTCTGGGGAAAAAACAAACAAAACAAAAACCATTTGTTCTTGTTGGGTGGAGATTTTTATTTTTCTCAGCACAGTTTCAAAGAATTTCCTTTTCTCTGGGATTGTTCAAGCTGCACCAGCAACTAGGAGGGCACTATCCCCTCAGCATGACTCACAGCTTCCAGGACGCCCAGCCAAGACAGATTGGTCTTTCATGGGTGCTCTGGGCTCAGCTGATTCTCAGCGTTGGAGGGAAGATGACTCAAAGGTTAGAGGAAGAACAAGGAGATGAATGAGGATCTTGGGAAGGCTGAGGCTGGATGCTAGAGGAGAAAAGGATATTGGCTGCACAAATGGATTGGGGCTGTGCCACAGGGAAAACCAGTCTGTGGCAAAAAGCAGAGTGGAGAAAAGATGTGACTAATTGGTGAGGGAAGGATAAGTGAGAGTTCGGGAGTGCAAGAGCCAGCAGAAGAGACAGAGCTTAGGTGATGGGAGATGGAACTCACTGCACAGAGAGACTCTAGGAGTCTAGGTAAGGTGGCAGCAGGAGCAGAGGGGTAAGACACTGCTGGGCAGCCTGCTGCAGGCAGTGCTGGGCCACAGTCAGCTTCAGCAGGAGAGATGCACATGAGCTCTGAGCACTCTACATTTTGCTGGTACAAGATTGGAGTATTTTCCCTGGGGAAAATAGGTGTTAGTATGATTAAGAGTGGACTTTAATCAGTGCCAGCATGCTAGCATGATGAACAGAGCTGCCTGGATATTAATCTTGCTGACACTTGCATATTCACTCACCACAAATACCTGCTCTCCTAATTGCTCCCGAGAGATTCACTCTCTCCATCTGTAGGACCAGATTCTTGGTGACTGGTTCAAAGAACAACTGCAGGATTTAAACATACACACTCTAAAAGATAATGAAAATGTTAGACTTCAAAACTTTGTTACAATTCTCTCACACACACATATTCAACTATTATTTTAGGACTGTCTCTCTTGTTATGTCAATACTAGTAAATTAAACAGTCCAAGGGAGCCTTCTCAGGCACTGGAGTTGCCTCCAGCTTAAGACTGGACTGTGCCAGCTCTTGATCTTTCAAACCATGTGTAGATACATTTTGGGAGTTAGCACAGCTTGGATTCTCTCCATCAGAGAGGTCAGTTGTGATACCTTAACCCAAGGCCTGGGGGAATTTCGTAGATATATGGGTCATTTCATGGCAGCTGCACTCTGGGCCCAGGAACCATACTAGACACATTTGGTTAATGAGTTCTGACATCTGTCTATCTTTTATACGACACTGCATTTGATTGTTCCCCATTCTTCATGCTCAGTGGATATTTTATTATTATGGTTTATTATTAATGTATGGTAAGTTCTAGAAGAGAAATTATTTCACTGGTTAATTTTTCTCAGATTTGCCCAGCTCTTCTTGAGGCTGTTTCAGATTGAACATCCACAGAAACTTCTCGGAGGTACTAGCATGCAAGAGTGTACTATGTTAGTGATGTATCATACAGCTCCAGAACAATGTCATCCTCAAAGAAGTAAATGGATTTTTTGTTATAATGTCTTCCATTAGTTTTGATATTGGCTCAAAACATTGTAATGATTGTAAATAATTGTAATGTTCACTATTATTTCTTGAGATTGGATCCTCCTACCCGTGACTCAGGTTAACACTCAGCAGATCCTCATTCCTCTGTTAGTGAGAGCTCTGAATTCGTTCATTCATTCATTAAGGTACCTCCTTAAGCTCAGCCCTCGTAATATTCCTCCAATTCTTTCCAACGAGTCACAGCTTCAAGTATTGAAATACTAAAATATGGACTATTGCTTCTCACCTGCAAAATGAGAAAGACTTAATTTTACAGTTTAAGGATTATAAATGACAGAGGAGTGTTTCTTATATTGCAGACATGGAACAGCAAGATTTTTTTCCTGATGTTCAAGTGTTTGTGATATTTTACCTCAGTATTCTGTTCATAGAATTTTTAGTTGCTACTGGATTTAAAAGATTGATTACATGTGTCAACATTTTTTTACTATTAAGTAATATTTTTTACTATTAAGTGATATTTTCTCTTTGTATTCATCAGATTTCTGAGAAAAAAATTGTTTGCTTGTCATTTTAAAGAAGCCTGAGTCTTTGATTTTATGTATATTTCCAGCAGAAATCAGGAGTTAAAAACATATCACCAAATACAAGAAGAATTGGGATACTTTGTTCTTCTTTTAATGTGGGAAATTACATAAAATATGGAAAATCGAAAAACATCTGCTTAGATATTACATAAGACATAACCACAATTGTATGTTAGGTCCTTATTTTTTTTTATATTTCTCCTTTTTCTCACTGAGGTTAATAATTTATATAAAATTAACTATATTTATAGATCAGATTCATTAGGCATTCATTGGGATTCATTGCCCTATACAACTAGAAAAATGCTATAGTAAGAATAAGGTAGAGTAACTACTCAGAGCATCTTCAAATCCTTGAAAAGGAGAATTATTTATAGCAAATGCCAGATTAAGGTAATTACTGTAACAGTCCACTACTCCCATATATGTCAAAAGAATGTGTATTTTTATATCAAGCCAAATAGCTGTATAGGCTATTAGGGTCATTTTACGACGCTGCTGTAGCTGAGACAACATCTCACAACCACTGAGATTTATACATCTAACAATGGTCTGCTCTGTTTAACATATATTTTTGGTAATTTTGTGTAGCCTTCCTATTTTCTAATGTAGATTAGTGGCAATATGTTTATTTTAGCAGAGGGCCTCTGCTCCATAGCATTGTTTGTGCAGACTGCAACATTATCCACTAACTGCTTAACTACACAAGGGCACTAAAACTCAGATTGATGCCACATCTTTAGAAGTGGTAGTCAGCTGCAGTTGCTATTACAACAATTCAATTTTTTTTTGTATAATACACAGTAAACCTCCATCAAGAATGGTTTTATACTCTTTTAATACACTCCATCTGCTGACAGAAGTAGCTTTGGATTAAGGGAAGTTTATAGTAGACACTTGCTAAACTTATTGTTTTCATTCAGAAGCCTCAGAGGCCCACAACAGCCCAGTGTTAGCAACACACCCTAGCTTCTGGAGCCAGTTGCTGTCTCACTTCTCCATCATGTGCAGATATCAGGGGTTATACAGACCAAAAGAGATGAACAGTCACCATCCAGACTCATCTGGACCACAGTTTCTCACATCTTTGCCTCTCCTGTCTGCTTTCCCATCTGTCTCATATACTCCTTGTGTTATTTTCTCTCTGGGGCACAGTTTGAGACTATTTAATATAAAAATATCTGCAACAGAGAAACTTTTACTCTCATATTTCTGCTCTTTCTATTATACTAAAATCTCTTTTTTATGTATTATTCACAAGTATGGATCTATGCTGTCTTTCTTACCCATAGAGCTCCAAGTTCTGTCTCATTTTTCTGTAATTTAATGTGTTTGACAGTAAAGGAATATAGATTACCCATGACATTTTGAAAAGAGAGAAGACAAAGTCATAGTTATAGATGGGCTCAGTATCTCAACTATTGACTTCCAAAAATCAGAAGGCATTAATTAATGTTTACCAATATGTAAAGGGTGGGTGTCAGGAGGCTGGAGCCAGGCTGTTCTCAACAATGTCCAATGATAGGACAAGAGGCAATGGGTACAAGCTGGAACATAAGAGGTTCCAAAGAAACATAATTAAAAACTTCTTCACTGTTCAGGTGAGGGAGCACTGGAATGGGCTGCCCAGATGGATTGTGGAGTCTCCTTCTCTGGTGACATTCAAAACCCATCTGTGACCTACTCTAGGTGGTCCTGCTCTGGCAGGGGGGTTGGACTGGATGATCTTTCAAGGTCCCTTCCAGCCCTTAAGGTTCATTGATGTCTATACTGGGCAGATACATAGAGAACTGTGTATTAATCTTATAAAGCCATGCACTTTCTCAGGCAGGTAATCATGCACAATTTATAGGCAGGAACAGCAGCAAAGAGGTTTGTGAGGGAGGTTTTGTTCCCAGCAGAACAGAATTGCCTGAGGTGATGGAGCAGCTTGGCTAAGAACAGCTTCAGCTAGGACAGATCACAAGAAGCAGAGCAATATAAAGTCCTCCAAACCAGAAGTGCACAGTATCACATCTATTAGTGTAGCATTAATTAGCTTTTAGTTCCCTACATAACAAACAGTCGATGGTTAACACTACACATGCTCCACCACAGTGCTGTGAGGCAGTACCTTTCTATGACAACCAATATAGCCACTAATCTACAGTAGAAAACATGAAGGCCACACAAAATTACCTAATATTACATATTAAGCAAAATAAGGCACTGACAGCAACCCTTAATGCTGAAACGAGCATTTTTCAAGGATCAAGAAGAGCTTGGCTGCAACATCCCAGAAACTACAGAGCTTAGACATCAAAGATTTAGGAGAACAAGTAAATTGCAATAGTGAAGTCATATGGTGATTTGAATGTGGCTAAAGATTTCAATAGAGACACAGCTGGTGCAGGTCTGGGTAGGGCAACTCACAGCCCATCAGACAGCTGAAAGACAGACACTGTCAAAGCTACTCAAGATATTTACCTGGAAAATAAATTACAAGACTAGTTTAAGGGAAATAAGTATATAATTCAGAAGGAAATATCCAACAAAAGTGTTTAAGGTAGGAGGAAGGTCTTTCAGAAAGGTTTTGGTGTAGGCTGGAAAGTGAGGCAGTGAAGAGCAGAGGGAGGGCTTGAAGAGAGACACAACTGTACTGTTCAAGACACAGTTGGAGCACTACATTTGGCGACCACTCTGAGCAACATTAAATTGCATGGCATTCCCCAGAGACAATGAACCTTAGTGAAAAAGCCTGGATGTAACTGTCTTTGAAAAGTAGTGTGCAAATAAATAAATGTTCCAGGAAGAAACTACATTGCCACCAGAATTAACTTATGTGAAATCTGTCAAGTTAAAAGCCTCAGTGTTACTGGTTTCACCATATGTTTGTAATTTTTGTGGTTCAGAGCAGCTGGTATTTTCCTAGGATGTTCAGGTCACACCCCTATTGTCTAACCATGACTAGCAACATTAAACATTTCCCAGCCAAATAAAGTCTGAAAGCTATTTCTTAACTAGCTGCACATTATTTTGTTTCTTCCTCTTTGTTCTTCAGATGCAGTTCAGAAAAGTGTGGCCTCCCTTTATGAAACCAATCCCTCTTTAAACAATTGGGCTTCCTTTTTCTCTTGCTTTTTAAGTATAATCACTTTGCTAGGAATGCAACTGTGAATTGAAGCAGAGTTATCAATGTTTTGCAGGGAAAGTAAAATGCATGAAAAGAAAAAGGTTACAGTGGGTGTTGCTGCTGAAACCATGCTCGGAAGGCCAGGCAGTCTCTCTACAGCTATGTGGGCTTTTGGCTGCTGCAGTTAATAACGAGGAATCTGGCAGGCTAGCATGACTGCTCCTTCCCTCTGTTTCAGAAACTGCTGTACACTATCATCAGCGACTGGGAAGAAAATGTGACGTTTATCCTGTAGCTGAGAAATCAGTGAGCAGTAAAGAATGGGGACAGGGCAATAATGCAGAGTAAGAGAGCTAGATCAGTTTATAAAGGTGCTGGTGTCAGGCAGCACACATTCTGAATATGACCAAAGCAAAATTATACACCAAGAAATAAAAAGGTGGGTTGTATTATGCATTAATATTCTCTGGAAAATAATTGCCCTGCAGGGGACATTGTGTATAACTGACTGAACATGAGCTCCCAGTGACATACTGTCATCTGAAGTGTTACTGTGATTTATGGGTTGATAAACACATACCTAGGAGTCTGTGTGAGTCTTTGGTGGGAATATGAACTTTTTTCCCTTGTCTAGACACATTTGAAAGGTCTGTGCAGCTTCCTCAATGATCAAACAGAAGTTACCTGGTGGCTACAGTCCAGCAGTTGTGCTGCATCCAAAAGGTTTGAGCATACATCCTCTGCATGACAAATTTCATTTCATTCCCTACACTTGAAATGACCTTCTGTGCCCTGCAAATGCCTGAGGCTGAAGGAACCTGAAATGGCAAAGCTGACAAAGCTGGCGATAGTGCCCTTCACAGCTACCAGCATGACCCCAAGAATTGTTCACCTGCACTAGGCTAGTGCAGTAATAACTCCTCTGCCACAACTGTTGTGGACTAACACAGCTAAAGTACATTAAGATCCGTGTGGAGCAGTCGAAATGGCCTTGCCTCAAACAGGCTGTCCTTTGCCACATTTGACACCTGGACAGCAGGGAAGAGGTGGCTAGAGGAGGGGTGTAAAGCCTCAGTGGTTTCAACGTCTCCATCAGGCAGGACTTACCTAAAACCACTGACAATCCCTAGAAAGTAAATCAAGAGGTCCACTGCCAACGTCCTTGCTCAGAGTCTCCCACATGCACATCCATGGCATGTAAAAGGGCCAAGTGGCAAACTCCCAAGTCTGTCTTCCCCTGTTGCATCTATACCTACCTGCCCAAGTTCACTGCACGCATCTGTATATGGATGCTCCCATGTTCTCTGGTCAGAAAAAGGCAGAGTTTACCCCAAAGTCGTGCCAGGTAGAACCATTACTGCCATTGCTCTGTCATTGGACCTGGGATTGCTGCAACTCCAAAATCTCTCTCTGCTGAGGCAGTGGCATTTCCATCTCACTGCATGCCCCTGGAGTGTGTTGAGGAATCCCCATCTCCTCTGAGCTAACAAACCCTGGCAAGAGACAGTCAGGTTTTAAAGAACTGCAGCCTTGTCTTGCAAGCACGGAAAATCAATGGAGCTTGCCTTCCTCAGTCACTTAGATAGCCTGCTTATTCTTGGGATATTTGTCTGAATGACATTCCTAAATCCTTCTCTGGCTCTAACTGCTGGTGATCAGGGCTTTCATATTTAAAACTACTTCCATATGAACTGGAAGAGTGGTTGGTCCCCACCAGCCCTTCAGGGGAGCAGCCAAGGTGCTGATTCCCATATCCAATCCTCCCCCTGTCCCTCATCCTTCCAGCAAAGCCAGGTAGCTCTGGGAGCAGTGCAGATCAGGAGAAGCACTTACACCTGGAGGGGTATGGGGCAGACCTGCAGCCCCTAGGCACAGTGTTGCCTGGCTGAGGGCCATGGTGGCTGCCAGGCTTCTCTCCCTCCAGTGTTGGGAGCAGTGTCCATGGCACACTACAGTAGCACCAATCCTGGCAATGGTCTCCAGCACTCCCTGCATCATTCTTCCTGGCTAACAGGGCAGCTGGAGCCCAGCTGTCTCACTCCAACCTTGAAGATGGGGGGTCACAGTAAGTGCCGAGCTTCATTTCAGACCACACAGAAGGTAATCTGGAAATGACACGTCTTTTTCTGGATCCAACCCTTCAGCAGAAGGAGAAAATCCCTCTCTTCAGTCAGGCTCATTCCCAAACCTGATGTTTGGCTTCATTGCACTCAACGTGATAACAAACATTTGGCTGGATTTCTCTTCCCATCTGGGCTGTTCTTGTGGCTGCCTTGTCCCAGCTGACATCTCCTTCCTTTCGTACTTTACAAGGAATTCTTATAATCCTTTCTACATGTTTTTCAGGAGTAACAAGAATTAACAAGCACCTGTCTCCACACTCTGTCTGTAACTATCGTTCAGCTTAATAGGCCCAGTGCTTTTGGTAGCTAATTTAGGAGAAAATAAAATAGAAACATGACATACCAAAAGCTTGAAGCATCACACAGAAATTATGAAAGCTAAATGGTTAGGCAAGCCTGTAACTGAAGGAAAAGCATATTCTCTTTGCTAATGCTCTGGGGATTTTTTGAACATCTTAACCTTGAAGAAACATAAAAGCCATAATATTGAAAGTTTTTTTGTCCTCTCTAAAGAGTAGCTCTCATTTTCTAGACGGTATGTTAAAAACAGATGATAAACTATTTTATTTCTTTTTTAAGGTTGCTCTGAAAGCATATTTCAGTAATCCAGCAGAGAATATGGGACGTAATATTTAGGGTTTAGGGTTTTTTTGAATGCTACATAGCCCAAGCATCTGGAAGTTATATTTAGGGAATGGAGAGATATATGAATATGAAAGAAAATATATGCAACATGGCATCAAGGAACGGCCAATGAAAGACTTCAGAATTTCAGCACAGAAAAGAAAGGTGACTATGGTTTCCAACCTGCAAGATTAGCAATAAGGATTTAGCGATCTGAATGTTCTTGAGACCATTATATGAGAATACAGACAAAATGAAAGATACTTTGATCTACAGTTCCCATTTAGAAAATACTAAAATTAGCTACAGTATATCTGAGGTGCTGAGTGTATCTCATAGACCACTGAGCAGGTCTGTAATTAACTTTGGTTGAGTGCAAAAGGACGTGTGATTGATTATCATCCAGACAACAGGCCTAGAAAAAGCAGCTCTGTCAAGGATGTATGGGTCTATAATGCGCCTTGCTAATTCCAGTTCAGTTATATTTGTAATATTTGGATAATTTGGAAAATACTGTTTTAAAGATCAGCTTTTGATATTACAATACACCAGATAAAACTGCTCTGGGGAATGAAAGCTAGCAGTGAGCACTGAGGATACGTGGCAAAGTCTAGAGCCAAGGGTTTCCATTCTCACTCCTAACCCCAACTCAAAGAAGATCTTGGGTAATCTTCTCAAGCCATCTCTGCCTAGGGACCACAAAGTGTTTCAGCTCAATGCTGCCTGTCTCTCTTATAGACTTGTGTCACCAAGTGGAAAAGGGGCAGTGGGCTGAGGTGAGGTAGTCATTAAGTTCACCCTGCTGCCACATCTGCTGAGCACCATTCGAATATCTGGTGAGTCAGACAGCCCCTAGAAAGGCTTCCAGAGATAAAAGTGACTTGAAACAGTCTCAGTAGCAACCTAGAGCAGCACATTGACAGGATCAAACTGAGGGAATGATGTGACTCTTTTCTATTAGGTAACATCAACATTTTCACTGTATTTCTAACAAAAAAAAAAAGTGCTATTTAGCAGATGGGACAAAACACTGACGTTTCAATTCACACTGCTGAGCTTAGTTAACTAAATTGTGCATAGTTGCTGAGAAAGGTTCACAGCTCTTAAGCACGGAAATATTACCTCGTTTATATTGCCACTAGGTGGCTCAAAGTAAAAGAGCAAAATAAACCACTGCTCAACCTACAGTCAGGATAAACACACACGATTTGAAGACTATTATGCACTGTCTCATAGCTGCCATACTTCCAAGTTTTCTATAAATCGTCAAGCTCCCCACGTTAGCAGTAAATTGAGAGAGCAGACAACTTGAGAGAGAAGAGCTGTCGTAGCCTGAGACACATTATAGTTCTTGAAGACAAACATTGCTTGTAAATGTGTGGGAGAGCAACATCCAAATGAACAATTTGCACTTTTCTCCTTCTTGAAATCAGTTGCTACTGAGTGAAGTCACTAGCTGACAGAGAGCAATGGAGGATGTTCAAGAGCATCTAAACAGCAGCCTTAGCACCATGTTATATTTTAATTTCTTTTAACAAATCATCTCAACAAGTGATTTGTTTTGTTTCATAGTGATTACTTTTATTTATAACTGTTAGCAGCTTATGACTTGAAGTATAACTTTCTATTATATGCTGCTTTAGATTAAGGACACAGCTCGCAAATCAAACCTGCCCTTACTTGAAAGTAACTTACTGACAGGAGAAACTCCTGGATGTAGATATATGTCTGCAATCATTCAAATCTTCTGGCATAACAGCATTTTGCTCTTTCCAGGTCAAGTCAAATAAATAGAAAGGACAACTTCTGTAGAACTTCAAGAGGGAGATTATGGTATCTGCTACCTTAGAGACAGCCATTATCCTGCCACTGACATATGAATTGAGGATGATATAGGACTCATTAAACAGACAATGTCAGAGAAACAGAGACAGAGAGAAAGGATTTCTGTTTTGTCCTAATGCTATAAATGCTATATGCAGATCTTCCATTTCTTACACAAAGCAAGACAGGGTATGAGCCACAGTGAGTACCTCCTCACAATGGTCCTCACATTTCTCATTCGAACAAAACACTTTCATAGAAGCTGTAATCTGAGAAGTTAAAATACACCTAGACAATAAACATGCTTTCATGTGGTGGCCCACTGATGAAGATACTGGTACTCACATGTGCTTATCACAGCCGTAACTGAGAGTACTGAGAGTTACTGATAGAAAAGTCTCCCAGGGGGTAATATCCAGGCTGATAGATTCCCACCTACAGAGTCTTCCTTATTATCTCCAGAAAAATAAACATCTACTTGTTATGCTTGTCTTTCCTGTTTGACCAAGCATGCTTTGGCCTATGGCACTGAAGCAAAGATGAGGCTGAGGGCCCTAAAATCTGTGTCAGGCTGAAAGAACTCAGGTGAATATTTCCTTGGAGGTCCCTAGAGCATATGCCACCTGATCTTGGGCCTCAGAAGGAGAAGGCTCCTGATTCTCCTACCAAAGTAATGGAAGGAGCATTTCTTTTCCTTCCTACAGAGAAAGACTTTCAGAAAGCAGCAATGCTTACATGAGGAAACACCCAGAATAATGCCATTCGCTTATCACAGACCTCTCACTTGGAGGCATGGGTCTGTTAAACCAGATACACCTTTGAAATCTTCACAGGTGTCTTGCAAGTTGTCCTTTGGGGACAACACCCCTCTTTCCACCTGAGTTGTCATCCTGATGCACAGCAGCTTCAACTCCCAGGCCCAGAGTCATGGCATGCTCACACGCTTTGGAACAAAGCTGCTGCCCAAAGACACTCTACATGGCTCCGAATTCAATACCCTGCTTGGCAACTGAGGTTACAAGCAAGAAGGTAGGAATGACTCTTACTCCTGGGATGCTGGGCTGTTCCCCACAGTTTTGTTAATCCCACCAAAACCTTTCCTTGGCAGGTATTTTTCCTTAACAGTGAAATTTAGCACTGGCAAAACACAGTAGAGCTTAACCTCCATAGAATAAACCTCTTATCAACCTCATAGGTGGCAACTGCAGACCATGTCCAAACCTGTTACAACACATAATAATCTACAAGTTGTAGCAAGTTACTCCAGTAAGGAGCAATCTACAACAAGGAGCAAGTTTCTCTAGATATTTATAACTGCTTAAATGCCTTTCACAGCTCTCAAGCATTTGTGAAACCTTTGCAATTGTCCTTGGCGGGAATGTCACTAGCTGTCCACAGACACAGTATAGACTGTCCTGGGCTGAACACAAAAAGGGCATGCAGGAGAGTTATATGCCCATCACACAATGGCTATACTTTTTTATTTCCAGCATCTGCATTTAAAGACTCATCTCTTCAGTAGTATCTTGACCACAAATAACACACGTAGTTCTTGTTTTGAATTATATTGTTGCTTTCAGCTTCTGTTGGGAGATATGCATGTATGGACACACATAGATTTGTTGTACTTTTTGGTTGCCCACCAGCTAACCTGTGTTGGAGCTGCCATTGTTTGAAGGTCTGTCTTGTCTCGACACACTGTGAAAGAGTGCACTGCTCTGCAGCCTACTTCTGCTGCAGAGGCCACTTCAAGGTCCCTCTCCTGATTTTCAAAGCCCTCCACGTTGGCTTCTGCCAATGGGGACATACTATTTGTCCTTTTTGTGAAAAAAAACAAAACAAAATATTACAGGAGCAAAGAAGGCTGGATCTTCAGAGAAGCCAAAACAAGTCCAATACAAAGTAAAAATATCAACAAACTGCATCAAATCCAAATGAAATGTAAAGCCGATCTCTGTGCTGTCACTGCTGGAGCTGACACCCTGACCAGGTCACACTGTTATTTCCTCACACAGGAGTCTGATTCTTGTGGCTTGAGTGGGAAGGCAGATGTTCGTCTTAAAAAGCTTTTGAGTACAATGAAACAGCAATAGATGTACATGCTGGCTATGAACCACAAGTTTTCTTCTGAGATGTGTGCATCTGGCCTGTGGTATTTCCAAAAATAAGTTTTTACTCTGTGGTCTGATTGGTTATATAGGTTGTGCAGCCATTCAGGATTTTTCTTTGGTGTTGGTGTCCCCAAACTTGGGTTCTAAACACTTTTGGAGCTCTAGGTCATAGCTTCTGAAACCATAAACCTCTCTGCAACACAGCCACAGTTCCTCACAGGATGAAGAGGTTGCTCTTGGAAAGCCCTCCTGTCTGTGGCCCACCATCTACGGTGGAGTGGGAACAAAGGGCAAAGAAAAGGACAGAGCATTAGTTTAGGCAAAGATAGTTCTAAGATTTGACTGTAATTAAGAGTTGCAGGAGTGAGTCACAACCCTCAGCATTTTGTGAAAAGACTAATTGGTTTAGATGTGCTTCTGAGGAACCTCTTTTTGTACCCTTTCAGTGAACATTAGGGGTAGATCTATGGAAAGGAACTATCCTGCCATTGGCCTGACTTGCCTGGGAGGGAAAAGTGCTGAAGTTGAGGTCTCCTCGACGTGGCATCAAACAGGTTGCAGTTTCCCACTTTCAGCTGACTTGTGCCTGCACATCATGGGCTGCACAGACCTGTGTCTGTTCTGCAGGAAAGGACAGTGAGTGCCCCAATGCTTTCCACAAAGCCTTCTCAATTCTGGGGAAGGGTTGAATATATATTCACTAGGGAAAAAGCTATGGCAAAATACAGTTCATTTCTGACAATCTTCTCTTTTATTCTTCTTTTTTTGTCTGGTTTCAAAGAGAAAGAGCAAGCAGGAATTTACCACCTTTATTTTCTAAAAAGGGGAATGTCTGTTCCTACAGTGCCACCTTCAGTTCTTTCTTGCTTATAGTCTCAAATTTACCCAATCCATTCCGTTTCCTGAACTACTTGTGTTTGTGAAAGCCCAAGTAAAAGCATTTCTGTGCATTTCTCTTTGATAGCAGCTTGTGTCACTGAAACACAGCACTCTTCAGATCCAGAGAACAATAACTGAACATTTCTCAACATTAATTGTCTCTCTTGCATCTGAAAACATTCTAGACTAACTAGGTGATCAGTTATTTGCTGAGAAGGTAATGGGTAAGTAGGAGTAGGGAGGAGTACATTGAGCTGGTGTATTGCTAAGAAGGTGGGTTTTTTTCCCCAAACTAACGTGGCAGGTTCAGTGTATGCTGTATTTGCTGAATGCCCATTGTGATTATAAGAATGAACATAAGCAATACCAGATACAGGTTCTTCTGTCATAAGATCAAACAATGGAATTATTAAATATGACAAAATTACTTCAGTTACACTGACAAGGTCATGTGCAGCTTGAATTGAATGAGCTTATCCTCTCTACTAATAAATTTTATGTGCAACTCTAGCAATTGTTTTGTCAACAAATGCATAAATAGAATCTACAAGGAATGTGGAATACAGTATTATTAATTATTAATTGATGTGCTGGGAGCTATTTTAAAGTTCAAAAAGTCTCGCATTAACTTTTCCAGAGTATAAATCACGTCACACTCTTGTCCACCTCTCATACTGCCAAGAGTATCTGCAGTAACTTCTCAGAAGACAGAATCTTTTCAAGTTCATTAAGTATCGCAGGCATGTTCACATCAATGCTTGTGCTGTGCTCAGAGTCTTGGCCCTGAATCTTGAAAGTGGTGCAACCACTGACCGCATCAAAGACCACAGCTGACAGTGACGGTGTGGCCTTTGAAAGATCACAGTTTAAGGGAAGCAGAAGTTCCTGCCTTGTAGGTAAATCTCATGGCAGAGCCTCACCAGCAGGTTTTGTGCCTGATGTTGACAACATGTGTCTTCATTGGAGTGAGGAGAGGAGCTGCCTTTTCAACACCCTGAGCTCTCAGGGACAACATGAATGTCCTCTCACAGCCCTGGCCTGAGGCCAGAATTGTCAGATGCCCTAAGCCAAACAGCAACGTGGAAAGGACCTGTTTCTCATCCACCTGTGGGTGAAGGAGATGGAAGTGGTTATTTACTCCACATGAGTCAACAGCAGGCTCTGCCCTCAACCAGGCTCTCATCTGCATGGCTTTGAAGGCAGAGCACTGCAGAGTGCCCTTTCTTGATGATTTAGTGCTGTTCATGTCCAAATGCTGCTCTGTGGAAACACAGCTAATTCCAAATGCTTTGTGAAGGCTCACATCTAGAGACACTTCTCTTGAGGCTGCCCATCACTCATATGGTCTTTGCTTCAGACTGAGGTTGCAGAGGTTTCCAAGGAGGGTGGAAAGAAAGCAGATCGCATCCCTATGCCTTGGGCAGTCCTAAGACCCAGAGAGCAAAGAGGTCAAAGGAGTGCTGGGTTGGGAATTGGAATTGAAGGTCTAGCTTTATGTGTTTTCTGGATGTAAATTTGTTCAGAGCACAAAAAATGACTTTTAAGTCTTGCACGAAACAAAGTTAGGATTCAGTTTGAGATTGAGCTAACTAAATTTAAGCACGTAATTGCAAATCTTTATTTGCGAGTGGGTCATTTCAGTTTCTATTGCAGACACTAGAGATCCAAGCCTTGATTTATCTGTCAATGCACTGGTGTCTGGTGCCTTTAAGATGCCCTGGAGGTTTTTTGGCTTGGCTACAGCTTCAGAGGACTAAAGGTCTCCTATAAGTCCTGTGGCACACCTGCAAGCCCCATCTGGATGCATAAGGTAGCCTCAAGCATCTCAAGAGTTATTACTTATCAGTATTAGAAAGAGGGCAACTGAATGGAGCTTCTCAGTGTCTTCCTCACTGTGAGCAGACTCAGTCTCCAGAGCTCACTATCTCTGCTGAATATGTTTCCCCTGAGATTTGTAGACTGGAACTTCACCATTGACAAAGGGAGCTTAGAAATCTCATCTACACACATATTAGATGACTCATTTCAATGTACCAGGCTGAGTCCTGCCCAAAGTGTTTATCACTTGGCAGTGCACGTTCTCTCTCATGACTCAATTCCAAGAGGAATCTGTAAAAATCCAGATGCAGCACACACAAAGGAAGGGTTTCACCTTCCCCATCTCCCAAGGGATCTATGCTGTTAAGTGTGAGTGCTGGGGACTACTGCTGCAGCTAAGATCCAGGGAGAGACATTTGGGAAGTATGGTAAGGGCCTGAAATGTGTATGTGCAGTCCAGCTTGAGATGCTTTCCTGGGCCTGTTCCCATGAGCAATCTGATAAAGCAATACAGGCACAACCAGTGAGAGTGTGATTTCAAACCTCATGCAGGCAGGTTTTTTCTGGATAAGAAATGAATGTCTTATTTGCCTCCTGCCTTGAAGCTAGCAGAGTACAAAATCAATGTGACACACTGCAATTTCTATTTCCTAGTATTTTATGCCTACATTACCTAGAAGAAGTGGTTAGAAAAGGTTTCTGGCACTGTTAGCTCAGGTCTCGACATAACTGCATCAAAGCAAGCCTCTTCTAACAGACTGAAACACTAAAGGATTTATTTTAATTTAAAACACTTAGAATCTGAACCTAGAAGTAAAAACACTTCCCCTGAAAGAGGCATATACTGCCAGAAGAGCTGCTGAGGCTTGGTGATTTTCCCCCAGCACTGAGAGCCAAAGCAACAGGTGAAACAGCCTCAATATAGAATCCATGTCAGAATCCCCATCAGAGTTTCCCAAGTGCATGGTTTTATCTTGTTGTGCTGAAAGGGAAGGACTCCACACAGATTCTGTTGCTGGTTGCATAAAGAATTTACGCTTTTTTGCTTGCCAATAAAACCAGGTTCTCCCAGAGTATAGTGCTACCAATATGTTCCACATTCAGGGAGCGGCTCTTTAAAAGTGTATCTATGATTAGCTTCCAGAGTGACCTTTCCCTCTGTTTGCCTCTTTGTATCCTGAAGTAGAACAGACTTTTCATTTGTTTCTTTCTCCAAAGAATGTCACGAAAATATCCACATATTTGCTAATGAAAGTGAAGTTCTGTTCTAATATTTTTGCCTAAAACATGAGATTTACAAAGTGTCCTTCACAGACCTCATCTGCTGCAAACTATTTTAGGATCATATTTAGAAAAGGGGCTGAAGTATCTGTATCTACTGTTTTAAGGTTCTCTCATTGACACACGTTTTCTTTGCATTTCTTCTGCCAAGTACATTGTGAACCCTGCAGTACAAAAACATAGAAGGCCTGAGCACAGGCTGTGAGCCCCACACATGCCCATTCCCCTGCCCACCTGCCAGGAAGCATCCCCCACCCCTGCACAAGTAGATGTAGATACAGCCAGGGCTATGGCACCTTGTGCTCACCACCTGTCTACAAAGGCATCCACCACCCAGCAAAGCTTTCACATTCATGTTGGAAGACTTTGAGAAAGACTCTGTGCCAGTAAAGAGGTACAGGCTTGCTGCTGCCAGGCAAAGCTCTGTGGCCTCTGGCACAACACTATAGCAGTTGGGACCTGCCTTTCAAAAAGATCCTTCCTGACCTCAAACGCTTCTCACTAAGGTAACTGAGAACTATCACTGTCTAGCACCTGACTGACAGTTTAACATGATGTAATCTGTTCACAGGTTTTTTCATATGTATAGCTTCTGCCCTCTTTACAATATTTGCTGCCAAAGAAGGAATCTCTGTTATTAGTTCCAAAGAAGCAAACTGATGATCTGAACCAAGGTGATTGCTTGGGTTTGGTTTGGATTTGTTTTTTTTTAGGGGGGTGGGGAGGGAGGTGGAGTTAAGACCTGGTGGAAGAGAAGTCAAATGTTTTCTTAATTCTGTAACAAGAAGCTAGATGAACACGGGCAAATTCATTTAAGCACAAAGGCAAGGCAACCTAGGAGAGCACTAAACAGCTTACATAAGAGACATTACACACCTCGTTATGGAATTCAAAATATTTGACAAGGCAAAGCCTGTTGAGATCTGTAAATAAAGTATGAATGTTGGTGCTCCAGGGCAAAAGAAAAAGTGAGAGCAAGCAGATAGCAAAAGATACAAAGGTGAGTTTAAGCTTCCTCATCTAACATCTTTTAAAATGCTCTAAATGTTCCCAAGTTTCTCAGAGACATCCTGTTCATCCAGCATAGCAAAATGTTTAGCAAGAGACAAGTACACAGCAAACCAGATTGCTCAGCCTAAAAACACAGCAAAGTAAAACAATTACCTTGGTATGTTAAGTGTCACTGCGGAGCATAAAGCTATCTGACTGGTGCTTAAATGAGTGCAGGAGGAATTTATTAGTATTTTTATGGAGAATAAATACATTCTTGCTTATAATTGAGCAGCATCTGATGGATGGAAGTGTCCCACCTCTGAATCACATTTGTGTAAGGCTGCTAAGTCAGGCTGTGCAGGCCTTATTCCTGTGAGAAGGTCTGGCTGCTTTGGTGGGAAGGCAAAGGTCTGCAGCCCTTCAGCTTTTACAGAAACTCAAAGCCCACAAAACACTGTTACTTTAGTGAGAACAGACAGTAGCACATTCAAGAACAGCACACTTCTGCCTTTGATGCAGCTTGGTGTTGTCATTCCCAAAGACATCACAAACAGCTTCTAATCTCTCAAAATGTAATTGAAGCTGGGTTTTAACAGAGATTAGCTGAAAGCTCAGCTCAAGGGCACTTTTTGAAGATGAAGGGCTCAACAAAAGTCCCTGGCTTGCAAAATTTGAACCTGCTGCAACATAATGCAAAGAACAATTTTTAAGTAGTGACAAAGGACAAACTAACTGACAAACTGCCTGTTACATTACTGCTAGAGAAAATAGGCCATTCTTTTACCTGTAATAGAGGTTTTGGTTTTCATATTTTAAATGTACATGTTTGTCCAGCAGGACATAACTAAGTGTTCTATTTCTATGCCAATCACAGTCTCAGACAATTAACTACTAATGATAAAACAACACAGTGTAAGATAGCTCACAAATTTACCTATTGCAGCAATTTTACATAACATTCACCCAGTCAATCCATTTGGGCTACTTGCAATATAATATTTCTCTGTTTATCAGGCCTTTGCAAGATGTTACCACTAATACAAAAAAGTAACCACATCCACTCAACAATCTAGATTCAGGAAAATAATCTAATCAAAGTAAAAAACTCTGGCATTATGTTGAGTATACAGCACAGACTTAATGTAATTTGTCTGTATTCTGTACAACAGCATCCAGAGAAATGATCCCTGTAAAGCCCATTCTTTTTGTATAAAGGGGAATACAGAAGATGTATGCCCTCAGCAGCAAAATAAAATGAACATACAATATTTATGCAGGAAGTCTATAAGAGAAACACTTGAATGTCACCTCTAACCTGGATTTAGCAACCCAGCTCACTTCTCTTGACAGAGGTCAAACAGCTTAGGACTGTAACCCTGAAGGAAACGAGTACACACTGGATGGATTGCTTTGTCCTCCCTTTCTCCTTCCCCAAGGCAAGAGAAACATCAAAAAAGTCCCATTCTATGATGAGATCAGAAGACCACATAATGAGTAGAGAAGTTTTTCCAAAAAAAGCCGTTTTCTCGGGTCTCAGCAGCAATTGAATATGAAAGGCTTGACTAGGGTTTGAATATGTAACTCAGCTGTCAATTTAGCAATGGAGACTATCTCTGACTCCCTCCTGTAACAGCACCTATAGTTAAAATGGCCATGGGACTCTGCATACATTCTCCTGAGACAGAGCCTCAAACATATCCACAAATTTTAATGATTTTATATGCAATATTTGATACAAGAGGCAAAAGACATAAATGTAAAATTGAATCTGCAAGTTGTTCCCTACAAGCATCCAGTTCTCCAGCTCCAAATAGCATTGCCTTCCCTCAAGTTTTGCAGACCAGGACTCCCAGACCTGGTGCCTCATCCCATCATCTGCACCCAAGTGCAGATGCATCAGAGTTTTGCACTGGAGCATAATCATACGCTCTCATTTGTTTTGAGTTCCTTTCCTAAAAGTTTTCCTAATTCAATTTGCCTTTGACTCTCAATGACCACTAAACTCCTGCCTTCAGAAAATGACTCATTTTAACTCTTATGCCTCTTTTCTAAGTGGTATTATGGAATTAAATCCCTTACTGACTGTGTTTATAGATATAGGGGTTTTTTTATTGTATGCATTACCTTATAATTATTGACATTGAATTTAATGTGCCATTTCATTAATCAGTCATCAGTGCAGATCTGCTTGGCTTACTTAAGATTATTCTGAGAAAACATTCTCATTTATCATTTGTATTACTGTCTCATTTCATTATTCATCTCTTTTTACTGTGTCCTTTATGCCTTAGATGGCATAGTCATAAACCCAAATCCAGGTGACAAGCCAAAAATAGCCTCCTATTTTCTTCAACAGTCAGTCACGAAACAAACATGATGCAGGCTCAGTCAGAATCCTCCTCTGAAAGCCTAATGCCCTTATGCTCCTCCACCCAGTGCATCTTACCTGTCCTTTGCGACGTGCCTTCTTGCAGGCTGTGAAATCCTCCTCTCTCCTGGGTGTGGTGTGGTGCAAAACATGGGATGAGCTAAGGCCCAGAGGTCTCATCAATATCAACAAAACTACACCTATGAAAATCCCTACCAGCAGCACGCAAAGCCGGCCCAGGCCAGCTGCACAGCATCTGGGAAAGAGAGGGGAGCACTTCACTCTGGCTGTTCCTCTGTCTCTGTGCTTAGAGATATCTTTGGTATCAGGTCCTTATTTTGTTCTCTTTGGCCATTGATGAAGACAAGGATTCACAGAAAGAGCCTCCTTAGAGGTGGAAAAGTTTTTTCTTCAATCTCCCACTGCCTTTTCAATATCTTCTACCAATGCCCTTGCTATGAATGGCAGACTTCTTCGTCCTTAGGTTTTCAGATTATTCCTCCATCTGTTTTTTAAAGACTGATGTCTCCTTTGCAGCCTTCCTTTTCAATTGTTTTTTTGTTTTGTTTTGTTTTTTTGGTTTGGTTTTTTTTTTGGCATTAAGTGCTTTAAGCAGCAATTCAAATGGGACAGTTGTAGCTCCCTACCTTCACACCAGAACACAGCTACAGCTCCTCCATGAGTTTGTTCTGGTTCTGTGAACTGGTTAGATTCAATTTATTGGCTTCTTCCAATCAGAGTTAATCACACTCATCTGCAAATAATGACTCCATCAAGAGCCTCACTGAGCTGTCCCTTAACCAGCACTAATATAAACATAGAATGTGTTTTCTGCATCTACATCATGTATCACCCTGGTTGAATTTCTGATCAGCTTCTTTGATGTTTTTGAAAATGGTTTTATAGCAGCTTTCACACCTTTACTAGTTTGCCCCTCTAAGTCTTCAGTGGCCTACTTTACTGAAGCATGACAATCAACTTGCTACAGTTCATGATCTTTTTGACTTTTCTTGTTCAGATAAAAATTCCTCTCTTTTAAAAGGTGCCTTTGATGTCATCTGTAGTTTCCACTGCCTTGATGTTTGACCATGACAATATTTATTTTCCTTTCCATCCTTTAAAATATCTTCTCAGGCAGGTGGTATACATTTACTCCATGCTTCTAAAATAATGTTCTGGAGCAATCTCAGTGCTGTCAACACACATTTCCCTAGTTTATTTAAACTTCTGTTTTCCTATGTACTAGCTCACTGATTTATTGCAGTTTTGCTTTCCAAAAATTCTAAGTCAGCTGCACATATCATCTCAGATTTTTGTTGTTTAAGAATAGAAGAACTACATGCATTTGAAACACCATCTTCTCATGGGAATGACCCCAGTGACATGGGCTTTTATGGGAAGATCCAAGTGAAGTCAATGGACTAGGATGAGAAAGTGCTTTGAGAAGCAGAACTCAGTAAACTCTTACCCTAATCAAAAATAAAATTCTTTTATTTTTACATTACTCTTTGTGCTGTCATTGTCTACCTACCTTCTACTAGATTTGGGGTGTTTAAACATCAGTTTTACACATTATTCCATTTGCATTTAAATGGCATTTAAATATAAGATTGTGATCCAACCTTACAGAATTTTCATTTTTCAAGGAATTGTAATTTTAGAAATGTTATATAAAAGAAAGACATCTGTAATTAAGAACACCATTTAACTTCCTTCCAAAGAGGAAATCTATTTCCATACACTTGCAAAATTGTGTCTGCTCCACACAATCTGAATCACTTCTCTCAAATAGTGATTTAAAGATCTAGATTAATTATCATCTCCTCAGGATTCAAAAGCTTGCTGTGGACTGGAAGAGAAGAAAGGTTTAATTGAGCCACTCTTTCATAACTCTTCTTCCTAATCTGCATGAAAGTAGCTGCCACCTGAGCTCTGTACAAATAGAAGCAAGAATATGAATTGTAGAGGAGTCCAATCTTACCTGTCAGGGTTCTAACTGTAAGAACTGTGCTCTTGAAAGATAAAATACTGTAGCTTCATGACTCTTCCAGATCCATACGTCCTGCATATATGAACACCTGTGTAAACTTCTGGTTTTCTTCTTGTTAACACTGGTGTAACTATGAAACAATTTATCTGAAACCAGTCACAGCAGAAACAGATTAGCCAGAAGAACTGAAACTTGACTGTGCCTTTATAAGCTTTAATTGACTTTTCCTTCATGCAGCTAATGGCTCCCATAGGCTTTGTGTTGTTGGACTTGGATTTTTTTGTGACCTATCTTTCATGGTGATATCTGTCTTCTTGTATGGTTTCAACAGAAGTGGAGTCAAGTCTTGCATGCAGCTTCTACCTTCCTTTGGAAAACAAACTCTGAAATAGCAAAATATGACCATGTGCAGCAACCAGGAAATTCCACTTCTTATTTCAAAATTAACATATCAAAACCTGAACAACCACTACAAAATCGAGGAAGTAGGTCCATTTGTAGAGAAGAAGTCTGTTTATTTTTTTCCCCAGATACATAAAGGTGGCTCACATTAGCTGGGGGTGTGACTCTCACCAGCTACAACATGATTGATTTTCAGGTGTCCAAGTCAGGTTCCCAAGAGTACCTATGATTCTGGACTTCAGTTTGCAATGACACCCACAATTCAAAAAGGAAGCTTTTTTAGCTGTATCTAAAGCATACCAAAGTGGATTACAGAAAGTGTCACTGCAATCCTGCACCTCCTTCAGATCTCTCTCAAGTAGGTTTTGTTTGTTTCTTTTGAATTTTATCTCAGGCTTTTGCAGAGATAAGAATGGGAGACAACAGTACCAGGAGCTGTTTTTTCAGCTTTTTTTGAGATCTAAGTAGAGAGGAAAATAAATTTTATAATTTAAGTGTCAACTGAACCTTTACTGTTACGTCCCTAATGCAACACTAAAATCATTAATGCAACACTAAAAAAGAGCACTACCACAGAGCCGAAGAGGTTTGATGTCTCCCAGTGAACAAGCAATAGAAGTTTCTCCTGGATATATTTCAAATAAGAATGAAAAGCACAAATTGCCCAATTAAACTCTTAAAATAAGGCTGAATAAGAAGGCTAGCAACCACAACAGACGAGTCATTTTAACAACTTCATCCTGAAAGTTTCCTCAGCAATTTTACTCCCAAACTAATTAAGGCTTCATTAGAGAATGCCCGGAGAAGATACTTTTTAGTTTTAATGACATTTTCATGGTCATGCTGCAGGTAAACCGTCAGTCAGTTTGAACTTCAATCTACGTGACTACAGATTACAACATGGTGGCCCTACCTGTTCCAGAACCAAGTCAATTGCACAATTGCACAATAGTTCATATGTTTAGAGATCTGTAAATAGTAAGACTCAGTAAGTAAATTATGCAATGCAAAATTCAACTGGAGAAGAATCACCTTGTGCTCAAAACTTAAACGCAAATGCATATGCCACATTTAATGTCTCTGTTAAGAAATTACAACCAAATTTTGCTTTCTATGGACATCCTGGGCTTCACTAGCTCTGTAAGAAGTTCTGGCTACAAAATGTTAGCACAACTTGTATCAGAAAAGTCAAACCATATACAAAATATTTTTTTTACTATGACTGCAAAAGCATTCCTTTGACACCTCTTCCAATTATTTGACCATGATGTTGTATAAAGTTGGTCTATGAAAATAAATATTCAATATTTTGGGGGGGTTATGGTTTGGCATTTTCTGGACTATTTGTAGCACTTCTGGAGAATGGGGAAAATTATTCTGAATAAATATTTTTTATTATAATGTTTTGAATTTTTATACAATAATCCTATACTCACCTTTCATTTCTCATACAGCTTGTTCCCCACTAAGTGAATGAGGTAAGACAGAAATACCCTTTTATTCTAAAGACATCTTCACAAAGGAGGTCTCACATATGTTTCCTCAACTAGCTGAGTACAGCTTTTTCTGCTGGATGAAAGATCCCTTAATTGACTTCATTCAAATCACCCCAGGTGGGTGATTAAAAGATTGATTAGGGATTTGTCCTCTGCCTGTCAAGTCTGACTGCAGTTCACTTAGATTAATAGTGTATCTTTTCCTGAGCTTGAAATGATAATGCACCACTTGATGGACTGAAGGTTTCCTGAGTCAAATCAAATAGGACACACCAATGCTATAGAACATCTCCCTGTCTGGCATACATTATTACCTACCTTTCGATGCACGATATATTTACTTTCCACTGACCTATAGCTTTCCATGACCACTGAATCAGAGAAAGAATATCTCTTTAGAAGTGGGAAGATTAGGGAGAAAATAAATTAATCCAAAAAAGATAAGTTTATTCACGCTTGCTTATCCTTCCAGAACCAATTTTCTCTTGGAAAGATATTTGTCTAAACACCCACTGATTTTTCTGCCCTCCACATGCAAGTTTGGCATCTTTAACTAGAAGCTTCTGTCAGAATCACAAGCAAGGTCATAACCTTTCATGACCTTGTGTTCATCTAAACCTTTCTCAGAATAAAATATTTGAAACTAATGTTGTTCTATTATTGCCTAGAATCCAAAACACAATATTGCAACAGTAGGGAAGTTGGAAGGTTTACAGGATTAACCTGAACAGAATATATCAAAGACCTTCCCCCAGGAGGAAATTCTCACCTACCTGATACTTACCTTCTGGGGTGAGACAATATGACAGTTGTTCCCCAAATGAAAAACTAGTAAATGCTGGGAAAAGACCTCTATTAAGTAGAGGTAATAAAAAAGTGAGATAAATCTCTTCCTAGACTGGAGAAATGTCTCAAGTGAAATTCTGAATTTAGTTGGTGAAAAAAGGTCAGTGTCTGCAATTGCTGCAGTGTTATTTATGACTGGTACCCTGAGCTTCAGTATCAAAGATGGTTGCATAGAGATTTCCAGATTCCAGTGAAATAAAGTCCCCAGAGGCTGAAAAGGTGGATTGAGCTGAGCATGTGTGTTTGGAAAAGAAATTTTATAAACAGCATCACAGCAAATTCAGAGTGAATTGCAATCAAATCAAAGCTGAGTTTGCTGGAGGCCAACAGGTGAAGCAGACCTGGAATGAAGCCGTGCTTGCAGAGACAAAGGTGTGAATGAAGCACTGATGTGGTGGCTGGTGTTCAAGAGTAGCTGAAGAATGATAAGCATTAGAGAAAATCCAGTGCCAAACCTCAGTCTGTGAATAAAGCTCTTCTTTTCCCTACAGACAGCAGGCCTGGCTGACTGATCTGCAGAAAGACACAGCTCATTTTTTTCAGAAATCCCTGTTACAGTCTGAGCCATCTTGATCCCCTGGGCAGCTGAACTGACCTCTCTTGTGCTTGGATGGTTGCTCATCTGCAGCTCTGTCAAGAGACAAGCTGAGTCCTTTCTCATAGGAATTTCTGAAATACAGCCAGCCATCACTGACCTTTCTATTAAAAACAACATTAAATTTGATTCTCAGGCTCTGTACTGCTTGAGAAAGAAATGCAAACTGCAAATTTCTCAGGGAAGTGGAAACAAATAAAAACATGTACTTTAACATTTGTCATTTGAGTATCCATTTCTGGGAGTGGAGAGGTGTTTGAACCACTGTCTTGATGTCTAAATACTCAGTTGGTGATTACTGTACAAGTTTTATAGTTTGGCCTCATTATGGAAATACGAAACAAAGCAAAATAGATGACTGCTTTAATAAGTAACATGATAGGCTACCACAGGATAGCATCTAGGTAGACATAACAAGTTCCCTGCACACAGCAGACAATAGAAAGCAGTTGCTGTCAGAGGGAGCAGGACAAGCAGCATTCAGCTCCCTGGATGAGAAAGTCTGCTCCAACACTCACCTGATACATCCCATCCCACCCCACCCCATCCTGCCCTGTCCCATCCCACAGAGTAGAGTGCACAGCATTCTTGGGGAGTACCAAGGAGTAGGCAGGCTGCCAAATTAGGGCGCTCTAAAGGATGAATAATCATTAATAACAAGAAGAGATTTCTTTTCCATCATTCAGTTCCTACTTACCACTTTGCTTTCTACAGCAGCCATTCATATTGGTCAGTGTAACCAAGTCCTGATAATACTTTGGTGTGCCTATAATGCTACACAAAATGCCTGCAGATTCAGGAGTTGTCTTGCAACATCTCACCTTCCTAAACACTCATTTTTTCTGCCATCTCCAATGAGCTAAAGTCACTACAGAAGGCTGGAAAGCCTCAAATATTTCAGCAGTTGAGGAACATGGTGAAGCTGCTTTTTCTTTTTGGAAGGAGGGTAAACAAAACATTGTAGTTTCCCTTTTAATGCTAACTTCTTTGTTTCAAGCCCGCTGGCACTACATGTGGTGTAAGTAGTTCACACATGACAAGCTGAAAGCCTTAAGAATATTAGCTTTAGAGGGGTCTTCCTGATGCAAATTGTCTTACTACCCTGCTACTCTTAAGTTCACAAAAGTCCAGGTAAAACACTTCTTTCAGCATGATGCTATGGTTTTATCAGTCTCTTCTAATTAAAATACACTTAGTGTCCAGTACATTCTGCTAGTGCTTTTGTAAAGCCCGATATGAAAAGTAAAATTCTTAATGACTAATGATTGACATTACCCTCTTTCCTCCCAGTTAACAAAGTTTCCAAGCATTTGTTCAATTTAGCCTAATGGTAGCAAGACCTAAGACCATTAAGTAATATAGATGAAAGAGAGAGCCACAATGTGCTGCAGCTTATTAAAGGGCATTTCACATTATGCTAAAAGCTCATAACTTTAATATGCCTTGAATATCCCATTAAAAATTTAGCTCAAACAGTAAGTTCTTGATTTTATGTACAATGCTTAATGATTTATTCAGCTTAAGAGGACTCAGAAATGAAGCCTCTGTGGTATCTTAACAATTTTAGGATTAGGATTCTTAAGCATGTTGGTAATGCAATGATAAACATCTAACAAAGCTGACAATGTAAGAATTCACCTTCTTCTGCAGATAGAATTGTTTCTTTAAGGGAGGGGGGAAAAAGTTCCCTCTCATATCTTCCTAAATTTGAGCTCTCTGTTTACTGATCTATTTTGATTCTCTTTGTTCCTGTTGCATGTTTTTGTTTTAAAGGGGAAGTGACTGGGTGAATCTGAGAGACTGCCCTTAGCTTTCTTAGTACTAATTCATTATGCAGCACTTCCATGTGTCTGCAATGTCCTTTTGTTGAAACAGCTTAGTTAGAGAGACTTTTAATGTTAATATGAATATATTTGTGTGGGTTTGGTGGAGTCTTAAATTACAATACTGTTACTTTTAAAATGACATTTTATGAGGAATTTCCATTCTATTTCAATTTGTTTCTCTTTTATCTAACATTCCCTCCAGGCTGAGACCTTCAAACTAAAGGTTAATGCTGACATTTATGGTTCAAAATGTTTGTTTATATTTGCCCACTACCACATAAAAACAAACGAATCTCATTTCCATATACACTTGGTAGCAACAACAAATTTCATCGCACTTCTTGCATAAAAGACAAATGTTATTACACAAAAAAAGGGTGATGATAATGAGTTGAGCAACCTTTTGAGCAGAGGCAGATTGCAGAGCTCTCACTGCATTATACAAACTTTGAAAATGTAATTGGGTTACCAAAAATCACATTAAGTTGTCATGCGTATTATTTTTCTCTCACAGTATTGCTGATTATTATAAAATTTTGCATGGATGTGAACTTTTATGATGCACTTTTTTAATTCCTTCATATACTCATGACTTTAAACTTCAAATCATAACTTTGGTAGTTAGCAATGCCATAAATACTGGGATACACTTGGCCACACTGAAGAGTGCAGAAGCAATCTCTGTCAAATTAAGATTCATCCACAATATGCTTTGTGTATTTTATGTTTTCTGTTAAAAATTCAGCAAATACAACAACCCATTTCTTTATTTTAAATCATGTGTTACCTTAACACTTTCACTTTCTGTAATCAGACCTTTATTATGTCTCTTGTGAACACATTATAATAAGAAGCTTTATTACCAGATTAGTATTTTGTCCTCGTTCAGTCTGCAAATATGCATAGGTTTCAATTCAGAGTCCTGTAAATTGATCAGACATGTCAAAAGCTCATTTATCCCATCAGGATTAGCCTCTATTGATATCTAAGCACAATAAAGAAAAGGATCTAATGTTTTTATATAGTTAGCTTAGCTCCAACTTTTTTTTTTTTTGGCTGGTAAATAGGATTCATCAGGTCACTTATGGCAACATTAAGAAAAAACATGTTAAGAAGCAAGTTTAATTCTCAAAGCAGTCAGTATTACACTTTCATTGCAGTGTCCAGCTGCTGAATGCTCAGCCCAACACGTGGCTTCAATCATTCATGGGTTTCCCATCAGTGACATCAACCACACAGCTGGGAGAGCGCTATGTACCTTCCCCTGGTTTTGCTGCTACTCTTCTTTCTCTTCTCTTGCTAACTTCAGTTATAGGACTTGGATTTAGAGTCTATCAGCTGTGACAAGGACCAATCAAGCAGGGAAATACCATCCCCAGCTACTCCTCTATGTGCTGTGCACTGTCACCCAGGTTGATGTACAACAGAATTTGAATGGCAGCACTGGACACTGGGCCTGGAGAATCCCATTTCTCTTTTCCACTCAGACCTACTGTGGTCATACTTCTGCAACTGTTCCAGGCACTGCACTTGCAGTGATTGCAGCCTCTCTCAGTACCAGCTCCCTTCCCAGGGTCAGAAATCCCAGTGGTCACAGGGCAGTTCCCAAAGAGCTCTGACAGTTCATTCATTCCAAGTGTTTTTTTCCAGGTCCCCATTTGTCCCATGGAGCCCAGGAGACCCTCCATCTCGAGCAGCCAGGAGCTGCCACACAGTGAACACCATCTCCAGCACAGCAAGTAGACCTGCTCTCCGAGCTTCCTTCACAGGAACCCCGGGCAGCAGAAAACGCAAGCCTGAGCACAAAAAGGAAAACGACAAAGTAAGAGGAGAAAATGCCTTCATAGAAATAAGCACTACTTGTAACACAAAAATGTTGTACATAGGACACTTCTCTGTATGCAGGTTTGTTTGTACCTTTCCCCACTGTTTGGATTTCAGTCAACATTCCCCTTTGGTTCAATTTACTGTACCACCACCACCACCACCACAGCCCCTGTGGTACCACTGCCACTGTGATACCACTTTGCCCTGAGGAATGTTCCCCTCCCTTTTCTCTCTTCTCTGCCAACTCTTGTATGAGATTTCCTTCATGTAATTCCACATTAACCACTTGTTGCACGAAAAGAGACCTTTGCACAGATTATTTTTATAACAGTATAGAAAGCATGCTCAGTCTGTCCCTCACAAAGATGGTTCTCATCTGATTGCTGTAGTCTATGCTGACAATCCTGAGCTGTCCTCTTTTGACAGGGAGGCATTGGCATTTTCCATTGGAAACCTCATTAAGACTATTAGGACACTACTACACTAATAAATAGAAGAGGTCAAGGCTTATCCTCTGGCCCTGAGATCGAGGGACGTGGCCCAACTTGCACCTCTCTAGGTCAACTTTCTCACAGCTTGGGAAATGAGAGTGGCCCTGCCTTTTGGGAACAATCCCCAGCAGAAGTTGAGCTCTGGACTGGATTCAAGAAGTTTTGGAGAAAGTAGACACAGGTTAAAACTGTGCCAGAAACTGGACTAATAGCCTGGTTATTAGCTTGGGCTTAAAACCTGGCATTAATTACACTACTAGACTAGCTGTAGCCTGAATGACCTACAGAATCTATCCAATGCAGTAAGGGCAACTAGGTTTTTGTAACTATTTTGCAATATGTTCTCTTGACCAAAAGTTTTTAAATAATTATATTTGAGCCATTTTTATAAGATTTTTGATACAACATAACTGCACAGGCTTGTCAATTCTCAGCTATCACATTGAAAACAACCATCCATATATCAGTGCCTTCCAGACCAAGCACCCCATATAGCATCTCAGGTTTCCTCAGAAGGGACAGAGAAGACATGGAAGGCATAAATGAAGCACAGGGAGAGTATACAGGGCAGTGTGCATGGGGTTGAGAGGAAGCTGTGAGGGAGGTACAGTAATTAAACAGGTTACACAGGCACAACAGTGGTTTGCTATCGAGAGCAATAAATAAACAGAAATGAGAAGCTAGATGACAATACTGCTTTGCTATTTGTCTATGTTAACAGAAAATAAGCATGTCTGTACTGCATCAGTTCACTTCTGCTGAGTGCAAAATCTCATAATCTTTGTTTTTGAGAAAAATTTCCAAGATCCAAAGCAAAGACATTAAATCAAACTGGAACAAAATCTATCATCTGCATGGATTTCCATCTGTAATTGATACCAGCATCTTTCTTCTGTTCAGCAAATGGCCCCAATTGAGCACTTGCAACCAGCCTGCAGCCAGAATCAGCTCCTTCTTCTGCAGATGCATATGCAACCTGCTCTCCAGACACCTTTTATCTGCCTCTGCTTGGTCCTTTGCTCTGGATTTCTCCAAGTAACAAATGATTTCATGCTTTATGTAAAAGACATTTTACTCTCTTTCATTGAGAAATTTTTTATTTTCATTGCTTCCTGCTCTTTAATTTTCTAACAGCTATCCATCAAATACATATCTCTTCCTTCAATGACATACAGGAACTTCATCTGCATGTGTGGGAAGAGTCAGTCAAGAAACAGCAACTTCAAATACATGCAGCCAGTCATTGAACTTTTCAAAGACACACAATAATGACTTTGAACTCCAAAAATATGTAGTGGGTACATAATTAATACAAAGTCTTGACTACACTGGGAGAGTCAGCAAGGTCAGGCTCAAGTTTAAAAGAAGAGAGCTTGGAAATAGGAAGTTGACATTATGTTAGGGAAGAATTACAGCTGCTCATTGTCATTTCTCCATTCAGAGAGTGAAAGATTTTAAATATCTTTTACAAGGCAAAAGTATGACAAAATAAATATTTATCTTCTTCCATCACAGCCTTCTTCCATCACTGGCTAATTCGCCCTGTGTGCTCCTCCTGTATAAGAGTGAAGTATTCTATTACTTAGAGATTACAAATCACTGGAAGAAGAGTCATCTAAAGAGTAAAGAAGACTCCCACTTTAATGGTTTCTCTTCAGTGCGATATGCAGAGCCACCTATTAAGCAGCAGTCTCTCCAAGAAATAGTACCAGTACTTGGGCTGATTAATTATCTCACCTCCCTACTAGTCTCAAATCATTTTGAAAAATCTCATTTAGTCTGTTCAGGATAACCACCATGCTGCTTATTTTTTACATAAATGAGCAGCAGCATTTAACGTGTGTAATTTCATTAGCTATTCTTTACTTATTTTTCTTTGAAAGGAAGAAAAAACTTCAAAATATAGGGTTTTTTCCTTAACACTCTCCTTTTTAAATTTTTTGTCTCAAAAGTTATACATAGGAGAAAAAGAAAACCTTTCAGCAGAGAAGCCAAAGATTCCAACCCCAGCTTTTGAAGCAAGGAAAGCACAAAGAAGACTGAACGTCCAAGACATCTTATGGGTGCACAGTTCAAGTTAATGTTGCAAACTCACAAACCTTGTTGGAAACCCATCAGGC
Organism: Urocolius indicus; assembly: GCA_013401255.1. Lineage (NCBI taxonomy): Eukaryota > Metazoa > Chordata > Aves > Coliiformes > Coliidae > Urocolius > Urocolius indicus. The sequence goes on from WBNH01002765.1 coordinate 55,440, forward strand.
TCTTGCTGAATCTCAGAGGTGATAGTTAGCTGGGTAAAACACATTTCGCTGATGAATCCTTTGTACTCCATAGGGTATGAAAAATTCAGGTGATTCACTCATTAGTCATGCAGGATACATTTTGATTCTTGACAAAGCAGCAGAAATGAAGAATTTTAAGCTGAAACTTTAGAAAAATAACAGATCTGGCAAAAGGTCATGTAAAGTTTGCATTTAATTTTGTTTATGGCTCTATTAAGCTAGAAATGCAATGTTATTTCTAAACCTGTATTTACTGTCAGCGATGCATTTTGACCTATGACAACCACCTGAGTGTTCGTGCATGTGTGTGTGTATATATATATATATGTAAATACATGGATACATTTCTATTATTAGCCTGGATAAATGTCTCATGATGCATGTTACTTACAGGCTTTGTTTTCAAAAGAGTGTATGCCACAACATCAACTATAAAGTGTAACTTCAAGCAACAAGCTGGTACTTGCTGGTAAACTATTCATTTCAGTATTCTTATCTTCTCAGGACACAGAAAAATCTCATTGGGGATCACAATATTTACAAATATCTAAAAGGGGGTCAAGGCATCACTTCTTTCTATTGTATCTAGTGACATGATAAGGGGTAAGTGGGATGAAGCCGGAACACAAAAAGTTCCATTTAAACATAACAAAAAACTATTTAATTGTTCATGTGAGAGAGCCCTGGCACAGGCTGCCCAGGGAGGGTGTGGAGTCGTCTCCTGCAGGTCTTCAAAACCCACCTGGACACATTCCTGTGTGACCTGATCTAGGTGGACCTGCTTTGGCAGGGGGATTGGACTAGATGATTTCTAAAGGTCCCTTCAAACCCTACCGTTCTGTAATTCTATGAAAAATCATCTGACTTTCTCCATTCACACACAACAACTTATTTTGCATTTGTGCAAACTCTCTGAAACACAGACTGACTTCATTACCTGTTTATACACTGCATAACAGTCTTTTTCAGGAGCTCCTACATGTTATCACTGTGCATAGTATGTACAGGCATGTAAACCACACATTTATTTGAGGTCATGTTTAAGTAGATATCTATGCTTTCCTGTAGATCTTGATGAACTCTGGCCATGCCTAAACTTACTAGTTATGAAGAATTGTTCCCATGTAAACATCCACCAATCACATCAGGCCTACATTTACTCTGCTAGGTCTAATATCCCTGTAGAGGTTATACTTGTCTTCTAAAAGAGAAAGATACTCTTGCAAAATAAAATATATTCAGTAAGATTAGTGGTTTGAATATTTTTTCCTTTGACATATTATCTTTTTGAGAACTGGATGGATCCTGCAGTTTCTGGTTTTTTAAAAGAAAAAAAACAAATTAAAAAAACCCAAACCCACCAAACAAACAAAAAAAACAAACCAAACAAAAAAAAACACAAAACAAACAACCCACCCAAAAAAACCACAAACAAACAAAAACAACACCAAAAAAACCACTTGACATCAAAGTAGCATACACAGTTTTGGTTTTCAGGTTGAAGCCCAACGTCCATGATTCAAGGAAATCCCAGTGGATGCTAGTAAGGTCAGATCTGGAAATAAAACCTTTCATATCCAGATAGTTTTGGAGAGAGGAAGTGAAAAACCAGAGAGTCTCCCCACAACCCATGTAACGCAGCAGGAGGAGTGGGGTGTTACTTTGCCCTGTCAGAAGAGCCACAAAGCACTGCAAAAACTGCACTATTCAGTTCCTAAAAGCTTAAACACACCCTGAGTAACTATAAGGTGATTTATTCTTGTGCAATAAGGAACAGAAAGAAGGAAATGTTTTAAACAAAAAGGATTGAAAATATACTAGGAAGAAAGTGGGCTTTCCCAAGCCTTGACTTTGACTATGTGACAGAGGACCAAAGAGTGATGCAAGAGGAATTCAATCGTATCACCATTTTGTCATCCATGCTTTCCCTTTTAGCAAGGGGAATTTCCCAGTTTCTCTAGGCTAAAGGCAAACTGAAAACTTTATATTTAGACTTGTCTCTGAAGCTGATTGGTTTGTTTAGAAAAAATAATTGTGCACTTCTGCAAATTCAGGAGATGCTGAGAGACATGTTACAATAATATTCTTTCTAGTGGTCCTCTTCTCCCTGCTGCAAGTGAACTGTTGTTAGAGTAGATTCAGAAAGACATGTTTGCAGTTACATACTTCATGATCACTGTTCTCCTTTTCTTCTAAGGAAATGTTAGAGTATAATCCTTGTCTAGTGACTTCTACTAACATAGATGAAAATAAAAGCTGGCATGCATTCTCCAGGCTACCAGACAATTATCCAAGCTGTAAGTTCTTCAAATGGGAATTCCTGGGATAAGGACATTCTGACTTTAATTTCTAGCATAAAGTGAACAGAACAAGAAAACCTCAGCAACAGCAAGAAAGCAGAATATGCAGTTGTGATGTATTCACTGAAGGTTTCCTCTTGCATTTCAACTGGGCAACTTCATGGCAAAGCTACATCCTTTGCATAGCTGTTATCTCTCTTTCAACCTACACGTCTGTATTTCTTTGCACTTATGTGCTCGGCCAAACAACACTGACCCTTACAGAAGAACATCTTTCACTTTGAGACAAACTACAGGAAAGATCCAAGAGAATGATTAGACCATGAACAATCTGACTTGCATCTTACTTGGAAGTAGATAGTTTGTGCCACCTAAGCTGTGCTAGACCCAAAGTCACTGAGACCTGGAGGAGCTGGAGTGAAAAGCCCAGACATGATAGACATAAACCCAAAAAGCAATTGAAGTAAAAACAATGAAAAAAAGCCAAGAACTACATTTCATCTGGAATTTCATATCTCCATTGCTGAGCATGGTCTGGGTGCCAATAACCATAGATGCACCTAACTGTTAGCCATGTGCTTTTCCTCAATATCCCTTTTTAGTCAAGTCAGCTGCAGGCTGTTCCCCTTTAAACATGTTGCTGATTAAATCTTTCTTATCTTTCTATATGCATTAACTCTGGGTTTGGACTTTCAGTGTTCATTTTCAAAGCATCACTCAATGTAAAATATTTCACTTTCCTAACACCAGTTACATTATTCTTTTTACATCAAACAGTTGTCCCTCCCATCACTGCTGCTTCTCATCCTAAGAAAATGATCACTGACATAACATAGAACAGACAACACAAGTAGGATAACTTTGGCCATTTATTGCCGTAACTAACCTTCTTATCGTAATTACTTATTGGCCTACTTACCCAGTTATCCTAATCTTACAGCCTTGACTTCCGCTACTCTCAGGATTCAGTGCTAATAAAGCTTAAGACTTTGTTACTGACACTAAACACATCCTAAAAATGAAACAAAAAGCAAGTAGTAATTGAAATAACACAATTCTTTTGATAAACATTTTCTTGGCAGCAGTTGTTACCACCATGAAGGTCCAAGGGCATGAGAAAGGAAGAGCTTATAGGAAAATGAAAATCTTCCATAGACCAGCTGATATAAAGGCCAAAAAAAGTGTGCAGATATGCAAACTTTTCTTCAAATTGGGCAATGATACAGTTAAACACAAGCTGAAGAATTCCTCTGAGTTCAATTAGATATGCTAATCATCTGAGAGAGAAGGTAACTGGAGTCTCCAGGAGAGACTAAGTGATCTTAGCAAGGCCAGATGGTGAGATGTTGGTCTCCTACAGAGAAACAGAAGAAGGTCATTTATTGCCTGTGGAACTTGAAGAAAAGCCTTTTTCTCTATTTGCATTAACAATTGTAGTTCATCTTCTGGACTTGTGGGTTGAGATACAAGACATTCAAAGAGTGCCATGCATGGGCAAAGGAAGTTATAGGTGCAAACAAAGTCTAGGAAAACCACCTGTTACTTGGGGCATACTTACCACAGAGGGAGTTTCCAAATAGACCAGCCACTACAGACAATCTCTCCATTGTGAGTAGTCAGGTGTGGGGAAAATTTTAGGGGGAAATACAACATATACTTAGCCTGTTCTTAGTACCCTTCAGGTACCTGCTTAAAGGTATCTTTCTTTTTTTCCTAATAGCAAGTGACAAAGTTGTTGGAAGCTGAGGGGCAACTGTTGGAAAGACAGTAGAAGCTCCTGGAAAGGATTTTTTTTCTGATCTCAGCTATAAATTATTTTCTGAACAGGTTCCAAGCTACCATGAGTATACAATTGTTACAGGTATAGCTTTGTATGGAAACCATAGATCTGAAAAGCACAATCATTTCTCAGGAACATTGTTATGGGATTAAAAATATTTTACATTATAGAACTGAATATTGAAAATGTTGAGCTCAGGTGCCACTCACTTGGGCACAAGGGCCCGGCTGTACATTGCAAACCAGTTAGGTTGCTTCAAAGTAATTGCTGTTGCAATAACTATTCTGCATGCACTGTCACAATGATCTGTACACATTTATCCATCATGAGAGGAATGGAGCTGCTTGGTCTTAACTTTATCATTGAGAAGTGTAAAAACATTCCAAGTTTTACATTACAATGTAATTTTCACATTATAAATATTACAAGAAGCACACTTTCATATAGCTTTTAAGAAAAACATGACCTTTAAGAAGCACATTATACATGTGGCATTAAAAACACACTGTTCAGCAAAGTCTACTGCATTCTTTAATTCATGTACAATTGAAAATAACTTCAGAAATATTTTCCATGTAGATTCCAATTTTAGTTGAAATACACATTATATTTTTTAATATTTCATCACATCAGTGTATTTTTTTGAGTGTTGCATAGCTAAACTTTGATTCTCTCTAGCAGCAACAGTAGCTGCTCTCAGTGTGTCTCTAATGGGTGTTCTAGGTGTGTTAGGTATTCTGGAACCCATAATTCATTCCACATCAGCCAAAACCACATCTACATATAAAGTCAGAAAGTGCACAACCACACATCTATATCTTCACAAATCAAGCAACGTAACACCTAAGATTGTCAGCATTTTTTATTTTAGTCGTTAAGAGAGGTTTCTAATCCTCTAATGATGCTCTCTTCAAACTGTAATCTAGTCTATTAGCATTTTTAAGAAGCTACTGAATTCCTCATCATAAGCATCTGTTTGTAACAACATATGTAACAAATTTAAATGGTTTCTCTCTTTAAGACTGATGACCTTTTCTGGCATATTAACTGAAAGTAACTAAAAAGGAAAGTGATGAAGTTTAGCCAAAAGGACGCTTAGCTCACATGGGCTTTTAGAATCGAGATAGACTTCTGTTTGACTAAAACCTGTGAGGAACTGCAGAGTAGTGAAACAAGAGACACATCACGAACAACATAACCATTATTCTCGTTCCCATTATTTAGGTGTCTGATTCATTTATTTACAAGTTCAGCATTGTAAGGAACAAGAGTTCTGAACATTGGAGAAGTAAGCACGAATTATTATTACAGTGATACACAGCCACATGGGTGACATTTATGTACAGGGAATTGATTTTTCTGCAGGGTTGAAATAGTGCAGCATTGCAGTACTTCAATATGTATCTGTGCTGGTAGAACTGAAAGCCAAAAGTATGCAGTACAACTCACTTTTCCTTTTCAACTTTTGATGGCCTTTCTGTTGAAGGTTAGTTATGCGCCTACTGCTTGAGAGAGGAACATATGATAGTAATGTTATTTTCCTACAAAATTGTTTATCCAGTTATGTAAGACATAAAAGACTCAAACTCATCTGTCAGTGGAATGTAACACACTGATGTTTTTAATCTCCTTATGTTTTCCAAAGGCATTGAAGAGATGCTACAATAAACAACACATAAGTTTAAGGACAAAAAGCTTTCTGAATGTGTTTCTACCCCTAATTGTGTTTGGGATAGAGATAAAACCTTTCATATAGCAAATTAAAACATATTGGTGATATGAAATAGCCTGACAGAAGGGAACTTACGTTGCAAATGGTTACTAATCAAACAGCTGGCTTGGTGTTCTGTTAGCCACAGTACAAACAGCATTACTGATCCTACCAGGGCTGTACCTAGAAAGAATCACAGAATCACACAGAGTCACAGAATCTTACAGGATGGAAAGGACTTCAAGAGATCATCTAGTGAAACCCCCTTGCCAGACCAGGGCCACCTAGAGCAGGTCACATAGGAACTCATCCAGGTGGGTTTGGAATGTCTCCAGAGGAGACTCCACAACCCATCTGGGCAGCCTGTTCCAGTGCTCCCTCACCTCAACAGGGAAGAAATTTTTCCTTGTGTTTCTTTGGAACCTCTTATGTTCCAGCTTGTACCCATTGCCCCTTGTCCTATCACTGGACATCACTGAGAACAGCCTGGCTCCATCCTCCTGACACCCACCCTTTCAATTTTTGTAAGCATTAATGAGGTCACTCCTCAGTCTCCTCCAAGCTGAAGAGCCTCAGCTTCCTCAGCATTTCATCGTAAGGGAGATGGAGATGCTCCACTCCATCATCTTGGTGGCTCTGTGCTGAACTCTTTCCAGTAGCTCTCTGTCTTGGAATTGAGGGGCCCAGAACTGGACACAACATTACAGATGTGGTCTCATGAGGACAGAGTAGAGAGGAAGGAGAACCTCTCTTGACCAACCTGCTGGGATGCTCTGATTTTGAGCCTGGAAAAAGTGATCCTTGAAGACAGACCAACTATCTTGGGCCCCTTTACCCTCTAATACCCTGTGCCATAAAATATCCCCTAGCAATTGCTTGAAAAAGCCAAAGCCGGCCCTGCTAAAGTCCAGGGTTGCACTCCTGCTTGGTATTTTGTTCCTACTGCACAAGATCCTGAACTTCATCATCTCATGGCTGCTGCAGCCAAGGCTGCACTCAATCTTTACCACTTCAACCAGACCCTGCTTGTTTGTGACTATAAGATAGATACATAATATAAGAGATATAGTGCTCCTCTCCTAATTGGCACATCCACCATTTGCATCAAGAAGTTATCGATACACTGAAGGAACCTCCTGGACTGTAAGTGGCCAGCCATGTAGGTTTTCCAGCAAATGTCTGGGTAGTTGAAATCCCCCATGAGGGACCTCTGCCTGGATCACCACATTTCAAGTCTGTCTTTTTGAAAGGTGTGAAATTCACTGAAACAAATGTGTGTTTCATTATAACTATATGAAATGTAGGTATTTTTCTGTTAATGAAAATTGTGTAAGAGACATTCTGTTCAAATACAAGGCTAGCATTACAATGTTATGCTTATTAAGGAATATTATTATGTATTTGAACATAAGATAGTTCTTTGGCTTTCATAAAGACTGTTTTCAGCAGAAGAGTGAATAACTGGATCTGGTTTGTGAGTTTTCTGCTTAACCTGCAAATACTCACAGTGAGATGAGTAAATGCTATATTTCTCTCCTCCTAAATTGTTGAGAATAAATGTTGTATTGTAGTATATAAATAGATGTATGCCCATGAACCTACTCAAAATGAAATGCAAAAGAAGTTTGCCAGTAAAGGGTTACAGCTTAAGGGAAAACAGCAGAAGGAGAACTAACAGAATGGAAAACCATAAATGCCAAGTGTTTCTATAGCATCTATCATGAATTAGCAATTTACAAGCACAGAAAAATAAGGAAAAATAAAGTGCATCTATCAAATCTACCATGACTCATAGCAGCTCTATTGTACTTTCTGCTGTTTGTAAAGCCTGTTGGTTGTAACTCATGGCTCACTAATGATATGAGAAAGTTGTTCCTCGTATCTCTGACATGCAGAAAGTGATCAAGAGCAACTGCACTTGTCACAGCCATGGGCCACTGATAAAGCTAGGGGTAAAGCTGTGCTATTGCAGGATTAACTTACAGTTCCCAGTCAGGCCGAGAGTTTTATAGGGTGTCATGTAGAATATAAAGTGATCCAAATGCAGAAGAATTTGCAGTCTAACATAGCTTTTAAAAAACCTAAAATACTATGGACCTCACAAAACACAATGTTTTCAAAGGGTGGTGAAGTAGCAGGTATCATGGCCTGTCAAGACCTCATGTTTCTGGGAAGCAAGAGTTAAGACACTAACAGGCTTACCAACTGCTTTGTTTATTTGAGTTCATTTGCCTACTTTCAGACCAAGCTGCAGGCTCTGGTCCATTAGGATAGCTGGTGGCCCTCTCAGTAGGCTGACTTGTCTGCAGTGTGTACAGATCTGATCTCTTGAGCAAGGCAAGTAAAGACTAGGTGCCATCGTAAAACAGCCTTTGTTACAGCTCTTGGCAGTTACTAGCAACTATGCAATAAACTGAAGTTGTTTAGAACTGAAGAGTTTTACAAAAAAGTAGGCCTTAAGATAATAACAAAGTCCCAGATCTTCATGCTGCTGCCTAAGCCCACTCATCCCTTCATCAGGACAGAGCTGAGCTTTGTCAGGACCTGTGCAGAATCATCCCTGCCTCCAGTTACTGCTCCACTCTGCCTTGCTCTCTGCCCTCCACATCATCTCTTGGGATTTGCAATGCTGTATGGTTGTATTCAAACTGCTGATTTGTTTAATTTGCTCATGAGAACAAGAGGAAGACTGTCTTGTTTCAAACAGCTGCTAGATCTTATTAATAAGGAATCTAGTTCCTGCAAGGATATCACCAGTGAAAACAAGGTTTACTCTTAATATGAACAGTGTTGCTATGCCTTCTTGAAAAATGTGGGTCTAAGAGCTTAGGCAGAACATTACTAGGATAGAGGCTGTGAAAAGTGGTCATCACCACTGCAAGTGATGCATGCTGCAAGGGAGATATCAGAATTAGAAGATGGCAATAGATCAGCAGAAAGATGGGTAGAAGGGGCTAGGAGGGTAAGAGCAAAGTTGAAGGTAAATCAGGAGATGGAGATAAGAGTACAAGCTAATGAGATAGTGACAGCCCTATCTGGGAAGATGGAGAGTGAAAGTCAGATTTTTTAAGTAGCCAGAGCACAGAAACTTATTATTGTATATGCATCAAGGGCTGCATTTTCACCTTTAAAGATGGCACATAATTTAGGAACAGGCAATTTCTTCTTAAACCTTCAGAAAAAAAAAGAACACTGTTTAAATATTTCACAGAAACTGCAGAACATCTCATTATCCTAAGTCACCCTTCTGAGCTCTGCAGCTATGGTGTAGCATATTGTGGTGTCTAAGGAAGGGTGGGAGGCAGCAGTGCAGACCTTTGAGTCCCAAGGACTTGCAAAGCTGCTAATTCATAACAGCTTGAGGTTGGACATGAACTGTTGTGATGTAAATCCCTTTCAACTCCATTAGAATTGCTGAGAAGTGGTTTATGTTATATATAACTGCAATAACATTTTCCTGCTTGTAGTCACCATGGCTTCCTATTAAATTGCAATCTGCTTATATATGGAAGGTTTATATTTCTGTAATATAGTATCTTCAGCTCTCTCCTGGGGCACATACTCCTCATTGCAGCTTAGTATTGAAAAATTGTTGCACAGCAGTTCTGCATAAAAGAATACCTTGAAATCTAGTCTTGGAACCACATAATGGTAGGGTTTGGAAGGGACCTTTAGAGTTCATTTAGCCCAACTTTCCTGCTAAAACAGGTTCACCTAGATCAGATCACTCAGGATCACATCCAGGAGGGTTTTGAAAGCCTCCAGAGGAGTCTCCACACCCGCCCTGGGCAGCCTGTGCCAGTGCTCCCTCACCTGAACAGTAAAGAAGTTTTTCCTTATGTTTAAGTGGAACTTGTTGTGTTCCAGTTTACGCCCATTACCCTTTGTCCTGTCACTGGAGACAATAGAAAAAGTGCCATCTTATCCTCTTGACATGTACCTTTTAAATAATTGTAAGTGTTAATGAGATCCCCTTGTAGTCTCTTCTAGGCTAAACAGCCCCAGTTCCCTCTAGTCTTTCCTCATAGGAAAGATGCTCCAGTCCCCTGATCATCTTGGTGGCCCTGTGCTGGACTCTCTCTAGAAGAGTTGTGTCCCTCTTGAGCTGGGGAGCCCAGAACTGGACACGGGACTCCAGATGAAGCCTCACCAGGGCAGAGTAGAGGGGCAAGAGAACCTCCCTTGACCTGCTGCCCACATTCTTCTTAATGCATTCAGGATACCATTGGTTTTCTTGCCCCTGAGGGCACATAGCTGGCTCACGGTTAGTTTGCTGTTCACCAGCACTCCCAGGTCTCTCTCTGCAGATCTGCTCTCCAGCAGGTCACCCCCATGCATGAGGTTGTTCCTCCCCAGATGCAGGACTCTGCACTTGCCCTTGTTGAACCCCATCAGGTTTTTCTCTGCCCAGCTCTCAAGCTGGTCGAGATCCTGCTGAATGGCAGCACAGCCTCTGGGGAATCAGCCAGTCCTCCCAGTTGGGTGTCCGGGAACTTGCTGAGGGTCACTCTGTCCCCTCATCCAGATCATTGATGAAGATGTTGAATAAGACTGGGCCCAGAATCAACCTTTGTGAAACTGCACTGGCCACAAGCTTGATTCTGTGCCATTGATTACCACCCTCTGGGCTCTGTCATTCAGCCAGCTCTTGATCCACCTCACCATCCACTCATCCAATCCACACTGCCTGAGCTTTCCTACGAGGATGTAATGGGAAATGGTGTCAAAGGCCTTGCTGAAGTCAAATAGATGACATCCAGGGCTCTCCCTTTATCTAGCCAGTGAGTTACACCATCATAAAAGGCTATCAGGTTGGTCAAACAGGATTTCCCCTTGATGAATCCATGTTAATATAATTCTAGTCCATAGAGTTAAATCCCTGTAAGCTGACCTGTGCTCCCGAGTGTTGTCAGAGTACCCAGGACTCTGTATATACCAGGAGTGATACTAAAACAATCACATGGCTCGAGGTCCTACTAACCTCCTTCAGAGACCTGCTTTTTCCTTTTACCTAACAAGCACCATGCTGCCATGACAATGCTGCCTCATCTGCTCAGCTCAACAGAGTGTCTCTGCGCACCACTGTTTTGCAGCACAGACATACCCCAAAAGGCTACAGTTTTATTTCTTGAATCCACTGGGCAACATAGAGGGAAGAAAGGTCAGGAAATGGCATTTCAAATACTGTACATGTGATGATGCTGAACTTCCATAGAACCATGTCTATTAAATTCTCCCCTTCAAAAATTTTCTTTTCAGAATCTGTGTAAACAATCTTTGCATTTAATTCCCCATCTACATTAACTAGAGGCAAAGGCTGTTCTTTCAGAAAGGTGACAAGGTTTGGGGCTTTGATGGGATGGGTTGGCCCAGCAGCATAGCAGTCAAAAGCCAAAATAAGCTACATTCTCAATTTCTTTCTCTATCCTAATAATCTAAAGCTAAAAATTTACAATGAAGTACATAAGAACAAGAACAGTCAGCCTTTTATAACATCCTATTCATAAAACATTTCCTGTTCAGAATTCCCTTAACATTTCTCAAACTTAACACAGCTGTAAGCACTTACTTTAAAAGTCTATAAAGGTGGAATTAATAATTCTTTACAAACTTACTTTCCATGGTTGTGTGCTTGAATTACACCATAAAGCTTGTGAAATTGAAAACAGCACATAAAGCCAATCTTATCAGATGGGAAATTTCTAAAATTTCTTTTCACTTGAGTCCCAAGAGCCAAGATCTCTGTTCATATTTCATCTCTCAGTGGGAAAAGGTAAAGTTTTGCAAAAAACATGAAAAGCATTTTTCTGCCAAGGAAGTGAAGGCAAAGTTCAAAGTGAGATACACACCCACAGTTCAGGCCGCTGAAAATCAAGGCTTCCTCACATGCTGAACTGTAACCTCAGAGACAGACACAGTGCTGCCTTTTTTGCCAGCACAGTCCTGATCCCCTCTTCAGAGCATTTAGCAAATGCTTAGGCATGCATTCAATGTAAGGAATATTTAGTGAGAATAAGGCTCTTTAAAGAAGGATTTCAGTGTGAAATTACTCTTTCCAAGTGTTAATCTTTTGTTGGGGAGACAAAAGAAATCCATTCCTAGTCTTCTTGGTGTGTATACAAGCAATTTTTTCTCTTTGTCTATTTATTTTCTTTCCTCATCCACAATCACTACAGATATCTGCACAGAAAAGGGATCTATACTTAAGATCTGACCTCATATCATAGTTTCATTTGAAAATAAAGAAGATTGGAAGTTAAAGCATCTGTGTCAAAAACAAATTGGGCAAGGGAAGAGGCAGTTCTTGGTTTTCAGCAGTTCCCTATCATAAGGTGCTACTCTCCTTTCTAGATTTGATGGTGTTCACTGTCACTGGAAACAATCCTAAACATTTCCTTCCTATGCTATGGGAATAAACACTCAAAGTTTATGAGGGATGAAATACATAATGATGGTAGTAACTAGATTAAAACAAGCAGATAAATCTGGATCCAGGCTTGAATTTCGTACAAAACCTGGTTGTATCCCATTGAAGCTCTGCGTGTGACCAAATGTCTGTAAAATACCTTCATGGCTAGCTATAAACTCCTAGTGATGTTAATAGTTCATCTGCCTTGGTGCAGATTTGAAGATTTCTGAGGGATTTTAAGTGAATAGTGAGAGAAATCCTGTGTTCCAATTTATTTTTCCTCATACTTCATACTAGACAGCAGTGATATAAAACATTGTTAGGAGAACCAATTAGATATGATGCAGCACAAATTTCCCTATACAGCAACTGTACCTGTTCCTTGTCTGCCTCCTATATCAATACCAAGTGATCAAGGAAGATTTGATATAGCTGCTGGCTGGCTAGACTCAATCAAGAGAACACTGAGATAAAGCTCAAAGGCTTTAGAAAGCACCAAATGTCTTAGCAGAGATTAACTCAATCCCTTGACTGAAGTAGAACATCTACTATTACCTACTTGGTCTCACAGGCTAGAAGCCTAGTTGGCAGAATGATTTTGTGGAGATGTTAAGGCTGAGGCCCCTGCCAAGGTTCACGTTGTATAACCTGCCTCTGAGATGATGCCATGGTTCCTTTCAAATGTAATCTACCTGAAGCAGCTTCTCTTTTGTCACTTGAAGAAAAGTCTAGTGCAATATATCATGTGTGCTTCCAGATAACAACAACAAGAATGAATATTTTCTCTGATATTACTCTTTTGCTGTTTACTCACCAGGTAATACCACAGAAATAAGTAGTTTCAAAGGGGAATTCAAGGAATAGCACTGATGCACCAAGCTCAGGACTCGCTGACACCGCTCCTTCTTCAAGTTTTCCCATGCCAGGTATTGGGCCAGCAGACATAGGGCTGAGACACCAGTTCTTGGGCAACACATGCCTGACTGTTCCCAGGGATGGACAGCTTGGCCAGAGAGAACCTGGGTCAAACCCACCCAAAGAATTCTGAAGTGGCCCAGGACGCATAGCTGGACAGATAAATGCTCTAACTGCCTGGTGAGTCTTTCATGCAATCAAAATGTACTTCAGGAACATACTGCAGCTTCAAGTGTGAGCATACAACTAACATCCAATGTGGTATACAACCTGTATCCATTGCATGGAAGTCTAGTCCAGTCATGTTTCTGCCAAGCTTCTTAACTGAAATTACAGAGGCTTTTGTGACAGGTATATAAACCTAAGTATCACTGAGCTTTTGGACACTGCTAATGCAGAATGTGCTGGCGGTGTTAGCCAGAGAAAGCTGGCAAACAGGTACAGGCAAACTATTGCTAAACAGTTCAGGAATCTTATTGCCCCCTGACTTCTACAGCCCAAGCCTGCCAAGGCTAAAGAAAAGTGTTATCCTGTGTGTTAATTATCACTTAACTGGTAGTTTGAAGGATTCCTGGAAGCAAATGTAGCAGAAACTTCGTTGTGACAATGCCATACGTGATAGAACAGTTAGATAATTACTGCAATGCTGTCCAGCTATTTTAGACAACATTTTGTTGTAAAAGATGGTGTTCTTTTGGTTGCTTGTTGAAGTAATTTCAGCATTACAATAAAGTGTTTTGAAGAATGTATGTACCACAGTATCCCAACAGGCCTCTTTGTAATAACGTACTTGGTGAAGCTTTCCACAATACTTATTTCTCATTAGAAGATTCTTTAATTAACAGAGCCTAGATTTGTCCTCTTTGCAACAGTTTTGTCTCTGATCAGAGATATATAAAATTCCTCTACAAGGAGAGGAAACTGACTACACAAATGATATCAAATACATATATTTTGATATCATTTCTATCCATTGCAGAGGTTATAGGACCTCTTCAGGGCAACTGATGTAAAATACTAGCTGAAAAAAATGGAAATCTACTAGGAATCACACTCACACAAAGGTTTTACATGCATTAATGTGAGTATATACAAAAGGAGAGCTACCTAATTGAGAAAACATCCATAAATATTTACCTCCAGGTAGGTCAGATAAGCTGCATGCCAAAAAAGAAAGAAATAAAAAAATAGAGTTCAAATGGAGATGGAGTTCTCAGATATCAGCAAAGTGTGTGCTGTTAGTAATACTGCTTCTCATCAAAGAAGTCCCAGTGGAACTGCACCTTTATTGTGCTAAATGCTCTGCACTATAAAAGACACTCGTTCAGACAGAAACTTCTTATTCACCACTTTTATCAGTACAACTCTGAAGTAAAAGATTTTTTTCACACAGTTGTATTCTAAAGCTAAAGGATTTTTTCACCAGATACTAGACATGGTGGAAAACAAATTAAAAAAAACCCCAAAAACAATGGCTTCCTGGCTCCTAGTAACAGAACATAATGTTCTTTTTTAATCTACCACTATTAGCTTCTTGTGTCTCCATTCTCAGTTTAGTAAAAATGTAACATGTTGTGAGATAAAATGGATTATTTCTTTATTATTAAGAAATAATAAACATAAGGGCATTAAAGCTTTTAGAATCAGCAGTCACAATGCTGATCTGTAAGCTGACATAACCATCTTTGAGAGCAAAACAAGTCCTTTCACAACTGCTCCATTTTGGGCACCACCTTTCCCTCCAATTACATGTAAATAGCAAAACAGCTGTCAGCTCCTAAATTCATTCAAATGCCTTATGTAAATAGATTTTGGTTTACAGTATAATTAGTTTCCAAGGTTGAACTTGAATAGGCAAATAATTGTCAATCATCAAAAACTAAAATTAAGAAGAATCAAAAGATTGCAGGTAGGCTTTACAGGAATAATAGGAATTGTGTCACTAATTAATGAGACAATAATTTTGCCATTGCTTTTACTTAAGCCACAAAAGACAAGGTCAGTCCCTCTGAGTAAGTTAGTGGAGTGGAGCTGAAGTTTGGTAGGTAAGCAAACAAGTCATATAAACACATTGCTTAACTGCTTAATTGCCTAGTCAAAGCTCATTCTTGAAGTCATATAGAAGACAGGCAATTTAGGTATGAACTGTACTGTATTATTTATTTACAAAAGGAGTATATTTAACCACAGGCTCTCTCTAAAAATATACCAAAAGAAGCTCAGTTGGAGTTCCAAAGATCATGTTATTTCTAAAAGCAGTCATCTAAACTTTAGTACAAAATCAGCAATGGGGAGAAATATTGCTCTTAGCCATATTAGGTTAAATTGACAGAGCTTACTTAATCCCACACCTCATGTCAAGATCTGAAACCATGAGTTTTGTTGCTCAGAAATGTTGGTTAGTTGAATAGCCGAAAAGTGAAGTTTCACACTTAGAAAAATAATGAAATTTTCAACACAAAAAATGCTGAATCCTTGTTCGTATGAAAATAATGCAGTCCAGATAATGAATTTATAGATTAATTTTCATTTTTTAATTTAATTTTAAAGCATAAATGGAATCTTAAAAAGCTGCTAATTTGTGCTTATGTGATTTTAAAAATTATCTTGGTCCTTGCAAACCATTTTTATATTCCACCATGCTTCAACTCATTGATATTTAGCAACAAAAGTTCGCAGGCAAGAAAAATGCCACATCTTTCTCTGTGAGCTAGCTGCACACTGTCATCAGACCAGCAGGACGGCCCACTGCCCATCCCTGCAAGTTGTGATCTCCACATCCTTGGGATGTAGGACAATGCAGGATACAATGGGATGGAAGACAACCTGGGCTCCTTAATAGCTATATCTCAGCTCTAGCTTTCCCTGAAGCTACCTTCCCTTACTACAACAGTCATCTTCAGTGCAATGCTAATCTTTACACAGCTTAACAGTGATACAGTGGTGAAAGTTCAAACACTACTGACCATGCATCATAGGCAGGAGAAAACGGTTCATTTTCTATAACTTCCAGTAAAACTAGTGCAAAATAAAATACACATTAAAAACATAACGGGTTAAAAACACACACTAAAAATGCAGGAATTCCCAAATTGAGATCACACAGGAAAGATTAGTTCTATATGTGCACATGCATTAAACTACTACCATTGCACATTCTCATTTTCTCCAAAGATGTCTGATCTTAGTCAGTATTTGCAGTCAATGTATGAGGAGATGGAATAATAATCACTTGTGCAACAGAAACCTGGGACTTGCTAGTGTTTTATTTCTATCAGTTTGTAACCTGAGCACCAGGAATGGGTTTCCATGTCTAAAACAGATTTTAAATGCTAACTCCAGAAAAAAAGCTACTGAAGTACAATATATTCCTGTATTGCTGTATTTTTCTATCCATTAATACTACAAACCTGCTTTTTAAAAATACACATTATAAACTAAAACTGAACAGGAAATGTGAAAGCTATTTATTTTCAACTAAAATGCACTTGTACATGTTACAACTCAGCCTGTATATTACCAAAAAGTTCAAAGTTTAAATTGTTCTGCCTCTTTGAAAAAGTCCTGATGGCTATAGAATTTCATTTGGCAGAGCTGTTGTCCCTTCAGTTACTCACAACCTTTCTGCATGCTGTATACTTTCATATAACCATGCCATTCAGAAATGGGAGGATGTTTTGAACACCGAAGATGAGGGGTTTTTCATTTTGCACCAACACCCTAGGAACACTTGTCAATGCAGAGCAATAAACTGTTAAATATCTATGAAAGAGTATAAGCAAAGAAAAACACAAAAACCAGTTAATGCCAGGTGTTTGCCTTTGTTGTGAGATACCTGCCATCATTTTCTGCTTGTATTGAGAAGCCATGTATGTGCACACTGGCAAACCACTAAACCAAGATAAGAATTTTATCCTCAAAAATCCTATCAATTAATTCCAACATAATAAAAGCAAAAGCAGACAAAAGAAACATTTAGATGCACATGGATTTGTACATGAACAAGGAGTACTGAAATCCACTTTTACTTACAAGTGACATTACTGAAACAGATTTCTCTTATACGCATGCAATGTACTAGCCAAGTACAACAGAACAGATGAACCCAGTAACTGGCATTAGGCAACTTTCACATATCCTGAGAAAGAATCATCCACTGAACTTTCAAAAAGAAAATCATTGACTGACATGAAGACCAATGACACATAAATCTTCCCTTTCCCACTTGCCCACTGCTCTCAAGTTCTTGCACACCTTGCTTTGTCTACCAGAGCCTGATCAATATACAAGAAAATTCTAACACACCCATTGCACAGTTATTGACAGCACAACATAGTGTTGGCAACCTAAGAAAATCCTGAAATGAAGCATCTGACATGGCATCAAAATCACACTTGTATCATAAATATAAGCAAAGGTGGCATTGCAAGGTTTTGTCAAAGAGGAGTCTACAGGAGCAGACCCCAGATGCCATTTGCTCAGTTTGGAATTAAAGTATTTTCTCCTTGTCTTAAAGGACCACCCAATCAAATATTGAAAATTGAGCTCTCCTTCTCACTGTCAATAATAAAGAGCCCAGTGTCCCCAGACAGGTCTAAGGATTAGCAGGGTTATGCAAGTGATTAGCCAAGGTTAAAATAATCGGGTACTGAAATTATGAGCAAGGACGGCCTTTGTCCTTCTCTCGTTACTGGAATTGTTGAAGAGGTGTCAGTAAGGTAAATCTTAGGTCTAGTTGTGCTTTTGCTGAGGGCAAGTGACAATGTTACACAGAGTTTTGTAAAGCTTTGTCCACATTAGGATCACTGTCTTTACTGCTCCTCAAGTAAGACACCACTCACTTGCATGTGAACTCAAGTCTCTGAGCTGAACTTTAAACACCAGAGCTATGAAGAAGTTTTGACTTTCCATGTGCCTGAAAGATCTGCCATTTCCTTTCAGATCAGTATGTAATGCAAACTGCAGAAACAAGTGCCTTGTTGCATGCTTCAGCGATACATCCTCAACGTCTTTGCAAACTAGTTCAACAAGTAACCTTCTCTTTTTTTTTTTGATCCTTTACAGTTGTCTGCATGCCTCTGTGACTCATGCAGTAGCATCAAAATTGCTAAGGAACCCTGTGGGAACATATCCCAATGAAAAATGTACATACCTCAAAGGAAATGTACTCTGCTGTACATTTTAACACTCCTTTTTTTTTTGTTGATATTATAAAATATAAATTGGATCTCAGAGAGTCAACACTATCCAATATCAATCCTTCCATGCTTAGCTTGCTGAGTGTTTCTAAGGTTTGTGCCACAAAACACACAAAAAAAGTTTGTAATCACAATTCATGATATAGATGAAAATGGTAATTTTTAAAAGGCTAAATAAATGGGGGGGTTTAAAGTTGGGAATATTGACAACATTGAATGAATTCATAATATCCAACTGAAAACTTAAGCAGTCTGGAGACCAAGTTTTTGATCACTCGGGCACATTACTGATATTTAGTGATGCTTTATTTTTGTGCTTACAGACACCTGAGTTTTATTCAACTATCTCTTGTTCCTGTTTTTGTGTTTACAGACACTTGAGTTTTATTCAGCTACCTCTGTTCCTCACGGACACATCCATGTCTGCATCTTTGCCTTGCTCTTACCTCAGAACTGCTTTCCAGAGATTAAGTTAAGCAACAATGCATTACCAAGACGGGTTTTTCCACTATTATTTGACCTTTAAAGCATGTATGTATGTGAAGCGAATGGGGAAAAACAACAGCCTGCATTTAGCAATATTATGGAAATTTGTACATAAGTTTGTTTGCATCTACTCTTTGCATTCCATGAAAGTACATAATATGCACACACAATCCATCTGCAGCTATTTATTCAGCTCAACAAATGTGCTCAATTAAGACTGCTGTATTTCAGCCATTTAGTTCATTTTTAATCCTCCACCAGTACCCTTCTGTCGCTTAAGGAAATCTGTACATGAGTGCATGCAGAGAACCAGTTAACAATTTGGAAGGCATTTTTATCCTGTGAGAGAAGCCAAACGCTGCATTTCCTTATGACACTACCTCTATTCCGGTAGCAAGAGGGTTGCTAAGGTATCACGGTGACAGGGAAAATTTGGGATGCTGCAGTACGGAGACTCCCCCTTACCCAAGTCCAAGTGTTCACAGCCCAAAAGAGAGATGGTTCATCACAATCACTGGTGTTATCAGTCCAAGCACTATGCTTCAGAACGCTTACTTTAAGGCATATTAATACACAAAACTGACTCTCATTGGTAAAGAGATACATTAAGATCTCCTGAGTTACAGAAGAATTACAGACATTCAACGGTCTTTAAATGTCTGCATTTCTTTCACATACTCAGAGGCAGCAGAATTATCAGTGGTCTGCTTTGCCATGCCCTTTTCCCTCCCACTTCTTGACTGGGGAAACTAAGGCAGAGAAGCTAAACAAAGGGTCTTGGGAACCCACCTGCAGTTTTTCACCACACCAGGAACATAAAGGGTAAGAAAAAAAAGAGCGCAAGTAAAATTACATCCTTTATTCATTCTGCTTTAGCTGTGAATATTCCTATTATACAAATAACAGTATAAATTCCAAAATCACAATATATTACAAAATAAAAAAGTACAAACTGCATTACTTAATAAATATATCTAACAAGTTAATCAGAAAGTAGAAGAGACAGAATTCAGATTGGAAACATTTAAATGTTTGATCCAGCAAACCATCCCAACCTCAATTTAAATACTTTTCTTTCCTCCTTTAAACCACAAGGTAGAACACCATCCCCCACTTCTTGATTAGAAAATAACGTCAAGTGAATAAAACGTTGTGATCAGATAATGATTTGTTGGTGCAACACCAGTGCCAAAAAAGCAGCAGGGCTTATACAAAAGACACCATAACCCCAGAAACAAGAACACAAACACCAAGGTGCAGCCAAGGCAATTATTGCCAAAGCGGGAGACTATTATCTAGTCACAACATTTTATTGCAAGTTAATGTTGTTATTACAGATAAATAATATAAATGGAGCAGAGGGTGAGCCAACCAGGCAACAAGAGGCCAGTTTACTCAAAACAGTAATTAAATACAGAAGAGTCAATTGCTCCCTGTACTGTTCATGTGTAGCTGCATTCCAACTGGCTCAAAGGACCTGTTCTGTGCTCCAGGCAGAGAAAGCAACTGTTCTGAAACACAGTCTGTTCATACTTCGCTGCATTTTTCTTGCAAAACTAAGCCTTTTTTTTAATATATATATATAAAATACCCACACTGCTTTCATGTATTAGGGAGGGTCAGTTTGACATCCACTTCATTTGGTAAAAATATAAGGTTTATGGGTAAAAAACACAGCAAAAAATAGCTGTTACATCATAAGCCTTACTTACAAAAAATGTTTACAAATATTTTTGGCTGTACAGCTGAAAGCCAGATACTAATGCAAGATGTAGAAGACGGAGGTAACAGTTTAAAAATATTGTGCAAAAAATACATTCTTATAGAAAATAGACGGTGGGAAGGGGAGACACAAACATAACACGGAGAATCTGCTTGCAAATAATCCGAGGCTAAGTTTTTACAACAGAACTGCACAAACACGTTTGTATTCGTCTCCCTGCAACCTACAGTCCTTCTCAGTCTGGGGTGCTGCTGCTTCATTAAGGATTAAGGCATCACCATGACAGCCAGCACACCTTCTGTCTGTCTCAGTCCCTGCAGCAAAGCTCCCAGGCTGCGGCCCAAGCGGTCTCACGAGCAGGCATTCTGCTCAATGTACATCTTGGACAACGACACTGCCATGGACTTGGCCAGCTCCTCATCCCGCCTGCGCTGTACCTGAGTCTGTCTGCACCACGCCTCGTACTCCGGGTTGGGGCACACTCGGTCCAGCACAGCATCATAGTGCCCGTTGCTAAGCCAGCTCAGCCAGATGCTGGGCCGAGTCGGGTCCTCGGGCCCCAAGTAGTGAACCATGGTGGAAACAGTGGGGCTCTCGGGCCGGCCGCCCGTGGTGAGGTGGATGTTCACGTTCAGCATCTGTCCCATAGCCAGCAGCTCCGGGTAGCCGGCCCAGGCCCCATCCTGAGCAGCGCCAATGAGAAACTCTCCCACGTCGCCCTCGATGATAGGGCTGAAGTGGTCCAGGTGGTCTGCGATGTAGTGCACGGTCTGCTCGCGGAGCTCGCCGTGCAGGCGCTGGTCCCCGTACACCGCCTTGCAGACGGCGCGGTACAGACAGTTCCCGTCGGGGATGATGTGGAAGCGGAACCGGCCCTTCTGCCGCAGGTACTTGTCCTGCTTCTCCACCTCGGCCAGGTACAGCGCCAGCTTCTCGCTGCGCTCCGGCCTGCCGCCCGGCCCCCGCCGCACCTCGGCACTCGCTCCCTCGTCCTCCTCCTCCGCTCCGGGCGAAGGGCCGGCGGCGGGCTGCGCCTGGCTGCTGCTCCTCTCTGCGGTGCGGCAGCCGGGGACCAGCCCGGGCTGGGCGCCGGCGGCCGCCGCCTGCAGCGCCTGGCAGTGCTCGCTGAGACGCAGGCTGCGGTTGCTGGGCTCCGAGGCGGGCGGCGGCAGCGCGGCGGCCTCGCCGTCCCCCCCGGCCTGCCGCATGCTCTCCAGGATACCCTCCAGCCAGGCGCGGCTACGCGGCGAGGCGGGCACCAGCTCGCCGGGGGCCTCTGCCCGCTGCACGATGCGGATGGGCACGATCCTCTCCAGCGGCCGGCGGCGGCTGACGGTGACCTGAGCGCAGGAGCTGTACTGCGAACCTCCCGCCGGCCGCCCGCCGGGGCCGGCCGCGGGGCCGCTCGGCATCACCTCCAGGCAGGACGAGAAGGCGGGCATCGCGGCGCTGCTGCTGCTGCTGCTGCTGCTGCTGCAACTGCTGCTGCTGCAACTGCTGCTGCTGCTGCTGCTGCTTCCCCCGCCGGGAACCGAGCCGTCCTTGGCGCAGCTTTCGGCGGCCGGGCTGGGGCCTGCGGTGCCCGCAGCGCTCGGTACCTCCGCGGAGGGGGGTCCCTGCGATAGAGAGACCTTGAAGACACCAGCGGTGCTCGGCGAAGCCGCGGCGGCTGCGGTGGCCGTCCCGCTGGCTGGGTAGTGGGTGATGACGGAGCTGTAGAGCTGCATCCTCGGCTCCCCGCGGGCGCCGCTTTATAGGCGGCGCCGGGGCGGGGAGCGGCGGCGGGGGCCGCGCTGGGGCTGCCGGAGAGGATGAGCCGTCCGGGTAAAAATAAACAAGAGCATCACCCCCCANGGGGGGGTGGAGTTGTTGTGTGTGTGTGGGACGTCAGCGAGCGCCGAGCCGCCCTCTCGCGGAAGGGGAGGTGGCGCGGCCGTCCCGTCCCGTCCCGTCCCGTCCCGTCCCGTCCCGTCCCGTCCCGTCCCGTCCATCGGCGGTGCGGGATCCGAGCGGTGCGTGGTGCGTCTGAGCCCGGCTGAGCTCTGGCTTTTGGGGCTGGCTGCCGGGGAGGAGAGGGAAGGCCGAGGGCAACGCGTGCCTTGACCTGAGCAGTGTTTTCGGGGAGAGATGCCCGCGCTGGGTACGGGCTGTGAAATCGATTCATAACGTGAACTTCCAAGAGGGCAACGCTGCATGGGGCCGGCCTGGGAGACGCTACGGAAAGCAGGGAAAGCAAGGCCCCCTCAAGCCATTTGTCAGCCAAAAGGTTTGATTTTTTTAGGCTTCACCATCAAGTATAAATTACTGGAGATGTGTTACCTACCCTTGGGTGATTTTGTGTTGTATCCGTGTTATTGTTGAAACGAAAAGATGCTTCTGCCTATGTATAACCAGTGCTGTGCTTCAGAATTTGCAGCTGGAGTAGGAATAATATTCATTAGTTTTCTGACTGTCACTGGTACAAGCTGCTGTTCATCCACCTGCAGTGCCACTTTGGAAAATACAATGTATGTGTACATAAGACGTATCATATAAATCATCACATAATAACAGGAGAGACAGCGTTTAAAATACAGGTCTCATAAAGATCATTCGTAATTGGCTTATTAATGTCTATGGTGTCTTAAAATTGAGCCACATCTTCTAGCCTTGGCTGTGGTGTAAAGAAAATCAGAGTTAACCCTTTGTCCATGAGCAAGGATGTTATCTATACTTAGAGGATTTTATATGTTCTAACAAAGAAACAACAGTTTACACGATGATCAAATGGTAACATAGACATTAATTCCTACCAAAATGGGGAGAGAGGAATTATTGCTACATCTAAGTGATATTTAAGAAGAAAACCCTGGATTCTGTCCCACAGTCTCAAATACCTTCCAAAAAGCTTTAATGATTGAAGCAGAAAAAAAAAACCCAACCAAACTAATAATAACAAGTAACAAAAATAAAAAGTCCTTCTTTGGATAGTCTGAAAAAAAAATCTTGTTCCATTTACATTAATTTAAAAGAATAAAGAGGATCACTTGCATCAGACTGCAATGTCAAAAGTCATTGTTTCCCTGCAGCCTTGACTGTCTTCTGGATCCACATCCAGGGACCTGTTTCCTCTTTAGTTCAGTCTCTGCAGCTGATTCCAAGGCTACCAGCAACACAATATGGTTCTCTTTACGCAGAAAACGTGTTCTGATCCCCTCAGATAAGTGCTGAAATCCTTCATGCTAAAAACTGTGGATGATTATGTGAAAAGTTTTCACATCCATCCTTTTTTTTTTTATTCAGGATAAAATGTTTCAGCTAATTTCATGCATCATTGGGAACCTTTTACTAAAAATCTCCAGGGCCAATATATATCCCAAATTATTGCCTCTCAAGTTGAAACATAAGAAGCGTATCAGATGTGAATCAAAGCCCAAATGTACTGACTTACCTGCTACAGCCAGAAAGTTGATATCTTCAGAACAAATGGTGATGGGCATTAGCCAGGGGCATTTCTGGCAGCCTGTTACAGGGGGATAAGATACTACAACTGCTCTGAAGTTACAGAGTGACTCCTGTATTTCAGAATGTTCAGAACATTGTTTTAAATTTAGCTTGTGAGTTCAGTTAGTGAGTCTTTATTTCTGGACGAATCCTTGCTTAGAAAGGAATATCTACTGATCAAAATGTGGTAAATTGAAATCTTCCCTCCTTGAAATGAAAGCTTGGACCAAACAAAAGATACCTGTTTAGTTTAACTTCTTGGTGAAAACTTGACAAGATCTATTTCCAAGTTAAAGTGTATTCTGGTATATTCACAGGTGATTGAAGTGACTGGAAATTGTTCCCTCCTCGAGCGTTCTAAGTGTGCCAGTAGCTGTTTATTGTGGGTTTTTCCACCGTTACTGTAATAAAGATGTACATGCTCACCAGCCCTTCTGCCTGGGCTTTTTTTTTTTTTAGTTTCTAAAAAAAAACTACTGGTTTTGTATAGTAAGCAGCTCTGTTAGTAAATGCCAGAGCTGGCAACAGGATGGAGGGCTTAAAGTTGTTGTTGGGTAACAGAGAGGGAGGCAGCTCTTTGTCTAAGACAATAGTAAGTGGATGCAACGGAGTAGGAGCATATCTGTCATTCAAAGCTTCAATTTTCTTTCTTCTAGGACACTGCAGAAACTCCTGCTGATGACTGCTCTGCACCTTCAAAGTCATAGGTGATTTGGGACAGTGGTACGTCAACGGATGGGCACCTGTTTCATTCCGATTCTTCAGTATGACGGGGTACAATGCTTGTGGTGCTTCATGTGAGGAAAGAAACAGATTTATTATGTATGCCCAAATTAGCATCATGTTAGTGTTGTGATTCTCTGTCATGGCACATTCTGGACAAAAAACTTACCTCTGAGCAAATGAATGTTCCGAGATACGTGCTAAATACGCCAGCAGTTCTCAGGAATGGGAGCAGATGGATGGTTCTTTGATTCTGTTTTCGTTTACAAACAGATATAATGTCTTTCCTATATTGTCAGTTACAATGCACACAGTAAGCTTGCTCATAAGGTTAAAATCCCATTAAAATCTGTTACTAGGTAACTGAGAGACACAACAAACAGTTATACCACTGTCTTAGTGTTAATAGTCTACTGCTCTTAGCGTACTTATTACCTCTCATGTGAAGTAAATGGAAAGAGAAGCTCACCTCGGCATGTTTTACCTGCATTGTTATTAAATACCAACAGTGTAACGTAACCAACATTTTCTGTAGCTTAGCACCCAGGGTTAGTCACACGTAGTTGCTCTGGGGGGAAACCAGTCCCTATGGATGATCAGTGACAAAAATCCCAGTGAGCGGCTGCAGCACAAGCTTCTCGTGGCTGGTTTGCAGCTTTTCGCCTCGCACTTATCAGAACCCAGCACACACCTAAGAGGTCATTCTTCTTAGATGTCATGACATCTGATTTTAGCAATAATGCCCTAAACTGTGATGTGCTCCAGGGAGGAATATTCAAGTGCTGTGAATACAGTTCTTGTGAAAAATAAATTTCAAAGAAGAATTTTAATGCCTTCAAGGCAAGGGTATCTCTAAAAGTCATGGGCAGACCATTGCCTTTAGTGCCTTTCACTGACAAAAAGCTGCACAGAGAGCTGCTGTGGGCTCCATGGGAAAACTAAACTTTGCTTTAGTGTGGCCTGGCTGACACAGGACGTGCAGGTTGATTGCTGCTGGAATATTACTGCACTTGCCACTTGTGTTGCTTTTGCCCACGGGTTGTGGCCTTGCAGGCACTAGAGAGGTTTGGAAAGCGACGAGAAGGCAGTATGGAGATGTGTTTTGCTGTCTGCTGTAGACAAACATTCCCAAGTTATGGTTCACTCATTACAGGGTAACATACAGTCCTTTGCTAAAACAGAATAGATCTGGAAACAATCTCTGCAGTCATAAAGTGTAGCTATCTCCCTCAGTTAAAGTTTCTCCTGAGATGCCTGCTATCACTGGTTACACTGCACATTCCAGGAATTGGTTAGATTGTTTCAGAGGCAAACCAGGATCACAAAAACAGCTGTGGAACAACACTGGTATTCACTGACGTAAAACTGGATGCCTGAGAGTGGAACTCCTTTTAACTTCAATGTGTGGTTGGTACATGATTGACATAGAAGGAACAAATTAATTACATCACCAGGAACATTTGTTAGTGAAGAAGGGAGAAGTTAGTTTAAATGATATATTGAATTGTGCTGAATAAGCACTTCCACTGCCTTTTTTTTTTTTTCTTTTCTGCCAACATAACAGCCAAAGATATTTCTGGCTGAAGTATTTAATGAATTAATAGACCTTCATAGGTAATTGGAAAGTTAAGTGTTTACTTTTAATTAATAATTTGAAGCAATATATCAAGGACAAATTTTTAAAATTAATAGGAATATATATATATATCTCAAGTATCTTCCAATACAAGGAAGAAGCACATATAAGCTGGAACTGGACAGAACTTCTGGGTCATCAGTTTTATCCTCTGTTGCCTGCAGGTGGTCATATCTCACATCATTCCATTCATAAAATTACCAACTTACAAGTATCTTTTTCAGCGTGTAGTTAATGACCCTGTAAAGATGTCACCAGACAACAGCACTACCAAAAGAACCAATTCTGCTCTTGCCCACTCCCAAGTCTCTTTTTTTCCTTCTCCTGATGCCAGTTGCTTTGTGATAGTTTAAGTGTTGGTACAAAATAGACTACCTACTTCATTCAACCCTACATGTACCACTAACATAGAAAGGAAAGAAAGTGCTTTTGTGTACATATGCTGCACATAGCAAGGACTGTGCTTCAGAGAGCTTTGCCTCACAATTTGTTGTCCAGCTTCTGCCATACAGTCCTGTTAAAATATGATTTGAATCTTATTCACTGTACGGGTGCACTAGCCATTAGAGATGTAACCCATTGTATGATATCATCTGGCAAGAGTTATGGAAAAAGGGCTGTTGGTGATAAATATAGTCATTTGCTCATATCTGAAGGTCTCAGGTGGTATCTCACTTGCTAAGTGAGTCTAAATGTGAGCAATGACGCAGGTCAAGTCTCACATTTCTACTCAGAAGTGCAGAAGGCATTTGTGGTGGTCACTGAGCATAGAGCCTTAAGATGCTGTCAGGAAAAGAGGAGATATACAACATTCTTTCCTCTAAAAAAAACACAAACTAGTGGTAATAATGGGATGTAAGCAATTTTTATAATGTACATGACATTCAGAAAGGGTTATCATCTTTATGGGATGAAGCTGGAACACAAAAAATTACATCTAAACATAAGAAAAAAACTGTTCCACTGTTCAGGTGAGGGAGCCCTGGCACAGGCTGCCCAGGGGGGTTGTGGAGTCTCCTTCCTTGGAGGTCTTCATGACCCACCTGGACATGTTCCTATGTGATCTGATCTAGGTGGAGCTGCTTCTGCAGAGGGGTTGGACTAGATGATCTCTAAAGGTGCCTTCCAACCCTACCATTCTATGATTCTATGATTTGCTGTTTTAATAAATCTTGCAAGATATAAAAGTGTTTGCAATGTCTATAATTTGTTACCAGTTATAGGAAATTAAATAGTCACCTTCTTTATCTCCCTTTCACGTTGGTTAATGGCAAACATAGGGTTGAAGGAGATATTTTGGCTAGTACCAAGAGCAGGCCAGAGTTTTGATGAGGACAGACTGTGAGGAGGTGGGGGAAGCAGGCAATACAGAAATGCCAGAGGCAGGAAATTGCCACTCACAATTACAGGAAATCTTATTAATACATTAATCTTGATAAAACTTGTAAGTATAAAATAACTGTAATAGAAAAGAAGTGGTAGAGTAATAAAACTGCTAACTCTTGAAGTGAAAAAAATACTCTGGCAAGGTAACAAGTAGCCAGCACCTCCTTGTGTGGCCTCACAACAGAAAGGCTTCGGAAATGGATCGATTCACATGCACCACAGCCTTGCAGTGCACACCTTTCCTCACTTTTCAGTAAGCAGCAAAGGGAGGAAACACCACTTCACACAGAGAAGTGAGTGTTGCAGAAAACTACATTTCGTCATTTGTGCTTTGAGAGGCATGGAATAGCACATAATTACAGCAACCAGCTTTGTTGTTCCACTGCCGAGTCCTTCCTATGGGAAAGGGCTGTGGTTACGTGCTACAAGACCAGCCCAGCAAGTCATGTCCTAGCCCTGATGAAATGTAGGGAAAGAACTTACCTCATCACAATTAAAAACCTGATTTGTTTCCACCTGTGTAGCACAGAGCTAACTGTTATAGCAAGGTCAGATCCAGATATTTACCCCAACTCTCTAAGGAGAAAATAATGCAAGTATAGCCACTGGAGAGGGAGGGGTGACATCAATTCACCCTGACCAATGTCCTACTCCGTGTAAATAATTAAACCTTTCCTAACCTAGTTTACAGTACCTAAATGTACATTATTTTTCTGATTTGTACAATGTACAATTATTTTTCTGATCTGAGATTTCCAAAGTTCTAATATAGCAAGAGGTAATTTAAGAGCATTTATAACAGTGAGCCCAAATCTGAAGTAATTTTCACTGGAAGAAGTCAGGAACATCTAAACTCCAGGTAGTGGATTTATACTGGTAACTCCAATCAGAAGAGAATCTTAAGTCATTTCGTTAGCCTGAAATACAAAGCAGTGTTCCCGATGCTTTGAGTGAATATCTATAGAATTTTTTAAATACTATTTTAGCAATTTGAGAGTTTCAGTACTTATTGATGTGTAATGGAAACACTGAAGTTGTTACAAAGAAGCACTGGTTGCAAAAGTTACTTTATCTGTAAGTGAAAATGTAAATGTTGTTCAAGTTGTGATGTACATACAAGTACAACTTGATGAAAATTAATTGTTAATTAGCAATTCAGAGTAAGAATCCTAAATATAATTAGGTTACTGTGTCAGACCTAGGCCATTCAGCTGAACAGAAGGTTTGATGTATGTCTCTTTGAATTTCATGTAAAGTTACTATAGGAAATTTAGTACAACCTTGCTGTACCTGAGTAAAGTTTCTGACACTGCATAGTATGAGGCATTACCAATCCAACAAAGATGGGGACTAGAAGAAGAAATACATTAAAAAACAAACCCAATGGGCTTGGCTAGGAGAGAGACAACTGAAGATAATTTAAAGTAAAAGAAACTTGCTAGTGGAGCTCTCTGGAGATCCATCTTGGGACTGATTTTAATATTTTCATTCATTACACTGGCACTTAGTGTGCCACTGGCTTTCACTAATGACTTGGAGGAACATTTTTACAATAAAGATGTTTGAAACATGATATAGGAAACATTTGAAGACAAGAGGTGGAATTGCCTATGTGACTGGATGAAATTTGACAGTGCAAAATGAAAGATCTTCCACCTGGTGGCAGGTCAGTATTTCTACTATCAGGAGAATCTCACCTGTGGCAAACTATCAGGAGAGGAGACACACACTCACTATTAAAACTACAGAATCACTGTAGGTTCTGATGTGATGTAGCTTTCAAAAAGACAAATAGAATCCTAGGGCACAGCAGGTGAGAATGTATCCTAAATAAATATTCCTTGTAGAAAGGACTCTTGAAGCTTCATCTGGAATACTGTATGCATTTTGACTGTCTAACAAGAAGAGAATTCTTGGC
Organism: Urocolius indicus; assembly: GCA_013401255.1. NCBI lineage: Eukaryota > Metazoa > Chordata > Aves > Coliiformes > Coliidae > Urocolius > Urocolius indicus. Next base: position 85,129 of record WBNH01002765.1, read on the forward strand.
TTGCATTATCTAATGAAGATTGAGAAGAGATCTCTATAAATACATCACAGATTAAATACTAGGGGTTGAGAAGAGCTTGTCAAGTTAAAGGGTGGTGTTGGCCAAAAAGAAATGGATACTAACTGGTAATGAATAAATTTAGTCTTGACTCACAGCCTTGGCTTTCAGATATGACATAATTGCAAACAATCTTATGAAAGGATCCTGGTAACAGAATACTAGTAGCAGTATAAAAGCTAGTAGCTGGATAAAGGAAACTGAGTCCATAACCTGGTCCATAAAAATTATTTATCACATTGGACAGCCATGGGTGTTAATCCTTGCAAAATTCAATTCCATTAGAAATAATAAGTCTGTCCAAAAAACCTTATTGTTTCTATTAGGTATGTCATTACTTTGCTTTTATATTTACACAGTTGTGCCATGTCTATGTCATGTTATTAAATGCTTGACATCTCTCAAGGTATAACTTGAGTTCATGCAAAGTTGAAGGTTTTTTTTCGTGTAAATGCTAATTTTTAACTTTTTTCCAGTTGCTTCATACTTTCTGGTGGATTTAACCAAGGGAGAGCTATGAGCAAATTATGCATAGCTTTTGGTTATCACACTGTTGTCTCCTAACCATGTAAATACTAGAATGTGAAAGCCTAACTTTGTTATTACAGTGAGTGCAAACAGGGCACTCTTAATGGCTTAGCCTCATGTTTAACATCACCTTCTTCTAGCCTGCAGTCATAAATTGCCCAACATTCATTCTTCTACCTCCAGCACTCAAGCTGCTCTGTACATCCTCCACATTTTCTTCTCATTCTCATGAGCAGCTTAAAAAAGTCCATCTGAACCTCTCACCTCTGTGTTCGCCAATCTCATCTCATCTCACCTCAGTTCTCAAGCAGACCGGAGGAGGGAGAGGTGGATGAAGTTCAGGGTGGCCAGTGTGCAGTAGGCATTGTTGTGTTTGGGTGCCACGCTACATGCAATATTCTCTGAAACATGCCACGTGGGGAAAATGTTTCTCGACCTGACAATAATTAACTAGGAGCGCATGAACTTTCCTCACATAACTACTCTCCAGTCAGGCTCTAACGATTTATGATAACATAACCGCGCTTTTAGCTTAATAGGTAAGCCAGGTGCTCCCGCAGTGATGGGGGGTTAAACAGGGTGAGGAAGAGGTTATCCAAGTACATTAATGAGAAAAACACCTAGATTTTTGTGGGGTACCATCTGACTGGCGACAATCAGAACCCCACGAAGCGCGCCTGCCTCTCGGGAAGCGGGGCCGGTGCGGGCGGGAGCGCGCACTCGGCTCGGGCCGGCGGGCGAGCCCCGGGGCCAGGCGCGCACCCGCCTCCCCGCGGCACCAGCCCCGGCGCCGCGCGTCACTTCCCGCCGCCGTGCTGGCTGCGCCGAGCCCCGCGCAGCCCGGACCGGTTGCCATGGTGCCGCGGGCAGGCGAAGAGCCGCCCGCCTGGCCGCCAGCGCCCCCGCCGGCTGCCGGGGAGCCCGGAGCAGCGGTGCTGAGCCCCGGCTTGTATGAGCGCGATCGCTTTCTGTGGAGACCCGGCGTGGTTTTACAGCTGCGGCTTCCCCAGCGGTGTCTCTGCAGTGACAGCACCCGCGCTTATGGGAACTCCGTTTCTCGGCGCTTTCGACCTTGAGAGCGGACGCGTCCGAAGTTTTGCTCACATTGGTGCTTCTGAGCGATTGTACGCCGAGTTTTCACCCAAACGCCGGGCGTACCTATTTAACAAAGCTCCCTGCATTTTGCTGCCGTTCCAGGGACTGCCAAGGATGACGTGCTGCTGTCTTGTGTGCGCTCCTCTCTTCTCTGTGGGAAGAATCTACTGATACTTTTGACTGAAAGTTATCTGTGCAGGAAATTGGAGTTGATAGCCCATGGTAATGCAGACTTCTTAGCTGTGCTGTGCATCTTACAGGGCAGCCTTACAGCTGGGATCACCACTGCTTCTGTGAGGAGCTTCATGTGGAATCAGCATAGTTTGGGTTGGAAGGACCCTTTAAACGTCATCCAGTCCAACCCCCCTGCAATGAGCAGGGACATCTTCAACTAGATCAGGTTCAGAGCCACATCCATCTGCCTTGAATGTTTCCATAGATGGGGCATTTACCACCTCTGGGCGATCTGTGCCAGTATTTCACCACCCTCAGCATAAAAAAACCCTCTTCACTCTGTCTAGTCTGAATCTACTCTCTTTTAGTTTAAAACCATTGCCCCTTGTCTTACTGCTACAGGCCCTGCTAAAAAGTCTGTCCCCATCTTTCTTATAAGCCCCCTTTACTGAAATGTTTTAACAAGGTCTCCCTGGAGCCTTCAGTTCTCCAGGCTAAACAACCCCAACTCTTTCAGCCTTTTCTCATAGGAGAGATTCCAGCTCTCTGAAAGTTTCTGTGGCCTCTTCTGGACACGCTCCAACAAGCTCATATCTGTCCTGTGCTGAGAACTCCAGATCTGTCACGAAAACAGAATAGAAGAGGAGAATCGCCTCCTTTAACCTCCTGGCCACAGGATGCAGCCCAGGATATGAGTACTTGGAATATGTCTGAATGTTCACAATGTCTTTGTAGCATCTCTGATGGAATGCTGTTAGAATTTTAAACCTATTTGCCAGGTTGGGATGACCTGTTAATTAGGTGGACCTGGCGAGAATCTTCTGACTGCATCCATTTCTAACAGAAGGGAATTTTGACAGCCTCAGTACATGTTTTTAACAATCTGATGATCTAAGTTTTTGGTAGAAGTGTAACAATGTTGAGTGTCTTTTAGACTATGTTAATAGTATCAAAATAACCAATTTTATCAGTGAGACGTAAAATCCAGCACCTAAAACTGAATCTAAAGCCCAGGATTTCTGGACTTATATATTTCCCTACAGAACACTCAAAAATAATTTATTTACTGTCAGAACACATTATTTTCTTTTTAGCATTTTATTTCATGTTCTTCAGCATAATGTTCAGTATTGTTTGACTTTTTGTTATTCATTATTTGAATAAAAAGTCTTGTCTTCATGAAGAACAGAAACAAACTGTTAATATGTTTATTTCACTCTTAAATTCCACTCTTTAAAAAGCCAGATAAGTGAAATTATTAAAAGAAACATATGCACTTTGCCTCTGGATTTCCATTCTTAACAGAAGATCAATTAACTTGATTAACTCAAGCACTGTAGTGTTGCAAGTGTTTTTTTCAGTTCTATCTGGTTTTGCAAGCCTCGCATTTCAGATGGCTTTAAAAGAGTATTACACCACAGATGATGCTATGCCAACAGATATCAAAGAAATATGAGAAATAAAATTGCTTGTTATTGCTACACAAGCTTTAATCAAAGTAAATTAGGACAGTATCGTATCCCAGTCTCATGCTGTGTAACATGTACTTTTGTCACTGTCATCTCTGTTTTGTGTAGGTCTCAAAGAATCTGGTTTGGCTTTTCTTGGTTCATATGCCTTTGTCAGATAAATTATATGCATTTCTGTTTTCAAGATGGAGTGATACACAAGTATTAACAGAGGAATTAGATCCTGGATTACTTGGCTATCTGAATCAGAGAAAATTACATAGGAATTCATGTACAAAAAAAAATAAGGTGAACATTCTGAAGGTTTAAACCTATCTAACAGTGGCTAAGAGTCTGTAAATAAACATGGGCCTGTCATTTCCACTGATACTGGTCCCATCTCAGTTATGGATATGACCTCACACATCTGATTAAGGAGATTCTATAGCACAGAATCGAGTTGGAGGCCTGTGGCTGGTGGGGTTCCACAAGAGTCAGTTCTAGGGCAAGTCTTGTTCAACATCTTCATCAATGACCTAGATGAAGGGACAGAGTGTACCCTCAGGAAGTTCCCTGATGATACCAAACTGGGAGGAGTGGCTGATTAACCAGAGGCTGTGATGCCATTCAGTGAGATCTCAACCTGCTTGAGAGTTGGGCAGAGAGGAACCTCCTGAGGTTCTACTCTGCCTTGGTGAGGCCTCATCTGGAGTCCTGTGTCCAGTTCTGGATTCTCAAGCTCAAGAGGGACGAGGAACTTCTGGAGAGTCCAGTGCAGGACCACCAAGATGATCAGGGGACTGAAGCATCTGCCTTATGAGAAAAGGCTGTGGGAACTGGGGATGTTTAGTCTGGAGGAGACAAAGGTGGGACTTCGTAAATATATACAAATATCTAAATGGTGGATTTCAGGGAGTTGGGGCATCACTTTTTTCTGTTGTATCTAGTGACAGGACAAGGGGTGATGGGATGAAGCTGGAATACAAAAAGTTCCATTTAAACATTAGGAAAAACTATTTCACTGTTCAGGTGAGGGAGCCCTGGCATAGGCTGCCCAGAGGGATTGTGGAGTCTCCCTCTCTGGAGGTTTTCAAAACCCACCTGGACACGTTCCCGTGCGACCTGATCTAGGTGGACCTGCTTTAGCAGGGGAGTTGGACTAGATGAACTCTAAAGGTCCCTTACAACCCCTACCATTCTATGATTCTGTGATGCTATTAAATAAAGTAGCTAGGTGCTTCTGCAAATCACTTACAAAAGCAAATTAGAAAGAAGATCCAAATCATATTACCTACTCTTACACAATTATATGTGTATTTTAAGTGGTATCTCACCGGAGTGTAATGCTCAGACTTGGGAGGGTAGGGTGCAGTCTGTCAGGAGACATAAGACAGTGTGCTTAACAGAAATGCCTTACAGCTTGTGGTGGAAGGCGGGTGCATCGAGAGACCTGCAGAGGGAGATCTGCTCCGTCAAAATGAGATGTTTCCATCTCTACTTTTACTATATAAGAAATTACTAAAGAAGATGCTTCAGGATGTAAAATAATTATTTTGCATCTAGGTAAAGTAAGTTGAATTTCTTATATAAAAAAGGAACCTTTTTATTTCTTAGCTAGTGTATAGACAAATAAGAACTAAAATGAAATGCTTTTGCTACTATTTTTAGAAACACTATCTCATTCTGCCTCACATCCCTGAAAGAGTTTTGATCATCTGAGCCAGTGGCAAGCAGAATGCATTTCCTTTGATGCTTCCTCTGTCACCTCTTGCTAAAATGCAGGTATTTTTATTCTTTTCACCATAAAATGCTTTGCAGAGTGTTGAATTAGGATTTATATGCAAGTTTTGACCAGTTTCTCGTCTTACATTTTGATGTCTGTATTGATAGATATGCGTGGGTCCTTTGCAGAATCTGACAAGTTACCATCTGGCAAATACTTGTGTGTTCCTAAATTAGTTAATTTTTGAGCAAGAAAAGTGTCATAAATATCCTCTACCTGTCAAATATGAAATCCAAACATCTTTAAAATATGAAGTAGCGAAGGTTTGGAGAGAGGATTTTTAGTTTAACAAGAAACACTTTGTACATCTGGTTAGAAAGTATATTTATAGTGAAGGTCACTTCTCATTGTGTTTTCCTTGCCTGGGACTACTGAAATATATGCCTAAGAGTGTATATTCAGATCTTACATTTTACAAATTGCAGTTTTCTTAATGTCAGTTTTAAATTTTTTGTCATCTCCGGGAGTGATACAATGGAGTGATGCTTACAACAAACATGACAGAACCATCATTGATGCTTCTGACATGGCAATATATGTTCATTTTGGGCTCATTTTTATAATTTATGTTTTGTCCTGCAGAATCAATTACAGTTTTCTTCATATAATTACTTTCTCCTTTCACTACCTAACATTATGATGCAATCTTTCCTATTTCCATTCTAGAGAGCTCCACAAGACTTTATCTAATAATCATATTTCTTACTTGAGGTGAAAATCAGCTCACAGATTAAGAAACCTACTTTCAGGTGTCTCATAGAGATACCTGAGTCCAAGCAGGACACCTGAACTTCCCAGCATCTGTCTTTGTAGCCAGTAGGTGTCTAAAGATATGATACTTGGCCTCTGTCTGTGGTTTCAGAGAGGGAGAGGTTTCCTTTAGCCCTGTGTCATGCTTGCTGGCTCTGCATAAGATGTCTTTCATACGTTCTTTCTCTGACACTAAATCATGTATACATGAGCAACTGAGTCAAGTTCCATTGACTTCATTGCCTGTAACAGAAACTTACCTAGTTCTTATGTAGATGCCTAAATGTAAGTGGTTTGCTCTGCAGTTGGAAACTCCTGCTGACAGTCTGAGATGTCTGAAGCATGGATGTGAAGCTGTGAGCTCTGACAGATGTAGAGATCCATACCCAACTAACTGTTGTAGACCAAAGAGAATACTGTAGGGTATGGGAATGCATTAGTTGCTTATATGAATCTACCCATCAGTATCTTGAACAAAGTAATAGAATAATTCATTTCTTTTGACTAGATTGCTTTGTATATAAAAGTAAATAATATTGAAGTTTTATTTTTTGGCTTGTTCTCTTCCTCCAAAAAGATTCATTCATCTACAAAAGCTTCATTATAGCACAATGTGAAGAAAGAAATTGGAGAGAAGACTTCGTATCTTTGGGAATACATAAATCACAGTATCACAGAGTGGTAGGGGTTGGAAGGAACCTCTACAGATCATCTAGTCCAATCCCTTGCTAAAGCAGGTCCACCACAATCAATTCACATAGAAACGTGTCCAAGTAGGTTGTGAAAACCTCCAGAGAAAGAGATTCCACAGCCTCTCTGGGCAGCCTGTGCCAGGGCTCCCCCACAGGAAAGTTTTTCCTCATGTTCTAGTGGAACTTCCTGTGTTCCAGCTTGTGTGTGTTGCCCCTTGTCCTGTCACTGGGCACCACAGAAAAAAGACTGACCCCATCCTCTTGACACTCACCCTTTAGGTATTTATAAATGTTGATAAGGTCCCCACTCAATCTTCTCCAGCCTCAACAGCCCCAGGTCTCGCAGCCTTTCCTCATAAGATATTCCAGTCCCCTCAGCATCCTGATAGCCCTCTGCTGGATTCTCTCCAGAAGTTCCCTGTCTCTCTTGAACTGCAGAGACTGAAATCGGACACAATTGTCCTGATGTGGCCTTACCAGGGCAAAATGATTGACTCACAGACATTGAGTTTTTACATAAACAGCTAAAGATAAACTCTTACTCATTTTTGTGTTAATCATCACTACATGCCAGCTGTCATTCATATACTGTCTTGCTGCAGATTGATAGAATATTTTACTCAATGAAAACTAATCCACAAAAGTATTGAAAATAAGGAAATAAAGTGCTAATGTAGATGTAAAAGTGACTGCCTTTTGCAAATTTGCAATTAACAGAACATGGATTACATTGTACTTGGCATATTAGCAACCGTCTCTAGGAAAGCTTCTTAGTCATGTGGTTGTTTCAAGTAAAATCCTTTATAACAGTATTTTACCAGGCAAGAAATATAGCACACTTGCTGTCTGTATAAATTATTTATAATTCTTCACCCATGTATTTCTCTGAAAATATATATAGTCAATAATCTTTAGGTAGTAAATCACAGCCCATGTCAGCATCAACATTCCTAGGCAGTCACGTTGCAGTTAGTGAGCACTCACTGCAGGGGAGAAATACACAGAAAGCCCTGGTTTCAAGCTTTTCTAAAGTGAACATTTTTAAAAAAAAAAGTTAAAAATCAATGCAGAAAAAGAAGTAATAGAAAAAGAATATGAGCTTACTAATATTTTTTAAGTTCAAGAGCCTAGGTAGCATTTATTTTTCTTTAAAAAAAAGTTACTTGATTTGATTTTGGTTTGTAGTTGCTTATGTACTTTTATTGCACATCAAAGTTCTCAGTAATTGGTTACTAATTGAAAGTTGGAGAAAGAGGTTCAAACTCAGCAAAGCTACCAACAACAGTTATATGGCTGTTCTCAGAGCAAGTATTGAGGTGGGTTTTAGGTATTAATGTTGTTATAGACTGCTGGACTGAGTATTAATATGTCATGAGCAAGTTATAGAGAATAACTTTGTACTTCAGGCCATGGAAAAGGGTGTAAATGAATTTTTCATGAAGACTAAGCACTGAAACTGTATTGAATAGAAACAAAATAATTATCACAAAAATATGATGTTTTTTACAAGTATTCTTTTCACCCTTCATGCACTTCAGCGTGCTCAAGTATGGTTTTAGATGAGTAACATCATAATTACTACAACATTAATAAGTTATTTTAGTAGATACTAGAGGTAGATAGCAAAATTTGCAGTTTTTCTGGTTTTTGCTAGTGAAAAACAACAACAGAACAGTCAAGCAGTGTAGGATTTGACTCAAATGAGCAGCCAGTGCTTTGATTTCTGTGTTATTGGGAGTAGTGAAATCAAAGGAAGGGATGAACATGATTTAATTCACAGCAAATGGAGGGAACATGACAGTCTGTGATTGGGTCTATTAGGAGGCAGGAACATAGTAATCGCATCAAATGCTGTTTAGTTCAACATAAAGATGAAGACGTCTTGATAAAAGTGGTAATTGAGCTCTTAGGCTAACAAATAGAGAATGATGACCAGTCCTGGGCACTCCAACTGGCTTTCTGCTGCCCTCTAGGGACTGCGCCACAAACTTCCTGAGATTTCAGGATACAATTGTAACAGTAAAAATAATTCCGATTGGAAAGTATGGAACTTAAATTTCATCTTTCTTCCCCCACATGCATATGGGCATGGGGTTTTGTACTTCTAGATCAAGTCATTGAGAGTGGGATTGGGGGTGGAGAAGGACAAAGGAAGAGAGAAAGAGGGGAAAAAGGGAGAGCAACATAAAGACAAAGAAAAAGGGAATGAAAGAGAAAGAAAGAAAGAAAGAAAGAAAGAAAGAAAGAAAGAAAGAAAGAAAGAAAGAAAGAAAGAANAACCAGTTATGTGGATAATTGAGAAAGGTAGTGGGTACAAATATTTAGCTCTAATTATTCTGGTATTGTTCATATATATCACAATAAAGTGGAGATACGTAATGGGAATGCATACAGTATATTAACAGCATCTGCAGCATAATACAGTATGTAGAAAATGAGAGAATCCTGGAAGGAGGAAAGAATGCATCTTTACAGAATGAACGATCGCCTAGACATGTGAAGGGCCAGGAGAACAGGTGCACTTGTGAATGAGTCCAAACCAGCATTAATCATGTGGATGTTTCAGAGAATAGGATAGAGAAATGTGAAGCAAAGGAGAAAAGTTCCCAGAAAAGATATGAGGAACTGTGGGGATGAGGAATTTTAAAAAGATGTGAGAGGAAATCAGAATGCTGAGAACACTGAGCAAGTGACAGAAGATGATATGCATTTCAAGAATGTCACAGAGTTGAAAGTGGGTGATTAGAAGGCAAAAGCTAGGCTTTAGCAGTGAAGGAAAGGGTAGCTTCTGTAAAGAAAGAAACGACAAGATTTATTAAGACTTCACAGAGAGCAAAGATGTTAATTTTTTTTACTTTTGTTCTTCTTCATTCCTGAATAATGATATGCAGCACAATCACTTGAAGAAAGAAATTCTGCACCAAAGCCAAGTGTAAAAGTAGGAGGTTTTCATTAGAATTGTGGAATCTTCTTAGCATTGGCTTTTAACATTTTAAACAAAGTTGGTTTAAAAGACTGCTGTGAACTATATAGAGAATGGAAGAAAAACCATGTTCCTTTCTAAAATTACAGAATGAAGCACCTGTTTTGGGAAACAGTCACTTCTGAGAAAAAATAAGACTGACATTTGCTTCCTTTAATGCTTCATCAGTAATGTAGACATGCTTATGGTGCTGCTGTGCTGACCTTGCTTTCAAGGCATTTTTTATAGAACAGGTATTTTTAGAACACAGTTCATCCGATCCCTACTTAAGGGTGAAATGAGTTGTCCTCTGGACTCACCTAATGTTGACTTAAATCTCCACAGACTAACAAAAAACAAAGCATCACTAGCTAAAATGTGTGTACATGTCATCAGGTGTGTACATGCCACCAGCTAGTGCTCCACAGACCATCTAGAATAATGTGAACATCATACTGTGTGTGAAAAGTTTTCATTCCCAAATCCAGCTCACATAATGACTCCACAGTAAAAAAATGCATATGAATTCCAGGCAGTGTATGTCCTCACCAGGGCATTGCAGAGTCAGATGCCCTTTGATTTGCTTTTTGGAAGATTGTGCATTACTCTTGGATCTTTCTGGTCCTGCTTCAGAAACCAGATAGATCTTTATAGGTAGGGCGTTCTGAGAAAGGAGAATTGAGTTTGATTTCACCGTGGCTGAGGAAATAATTGAATACACTTCCTCAGTGAAGTACTACAAATGTTAATGTATAGCACAAAAGAGTAATTTATGCTATTATTAATATTTTAAATAAGTTGACCAATGTTTAATCCCCTGACCTTGAAAAAACTGGGTATCCAGGTACTCCTGAAGAAAGAGTTCAAGCACACTTTTGAGCTTAATGTTTCCCAGTGCTTAGCTTTTGGCAGTACAGCACCTTGGAGAGACACTTCTGTGTAATGGGAGGCTGCACACGTTGGAGGAGGAGGCAAAACAAAGTGTTTCTGTCCCAGGGAATCTCCAGAAAGGATTTTACAAGTTTACAGAGAGTACGTATTTCTATATGAAGAAACCCAGACAGCTTAGATTCAGGGTCTCCCCAGAGACTGCTGCTCCCTTTATGTTAGATATGCTAACATAATGGAAAACTTGGTATGAGTTTTCTTAATCAGAACTAAAGGCTTTTTACAAAATAGATATTTTCCAACAAAGCTGATTTCATTATTTCTGTAGAATACAGTTTGGTTGAGTGGTACCTGTGAAGACAAGACTTTTGCAAGGTGTCTGATTTAGTAGTACTGTTTAAAACACAGCGTTAAATATGCTGTGGTAAGATATGTCATGCATTAACATTGAGGTCTTTGATCCTTCACTAAGGAGTGAGAAGCTTCTAGAAGTCTGCAGTTTCAGACCTCAGGTAGAGATAGGCATATGTGAATGAGGCCCTTTGCCTATGGGGCAAAACCAGGAGGGACAGCAGTGAAAGTTTTACTTCAGTTCAAGAACTTGAGAGTCAAAGTTAGATTCTTCTAACTAAGGTAAATATCTACTGTTGCTGTTTGTCCTTTTAATTCCAGTAAGATGGGATGTTGTCCAGGTCCTGCACTTTGCATAATTTATCAACCAGATAAAGACATTTCCTTTGGGCAAAGCCGCTCTTCAACAAGTAAAGAGGTTTTTTTAGATGCATGGAGATGAGAAATAGCATTGTATAGGCCTGCTTGTTTATTTGTTTAGTAAAGTTCTGCAAGAATTAATAAAGATTCCACATTATTGGACAGTGTCCAGTAATTAAAAATTAAACCACTGGTGATTGAACCCGTAGGCAGCACAAAGAGACAGTGCATGGCAGTTGTAGCAACCTATCATGCACTGGGTCCATTGAAACAAATTATTACACCTCTAGAAGCAAGGAATGCAACCCATACCGACAGAATGGGGAGGTACCTTCAGGAATTCAGTACCCACCAAAAAAAAAAGAAAGAGGGACAGAGGGAGTTGCAGGCAGAGGGAGTACACTGTCAACTAAACACATACTCACAGTCTACAACTGTTTTTAAAAGGGTTGATATAATTCTTCAGTTATTAGGTAAGCGTAAGGAGATATTTGATCTCTGGTATCTTGTAAGCACTGCCCAGTTAGGAAACCGAGCAGAGAAAAGTCAAAGTTAAATCAGCTTAAATATGTTTATCAAACAGTTTATTGTTTGATTGCAGAATCTGAATACTTTACCAAGGACAGGACTTAGGGATATTTCTTTAGGATTTGGGATCTATATGGCATTGTCTAAACAATGTACACCAATGTACACAATAACTTTAACCTTTCTCCAAGTCACAAGAAGTATTTTACCAACAGTTCAAAACTCACTAATTGATCATCATCCCAGACATGTTTCTGAACAGATTAAAAAAGGGAAGCTAGAGAAGGCTTATTGGAATAAAAAAGTAGAGAAGGTTTGTTGGAATAAAGTGTCAAATTGACTGGCTAACCCTTCATCCTGAGGCTGCACTTCAAGGACTGTTTCAGTACCTATGGAATCTTTAGCTGATCCACACAGCAAAAATTTGTCCTCACCAGCTTCTGCTCCAAGAGTTCTACATTTATATAAAACTGTATGTGCTGTTTTCTTTTGTCAAAGAGCTTGCAATGAAATGCATTTTCCTTCCAACGCTATGATGTCTTCAATTATTTTTCCACTTCTGACAAGCCTTGAGAAGTTAAATGGAGCTATTTGGGCCAGTTGCACTTGGCTGGTGTCTAAATTTTTGTTACATTTTAAAGGCCTCCATAGATGATAAAATCAAATAGAGGAGCTATGAGATGAAATCACTATGAGAATGATTACGGATTAGAGCCTATTGTTAAAGGAATTATGGCATCTTATTTTCCTGAAACCTTCAAGACTGGAAGCCTTTATAGAATATGTGCATTAACTGAGATGAAGATACAGATGTAATAACAGGGTAACTGACTGAAAAGTAAAGGCTTGTATTCATCCAGTGGCCAGAGTAAAAGTTCCCATGATCAGCCTTATATTGGATGTCTTTGAGATGTGAAGATGTAAACTGAGAAAGGATTAAAATTATAAACATTAATATAATTCGTCATGTGTTGTATCAGTAAATACAACTAAATGCCTAAACGATCTTTTTCTTTGCCACTCAAAACTAGTGTATTTGTAAATGGCTGATTTTCGTGACCGCTTGTACAATTGCACCCTCTTGTGGTGGACACGGTGGGGACTTAAATTCCTAACGTAGACCTTAGAAATGGAAAGGTACATAATAATTTGGATTGGAGATTTTCAAGAATGGATTTGTTTTCAAGACACGTTCCCCCAAAAAAATCGTCAGCACTAATAGCTTCAGTTTAGAATTGTAACTGGAATATCCTCAAATATTTTCTTCTTTTGTGTCATAGGAGAGCATCTGTAATTTCTGTCATATTTCTTTGCAATAAGTGTACAAAAATCATAACTGTTACTCAAAAGGCCGTTTATTTCAAGTGTATCTTAAACACTGCGGGGTAGAAAACAGAAATACATAGTTCTCAGTTGCTTAAGAAATTGCTACATTCTCTCACCTTTACCTATTTGGCTAGATTACTGTGAGTATAGGTCAATGAATGTAGTTGAAGTTTGCTGTATTCCAAAATTACATATGCCTATCTGACTAGTATTAGTAGAAAAGCTATCTAGTAGATTTTTTTAACACTAAAATATGCACAGTTTTTTACTTAGAGTGACAAAACTATTAGAATTAAGTCAGGAAAAAAAAACACAAAGAACCAAAAAAGGTGTGAAATATTGAATCCTCCTGTGTAAGCAGTGTTAGAATCGCCTTCCAACCTCTAGCCCTTTTTTCTTACAACTTAAAAGTTCCCTAGTTTAAGCAAGCCAAACGCTACCGCTGTGGGCAGATGGTAGAAAGAACATTGCTACAAAACCTGCCACTCAAAGTGTAACAGATGACTGTAGCTACAGAAAATTGTCCCTTTGTTCATTTTGCTAATGAGTGTCCTCATTGCAGCAGGAGACTGAATAGTTAATTACTTGCAGTTCTTGGTTTTAGCAGATGGTGGAGCTAGAGCTAAAGGTTATCAGAGCAATGCGCAAAGTGCAAGTTTGTGGGGGAAAAATGTATTTTGTGGGGTTTATACCCTTTCCTTGAAAGAGTGGAAGATTATTATTCCGTTTTTATTTCAGATACTGTTTAAAACTCAGTCAAATTATCAAGTAAAATATTTTTGTTTATTTTATGCCAAGATTCTTCTTTGAGCATCAGCTCTTGATGCTCGAATACTGCCAGAGGAAAGGAATGGATACATCAGACTATTAAGAGCTGAAACAGTTACTTAAAAGGTCTTTTGTAATTCTAAGTTTGTTTTGCAAGGGTTTAGAGTTGTACACTGCCAGAAAAGAGTCGTAGCTAATTACTTAAATATTGCATGTGCTGTTTTCTTAACACTGTTTTCCCTGGAGTGTGCTACTCTGTCCACACGATTTGGTAAAACTTTGTAGTGAAAGTGTGCACTCTAATAATTATCTCAGAGCATTCCTTTTAAATCTGGTACTGGATTAAAGATTGTTTAAAATGAAATACTGTTGAAATGTTTCATTAGAATGAATTCTTTAAATTACACTATTAAAACCTTAATCATACTTTTCTTAATCATACTTGTTCTTATATAAACTGCTGCTGTTTCTTTGATAAAGAGGAACCAGAAACTAATACAAAATCCTTCCAAAGCACTCAGCATTTTTTTACATGATTTCTACTAAAATCAATGAAAACTTTGTGGCCAAATCTTTCTGTGCATTGATAATTGGCTCTGGTAAATTAGAGATCAAAAATACCTTTTTTTGAGGGTAAAAATCAAATGGTTGTAGACCAGGTTTTACCCATCGTTATGTTGTAGTTTAAGTTTATATGCCACTTGAAAACGTTGCCATTTCATCTTCAGAGGTCTTTAACATTTTTATTCTGAAGTATTTTTTTTCAGAAGAGTTCATACTTTTTACCAAGCAAAGGAAATAATATCCTACATTTCTGAAGCAACTGCTGCCTGAGTCTTCTCTTTTGTGTTAATATTTTAAATGGTTTCGGGAGTTAGTTAATATTCTAGTATTACTATAAAGATCTGTGCCAGCTCTGAAAGCTTTTCTATAATTTTAAAAGAAATATGTGGCAGTAAAATCTAGACAGCCATAAGACAATATATTCAAATGTTTTCAATAGCTTTGAAACCAACAAGAAAAAAAGAGTAGCTGTCCCAATAAGCTTCAGTTGCATAAGAAGTCTTTTCCATAATGGACGTGGCAAGATTTAAACAAAGGACACGCATAATAAAAATGTAAATGAGTTTGCTTTCCTAAAACTATAACTTTAAAGTCTTTTGTTGCATGTTATCCTGGAACCTTCTTACAAGGTAATCACTGTTTGCATAGAGATTTAAACCGTAGTCTTCAATAGCATTAAACCCCTGCACGGTCTATGTGTGACAGGCATGCAAAGCCATGTTAATGTTCAGAATATGAATTGCCTCTGGGTGGCTCCGACACCAAGTAGAAAACCAACTGTGTTGATATCAGAAGGCCTGATGGACTCCATGCGGCTCCCAGCCTGAAAACTTCACCACTTTGACATGTGATGTGCTCCTCATGACACTGGCAGCACTGTCACTGAGAAATGGCACAAAGGCAACAAGCCCCCCTCCTTAGCCATGCACTTTGCAACCCCCTGGTGTTGCCTGTCCACAGTCTCTCCTGCCTGCCTAGTTACGGACAGCACTTCATAAACACGGGGGGAAGTGTGGGTGGATAGGCCCCAGCTGCCTTCCTGGACACAGCCTCCATAATAAATTGACCTGAATGATGAGGGCACACAAACAGTATGATATGCATTATTCCTGTCAATAAAACGTCCCCATGTGTTATGGTCTTTGTATATAATGTACTGCAGCCTTTCTTCTAGCAGGGACCTATTTAGAGGCTCGACTTTTTTCTATTCATATTATGACTCTGTAATAGAATTCAGAAATTATATGATACTGTGTTGTATAATATTACACCAGTGCAGCATATTTAAATCCCTGATTCCTTACTTATAAATTCAAGGCATCTCAATCTTTCAGGTTGTCTTTGAAGATGATGGCCAGGACAAAAAAAAAAAAAAAAAAAAATGCTTGGAAAAGAGATTGAAGGTTTCAAAGAAGAGGTTTCTAGACTGCACAATGAGATTTCTCATCTCAAAACTGCTCTGAACTGTTCTGAAAAGGAAAAATGTCTTTTAGATGTCTTTAAAATGAAGTTGAGTCAAGATTATTAGTTTAAATGCAGCATGTAAGAAATGTCACTGAGGTTGGAATCAGTTGTTAACACACTTCAGAAGAATGGCAACATTTCTGGACTGCTGTCTTTTTCTGGTATTGAATGCTAATTTTGTATGTATTTGTAGGGAAATTCATACATATTTATTCTAATTTTAATGCATATATTTACATATTTTTAATTTATGACAAAGGAATATTCGCTGTGGCTTTTGAGACTTCAAATATTGTCTCGTAATGTGGCTAGAATTCATGTTTTGTGGCAGATACATGGTAGAAAGTTACTGAAATATACAAGTGTATGTAGATAGTTATATTTCTTAAAGATGGTCTACTATTTTATCTTAATGGAACTGTATTCAGACCTACTGTCTCTCTAGAGCCGTTTTTGAGTTTCTACAACAATATCTGAATATGCATTTCTTCATATAGTCGGTTTTGTGTTTCTGTGAAAGTTTCTAACAGAATCAGTTTCTCTCAAATGAGACATCACTCCTTTTGGCTCCTGTGCTTTATTACAGTTCTTAAAAGGAGGGAGTTTTCCTGATAAGTACAATGTGCAGTCTTTACCTTCAGATCACTTTTCATGTATTGCCACAGTGAAATACTTAATGGAGAACTATGAACTCTGGTGACAGAGTAGGGTTTGGCTGTTTAACTTTGTTATGTCCATGTAGATTAGACCCAGTATGACCCTTAATAGTGACAAGATGAATTTGAGGCAGATAATATTCCTAATTCCTGTTTATCATCTGATTCAATGGTGCTCCTTATCTTTTGGTAGTATGAGCAATAAAGAGCCACCTGCTAAAACACTTTTTATTGGCTGTGACTGTCCAGAATTCGTATTAATGAAAAGCTGTGGGCACTCAGTCACACTTGGCTCTTGAACTTACCTTCTTCATTCCTATCTGACCAGCCGGCTGAACAGCAGGAAGAAAGCTGTGAATGTCAAGGGCGGTGGTGAAGGTCATAGTTCTGCCAGGACTCTCATCACCGCTGGGTTTAGAGACTGACCTGAAGCCAATACTTTGAATACATGAATGTAGACATGCAATTTCATGGGTCTTCTCTTTCCCCTCTTGTTTTCAGATAAGCAACTTGAAAGAATGGGATAAAAAATGGAAGCTGATGAGCAAACTGCTCAAAAGGTACTGTAATTTTTATTTTCATAAGCGACACTCATGGCAGAACAGTAACAAGCTTGGGCTGTTTGGCA
This sequence comes from Urocolius indicus, assembly GCA_013401255.1. NCBI lineage: Eukaryota > Metazoa > Chordata > Aves > Coliiformes > Coliidae > Urocolius > Urocolius indicus. Next base: position 102,151 of record WBNH01002765.1, read on the forward strand.
CTGTATAGTCCAAATAATGTTAAGAAGCTAACTTATGTTACAGTTTGGTTTATGGTAGTATAACTCACTGTAGAGTAGTATTAACTTTGTATTTTTGTAATGAATGTCATGACTTTGATTTTCTCATCCTGTCTCTGTTTCATAATGTTATTAAAACACACGGAAAATTCTAAACCTCAAGAAACTACAGGTAAATTATATAATACTTCAATAAAAGTGGGCTTTTGAAGGTAAAGAAAGAAGATTTGTATAGGTAAATAGACAGTAACTTCAAGGAAGAAAATGATTGCTTTTTGCAACCTGTGACTTTTTAAATATTCCAGTGTTCCTGGATAGAACTGCTTGTATATGTAAATTGTTATTTATATGCTATCTAAGCAAAACAATAGCTGAAAAAGGTATAAAAGTCAGCTTTTTAAAATAATCTTGCTGATGCCAATATTTATTAATGAATAAGCAATCTCAATAAAAGTTTGACTGCTCTCAGTGTTTTCCTGGTATATATAACATTTAGATATCTTTCCAGTGGGCTTCCTATCTTGCGATAATTCTCGAGGAGCTTTTGTCTACAGTGTATTGTTCTCATTCTGAAAATTAAGAAATAGACACACAGCTTCTTCCTATAACAAATATTCATTCCGTGAAACATTTCCAAAGTATTTTGTAGATAACACTTCTTTTTTGTGAAATATGAGGAAGACAGGGACACTTCTATATGGTAATTCCATTATTACTAAATCCTTGTGCATATTCATACTTTTAAAAGAGTATTTTTTAGAGTCCAAGGAACTGGATCTCTAAAATCATCCCTTTCATTGCCTTCACTTGTGATCTTAGATGAATCTCTTTTCTATGACCAAGTTTCCCACTCTGAAAATGGGAAACTTTAATTACTCATCTTTACAGGATTATTGAAAAAGTAAGTGAATTAGGATTCTGTACATTGAACTCAAAATCAGAACTGGAATATTAATTGTCTTGTCTAATGCACTGGTCTCTCAAAGAAGGGATGTGTTTTCTGTTCATTTTTCTGGTTTTCTATCTAGGTCTGACAGTGCTCAGGAATCCCACTTAGATTTGAAGTCCCTTACACTGGAAAGAAAGGGCCAGACATCTGTTCCTATACTGAATGGTTTTTTCTTAGTTCATTTTGCAAAGTCATAAGAGTGTTTTTAATGTTTTTCATTCACAGGAGAGTTTTCCTGAAACTTAGATTTTCATTTCCTTCCTTTCATTTGCATACAGTGAAAGACATTGTGTTACGTCTGATCTCTTTCCATAGATTGAACCTCAGTCTGTGGATCTGAGCAGCAGCATAGGAACACTTTTCTGTGTGCTTTTCCCATGATTTGGAAGCCCTACATTTGTGTAATTTTGCATCACACATCTTCTTCCCAAAGTGCTTCTACCACAGCTACCCGCATAGGTAACCCTTCGCTGACTGTTTGTCAAGTGAGTGTAATTATAGGGCTGAAGTGCTGTGAGAAATCTTTGAAGATGTGCTCCTCTTCTCATTGTAACTCTGATAATTAATCTAATTGTATTTCCATTCCTGAAAGAAAGAAAAACATTGCAATTCTAAAACATTAACTACATTGATTGAAGTTTCTGTTGTTTCTTTTTCCCTCTCCTTTGCGTATCCCATTGAAAGATGTTCTTTCTATAGACAGACCATGCATAAATTCTTCTTTGGTTAAAAAGCTTTGATCTATAAAAAGAGGAGCTGAGCATGAAGACACTCACTTCTGTAGTACCCAGAAGTTTGATGTTTCACTCCAAAAATGGAGTTTATAAAGTTGATACAGACACAAGTGTCCAAATACACAGTAGAAGGAAAAGTTTACACTTATTAATGGGATTCAAAGCAGACACAGTCACTAATAAATGATGATGAAACAAGTTGAAACTGTCTCTTATCTGGACTAACTAGAAATTACTGTTTTCTCGTAGATGGGACTTAGAGTTTGGGTCTTCCTCCTGTGCACGAGGAGCCAAGCTGTACACTAGGTGTAGACAGTTGCCTTTCTAATTTCTCTCAAACCATTGTAGGAGATGGCAAGAACTGAGCTTTTCATAAAGACTGGAACACTTGCCCAGGGTTCTGATCATTGAACTTGAGGACTTTTGAACCCATAGCTCTGAACCCATCTCTCATATTGATGACTTAGCTGCCAGTTTACACTGTGTTCTGGTGGGAAAATATTCTCTTTAAAACTGGATACAGAGAGAGCGAACATAGAAGAGCCATAATCTCTAAGCTACAAGAAGGAACCTCAACATAAAGGAAAGGACTTTTCTATAGATTTGTTCTTGCTTCCTTCAAAGTTTTGCTGAGCATTTTTGCTTTTAGGGGGTGTGGAGCACATTTTGTATATTGTTTTCTCCTAATTCATATTCTAATGTAAACTGCATAAATGATCTAGTGAGTCAAAACACAAAGTTGTTCCTTTCTCATGCAGTCACAGCTTTGGTATGTCATCAAGCCCGTGCATGAGTATTCTGTATCTAGTCTCATGAATTTCATATTCTTTTTGTCCAATGGCACAGCTTGAACAGAACTGGTGGCTTATTCTCATCATAGAGGGGTAGTTAGGCTTCTTTTCCATGACTTGGGATATTGTAATCAAGCCCCATAAAACTCCCAGTGGCATACAATGTCGGCTGCCCTGATTTGTGGCTGAGCATTTTAGCTTCTAGGTTATTATGCTGAAAGGGAGCATTGCACCATTTTCATGAAAGAAAATGAATGTCACTGTTGTACTAAACATTGTCTGGTTTTAAATATGTTCAAAATGCAAATTCAGTAAGTAACAGACTCTGCTCCTGGTGACAATGAGAAATATAGATGTTTAACTTAAAAGTCCCTGGTGACAGTAGCCCTGACAGAAGTCCCAGACAGCTCAAACCCAGCAGAACCAAGGAAGCTTTACCATGCAGTGTAACTGTGTAAAGGAGTTGGATTCTGGAACATCTGAAAAAATTCTTAAAGAGATCTGCTTAAATTGCTCTTTAGGCACAATCCTTTGTCCTTGGTGAGACCAGATGTGCAATTTGTCTGACAATTTGTCTCATGAGGACACATTAGAACTTGCTGCAGATGATACAGACATCAGCTGATCTTCTAAAAATTAAAACAGAACAGTGAAATTGCCCTTGCAGCTCCAAACTGCCACTGCTGTTTAACTGTAGCATCTTTCCACAAGTGGCTACTTTTCTGAGAGTTTGTCACTGAAATGTCTGTTTCTAATGTTTTTGTCATCTTCCTACCTCCTGTGACATCATACTCTACGTTCTTTGTCTCAAAAGAACTTGATATGTATGACTCTTGTGTCATTATTAAACTCCACATAAAAGTATCTAGCTCTAAGTGAAGATGACTATCTGTTGCCAGTTATAATACAAAAATATATGCATGTGTTCATGTAGGTTGTTGATCAGGGAGACTGTACTTAGAAAGGATTTTTACAGAGTTATGCCTGTTTGCATTAATTTTCAGATGTTTATGTTTTAGATGATTGAAGTTCAAGAACAAATGAAGGCAGAACTTGAAAATGAAAGACTAGTAGTTAAAAATCTGGTAAGACACTTATGTATACATTATTTTTTGTAAACCATCATTTCTTGCAAATCTAATAAAAGATACAAAACCCTTTTAATATCCCATAGATTGAATAAATTTCTTTTCTAAGCCATGAAGTTTTACGTGTGAAAAAAATAGCAAAAATCTTTTCTTCTTAATCTGTTTTGATAGGAGCAGATGTAAATAATGCTACTAGAAGTATCTTTTTTTAGCAAACACTACTATTTTGTTTTAGCAGGACTTGGAAAACATTTTAATAAATGCAACATTAATTGAAAGGATTTGCTGCCACTGTTTACAAATGTCATAGGCAGTGATACAGAGTTTTGTCTTAAAATATTTTTGTATTCTGCATTAGTCTCATAAGAACACTGCCTTTTATTTTCTTTTTACATGATCCAGGAACTTTCCAGACGGCTGGTCCTTTATTTTACCATTTGACTTTTTTTTTTCCCCCTTAGCCTGGTTTCGTACTGGCTTTCACACTGATCACCACTAGTATGTCTTTGTTACAGTAAACTGACTGGGTTTATTATAATAAAAAATAAAACACAGCTTGACTTGCAATCTAAATGTGCTGGAAAAGAATATGATACTGTTTAGAAGAGAAAAGGTTGTGAATAGAAAATCAGTACCACTTCAGTTATTTAAACATTTGCTTTTCTGCAGCTTGTCAAACTTTGTGCCAAGTCATAGCTGCTTTACTTTGTTTTGTTAATCTCAGCACCATGTGTCTTGGGCTTTTTTTTAATAGGGGGCCAATCCTGCAGTACTTACTCAGTTTTCAGTTTCACTGAATCTGGGTAAGTACTGTAGGACTGCATTTTTTAAAAATTATACCAAAAAAAACCTCAAAATGTGTTATAGAATAGATATTTCAGATCAGTTTGTGAAGGTAAAAAAACCACTCAAATTTTAATAGACAACTTCATAATGCAAATTGTTTCTAATTCTCATCACATTTTAAGATAATTTAATTTAATTTAATTTAATTTAAATATTAATATTTAACCAAAAGTAAGAGGACTATATTTGAATGAGGGAATGATAAATAAAACATTTTAAAAATTGATTGTCTGAATTTAAGTCACAGTATACACCTTACTATTTGAAGTAAAATGTTTTGGGGTAAGACTGTACCAGAAGAGAATCCTAACTAATGCTAAAAATTACATTCTCAACTGTACTTTTACCAAAAGCATTTGAAGGCATTATTGTAACATGATATAACTGAGAGATTATTAGCTTTATGATCTCTTTCTGAACTGACATGTAACATCCAAACAGCCTATATAGACCTCTGGATCATTGCTGAGGCACCTAGAAAAATAAGTCATAAATTGAGTTGTGATAGTACTAGAAATCCCAGTGGGACTTTGAACATTAAAGCTTAAGCGGTCAGTTTACTATGTCCTTAATATGTATTAAGAAATCTAGACATTAGAAAGCTTTTATTGTTTCAGGAGAAAGGTAAGTTTTCAAACTACCATTATTTAATATAATTTAATATTTGAAATTATTATATTTTAAAATAAATGGATGTTAACACCTCTTTACTTATTTTTTGTTATTATTTTGACCATAGTTCAAATTTTTACCTAGAATTACTTTGTCTAAAGGGATCTTCTTGGATGAACTGGACAAACCTTTCTTTGCACAGATGTTGTAGTAGTCTGAATAACAAATGAGTTCATAGGAGTCCAGACTATACAAAAGAAATCCAGTACTAATGCAGTTGTCAGGTAAGTCAGGACAGTAATATGCACTGTGAATGGGAAATAACATTGAAGTGGAATGCTTATCAGCTGGGAACCATTCTACGGTTCTATGACTTGGTGAGAACTTAAATGCTTTGCTCATTGGGACTTTTTGTTAGTACCCTGAGTGCATACAAATGCGGAAATGAAAGATGGACAAGCAAGAGAACAAAAACACTGCCAGAGTACATAGTGCTCAAGAGAAAGAGGAATGAACACTGAATGTAAAAAGTAATCTGTAAGTAAGGTTGAATCTGAGAATGTAAATCCTATGACAAATTATTGAAACAAAGAGTTTACACTCTCAAAAGCTCTAAGTTTTAACAAGTTTTTAAAGTGGTGTCATGAAGGTTACTTCATAAAGGTAATATTTTCTGTATTGCCATACATTTCTACATATTTTGACATTACAATAATTAAAATGTTAGGGATATAGAATGACATCTCCTAATGTTTTAAACTCTGGAAAATGTAACAATATTAGATGCAAATAAATAATTACAATCCATAATCAGTGGCCAAGTCCTCAAAATTGAATCAATAGTAAAATCCTTGAATAAATATTAGGAGCAAAAATATCAGTTGATTAAGCATTCCCCTTTAGACATCTTTAATGATTCTGTCAATGTTCAGATTCATTTCATTGTCTGGAAACAAGATCATTGCTTTCCCATCATTTGAGTAGAACAAATTTGTGAGCAATGCTAAGGAATAACAGCCTGGCTTAGTTACAACTCCGACAAGCCAAGGAGTTGCTGTCACTTTCTAATGTTGCTGACAGTCCCAGCTTATATTCAACAGAGTTTTAGAAGAGAAAGTGGGTTTTTCTCTCTAGTTTTGATGTCCCCAGATGGTGAACTGAAAGGCAGTTTCTCACTGTTATAAATCAAAGTGATAATACAATTAGCTTTTAATCTGCAAAAAGGCATATGCCTTTTGAATATACTATTCACAGATGACTTCTTAATTTCTCATTTTAATACCATTTTTCAATAAACTATAACACTGGTTAATATGGGACTTTTTCTCAAAAGTATGCCTAGAGTTTTGTTCATATTTCTTGGTGTTTTCTTTTAGCAGCAGGAGAAGAGAGAAGATGCAAACATGAAAGTGTGAAGTGACCTGGGTGTGACACAGGAAAAAGTATGCAATTAACTTTATTTCCTAAGTTAAAATATCGATTTTACTAAAATTGCAAAGTGCTCTGCTTGTGTTATATCTCTATTTTATTTGTCTTTTTCCATTTATTTGTCTTAAATTTATGTTTTTGTTTAAATGGATAATGAAATACTCTCCTTATGCTCCACTAGTAGCAGTCTACTTTCATTACAACTATTCCCTTTTAAACAGTCTTTTTTTTCCCATTTGATTTAAATGGAGTTTAATAAGATCACTACTAGACTGAGTCCCTGCCTTCTCCTCACTACCCTTTTAAATTCAAACATATACTCACTGTCCCTTACCCTTTAATGTGGTGAGAACGAGCATGGCAGATCACAGGACATGATGTTTGACAGCTATAATTAGTGGGTAAGCACAGCTCAGGGTTTATCCAGATTAATTCAGTTCAGCTGTCAAGGTAAGAGTTTGATGCAAGAAATCCCTTTGTTAGCATTATACCTTATAGACAGCTAAAAATACTGAAAAGCACTTAAACACTAGGCCCCAAATCCTCTTTTTTTTTTCTTTTTTTTCCACAGGCAGCCATGCTGCACCAAAAAATACAATGCTATGAAACACAGGAACAGAAAACTGGGGTGCATGCTGTTTGATATAATACCTTCATACTTCAAGACCAAAGACAGCACAAATTCTATCCTAAGTGCATGCCATAATATCGCAGAAGACCAACAGCTTATTATTACAGTGGTTTCATACAATGAGTTTTTTAAAAGGTAGCCCAAGCACTGAACAAACTTTTCTTTCTGAAGCATAAGCTGAGAATTGTGTTTACAAATGAAAAATATTTCATCTATTTCATCAAGATTTACTATGTAGGATGTGATCCTGGAGGAACTGTGGAAATAGAAGTAGAATTTAAAATACTGATAAAGCCAGCAGATAAATTAGTAACTAACAAGAAAACCCTAAATATCTGGGTCCTGAGTGGTGCTAGGAGGCTCCTGAGAAATTACCACAATACCTGCCATGGACATCTTCCAGTTCCTCTACATTTTTATACCTGATACGAGGTGTGATTGCTTCTTCTTGCAAATATATACACTTAACTTGTCTTAGCCTTCAAGGAACACAAATACATGCATCATAAATATATATAACTGAGGAAAATCTAACAGACAGATAAATATAGGAAAAGGGATCTTACTGCATTGTAGCTCTTGATACTTAAAGGCTCTTTAAGGTTATTAAGAAACTGTTGAATTATCTTGAGATTGAAGATTGTTGCAAACCAAGAAATGTTATCAGGGCATAGTAGAGTCTGCAAATATATATATAACTAGATTTTGAAATGGTTTTAATGATGAATGTAATTTTCAAAAGACCGTAGTCATCTATCACTTAAACACTGTAAAATATGCCCATGGTCAAGCAAACTTACTAACTACCCAGAGAAATTCATTCAATTTGTCAATTCATTCATTTGTTCTTCATAAAATTCCAATTTCCTTTGAAATGTCATGGGAGAGAATTCCAGTGGCAGTAGCCTAACTAATTTCATAGTGAAATTTTATGTATCTGTGTTGTTCTTGGTGATTAGGGAATAACTCTCCATCTATGCCTTCCTTTTTTGATAACGATCAAAACGACTTGGATTTTTGGAGGAAAAGAGAGAAAGCGTGATCTGCTTTAGGTGAGTCATCTTCCTTTTCCAAAGACTTACTCTTCTAAGTCCTTCCACACATTTGCCAACTTTTGAGTCGCTTAAGTAGAAAAACATATGAGAATATAAGGAAAAATCTTCTAGTATTTTAATAACATTTGAAGATTTTCCTTTGAAAAAATGCTATTTCCTCCCTTGTAAGGAATGTATCACCAATTTGCATTAGTTGCTTGAACTATTTAAAAACTCATTCAACCATGAGGTTTCTGAATATGACCACAATCAAATAAAAACATTGTTTAACATCTATGCTTACTACTACACCCTGTCATTTACTGAAGGTGTGAGGAAAGTAGAACTGTTTGGATTTCTCCTTTACTATGGATCATATCTTAAATATTTTAGGAAAAGAATTGATAGGAAAATTTTGAGGTTGGATTTGGGTTGGGGTTATTTTTTGTGGACACTCTTGAACTTTTACAGAATATTTTTATCATACAGAATAAATGGAATGAACCATTATAAGAATATAGTTAGATTACATTTAGGTTTTACAATGTCTTCATTTGAGTAAAGGTTGTTGATATCCCTGATCTTCCTAAAACTTCAAATAAGAGGGGGGAGAAAAAGTCAATGTTTAGAAGTTAACTTTTTGAAGCTGAATTTCCTTCAACAGTTATTTGACGTATCCTATTAATCACAGTTAGATTTGGAAATCTATGGCATGTGGTGAGAACAAGCCATATGCTGAGATAAACTGAGCTGGACTACATCTAGTTTAGTTGAAATGTGTGATGTTGGAAAGTGGTATTTAACTGTATTAAAACAAAACAAAAGGATATATAGTTGGTGATTAACTTTTTATTACTTAGACTTGTGGGTCAAAGTGTTACAGGCATAAAGGAATATCCTTTATTGAAGAATTCAATTTATATTTGTGTTTAATGGATTTAGTGTTATTTAAGTACTGCTTTGACACTTACCCAGATATCTGCTTGTCCTAATCATGTAGTGAAATACCAGTAAAATCTTGCTTTAATCATGTAGTAAAATCTCAGCAGCAATAACTGAAAATTTCAATCATTTTCCTGTCCTTTGAAGGACAATGTTTTCCTCAAGTAAGAGGAGATGTTTGTTCAAAGCCAAAAAATGTGCTTATATACTGTGAGAACTGTCTTCCTACAGTATTTTCCATGGTCTTGCACAGATGTGCATCCTGTTCCATAAAGACTATCTAGCAGTTGAAAACTAGGTCTTCATGAGAAACTTGACTCATACAGCTGTGATGTGCGGTATAGGGGATAAAGTGCTGTAAGTAATAGTTACACCATTTCTATGCTCAGAAAGCCTACATTTAAGTGTTTCTGCATGCCTAAACTCTCGCTGAAGAGTTGTTAGGGTGTTTTCCAGCAAATATTTGCCAGTGTTAGGCTGGTCTGTTTGAAAAGTGTAGCTCTTTAAACTAAAGGTAAAATGGTCAGTTGCAGGGAAGGCAAGATATAAAACAGAAAATTCCAGCTTTTATCAAAAAATAGCACTGCTTGCTGCCCTGCTTCTTCCACACAGGACCTTGAACTCCACCATGGAGTACAGGAAAATTGCCAGAGCTTGCAGGGGTGCAACCGGGAAGGCTAAAGCCCTTTTAGAATTAAACCTGGCCAGGAAAGTAAAGGAAAACAAGAAAGGTTTTTTCAGGTACATCAGCAACAAAAGGAAGATGAGGGGAAACATGGGCCTACTGCTGAACACAGAGGATGGATTCCCTGGTGACTGAGGATGCAGAGAAGGCTGAACTACTGAATGCCTTCTTTGCTTCAGTCTTCACAGCCAAGGCCAACCCTCTGGAAGCCCAGTCCAGCCAGGATGGTAGGATGGTCCCGACAACAGAAGACTTATCCTTGGTGGAAGAGGAAGAGGTTAAAGGCTTGTTCGGCAAGCTTAACACTCATAAATCAATGGGACATGATGGGATGCATCCAAGAGTACTGAGGGAACTGGCTGATGTGGTTGTTAAGCCACTCTCCATCGTTTTCAAAAGGCTTTGTTTTCAAAAGAGTGTATGCCGCAACATCAACTATAAAGTGTAACCTCAAGCAACAAGCTGGTACTTACTAGTAAACGATTCATTTCAGTATACTTACCTTCTCAGAACACATTAAAATCTCTGAGGGATCTCATTGATGTTTACAGATGTCTAAATGGTGGATGTCAGGAGGTTGGGGCAAGCCTTTTTTCTATTGTATCTAGTGACAGGACAAGGGGTAAGGGAAAGAAGCTGGAACACAAGAATTTCCATTTAAACATAAGAAAAAACTATTTCACTGTTCAGGTGAGGGAGCCCTGGTACAGGCTGCCCAGTGAGGGTGTGGAGGCTCCTTCTCTGGAGGTTTTCAAAATCCTCCTGGATGTGTTCCTGTGTGACCTGATTTAGATGGACTTACTTTAGCGTGAGGATTGGACTAGATGATCTTTAAGGGTCCCTTCCAAACCCTACCATTCTGTGTAATTCTGTGTGTTAAAAATCCACCATCCATGGACCAAGTCTGTACTTATCTGCATATACTTGAGGAACCAAATGAGCGCTTGATTATAGTTCACCTTTAAAATGACCCAGCCCAGTTCTTCTTTTGTTAGAAATGTTTTAGGGAGTTTGCAATACTGATTGCATTTTCCTGTGCTCTTTTAATACCTGATTCTCCTGTTCTATCAGCATTCTTGACCATGTAATCTTTTTTGACCAATTTACTGCTGCTCTTGAACAATCTATTTTCCTGTTAGCTGAATTTCCATAGTAACTGTAGCTTTGTTTTTACCAGTACTCATAGTTCTTTCTAGTGCATACAATCTTCATGATTGCTGTTGTGCTTTAAAACACATCAGAAGGAACAGAATTTTAAGCTGGTGAATTAATAATTCACTTATCAGAGCTATACAGCTTTGTACCAATCCTGTGAGAGAATACACAAATCCTTCTGCTTCTCACTTCTGAAAAGAGCAAAGTGTGTTTATTCCCTTCAGTCTCTTAAACAAGTGTATAAATGCCCAGACCTGACCACTCCTCACCAGCTGTCACGTGGGGTATGTGGGGATGTCCAGGCTTCATCTGCAATCCTGCTCATAGCTCTACAGTTCTGGGAGGATGGTGCCTCTCAGAAACCATGTTAGACTTTGGCATGGCCTGAAGTGCTTTCAAGACACGATCTGCTGTTAATGAGTAAAATATTAGATGATATTGGTCCAGTTCTTTCGCATCATTTTTTTAACTTTTATGTGGGGTTTTGAAGGAACACACAATGGCACATTCAGTAAAGTTCAATTACGTTTCAATCACTGCTCAATTACCATTCAATTACTATTAAGTACACATATGGTGTTAGCTGATATTTTGCTCAGTGTTTGTACTGTGGCAGATTCGGTTGTGTAATTTTGTTTTGTAGACAGAGCAGGGGACACCTGCATTCACATCAAGAAATTTTTATGTATCCAGATAGGGATTATATTTACACTGGAAAATCCATTTTGTTACAGATTAAGATTTTTCAAACAATAGGATATCTGTTTGTACTCTGTTTCAGTGGCAGCTGATGACTGCACACTACACTGCTGATAAAGTGGAAGACATATGCAATAAGGAGCAGTGTTTATTATAGAAACGGGAGAATAGAGATGGAAAAGTATATTAGATCATTCTAGCTAGTCTTAGTAATGAGAAATATTTTTCTTATTAATTGTTTTTCATTCTTTTCTTCATTTAGAGCAAATAATCCCTATTAATGTCATGATGGAAGGGGTACAATAGTAGGGTGAAAATAGGGTCACAAGTAATAGGATTATCACAGTTCCCCTGAAATGTCTTTTATAGCCTCTTATTTGTAATTCAATTTCATGTTTTATTCTGTTTTCTAACTTCCTTAAATTCATCCCTTAATTCTTAATATTGAGTGCATACTGAACAGTTTTCTTCCTTAGTATTTATATTCTTCAAATTTTATTCTTTGTTCTCTTAAAACAATAATTACAATAATTTAATAACTAAAACAATATTTATCATAGTTGGAACCTGTCCTATTAATATTGTTGAGGTTCATTCAAATTTGCCAAGTCTTTTTAAACTTAAGTAGACTAAAAAGAGTGAATTTTTAATACAATCTAAAAGGTTATTTATAAAACCATTTTGATACTACTTGTATTGCTACTGGAAGCTGTAACTATATCCAAAAACAAGGACAGTAACCTTTGGCTAGCACAGAAATCTTAAGATTTTAAGGTGTTTTTTTTAAATAGCTCAAGTAATTGTAATTTCAGGACTTAGAAAAGAGGAAAGAATATTCTCAAGATTCCCCAAAATGGAAGATTTCCAGCCAGGTCACTTTGTCAGATATTTATGACAATCTTTTACATTGGACATAAAGTAAAAACCTATCAAGCCCTATGAGCAAGTCTAAAAACCCATTGTATCTTCATCCATCTTCAGGTATTTGTGGCTGTTCAGCGAACGGTGTTTCATTTTAGAACCTTTTAGGCAATTAGGAATCTTGCTGAGGGTGAAATCTAATCGTGTTTTGAAATTCAGTGTCAATACTTTTTAGTAATGTAGCTATAAGTAGCTTTTTATACTAAGTAGGATAAGTTGTATTCTGAACTTTCACCTTTTAAGATAAAATTGAGATGGGGAGGAGAGGGAGGCATCACCAATAGACTAGCTACAGAATGCTCTTTCCTACTCAGCAAGTTGCAGTTCCAGTGTCTGAAAGGTAAGTCTATTTGAATAGTGGATGAAAACCTTAGTGAACATGAAAAATTTTAGTCATTAGATTCTGGATATTCTTAATTTGCTAAAAATTAATTATGTATGTGATTACATATGGGAAATATATGAAAGGTCTTCCCTGAAATGTAATTCTTCTAATCACCACGCTAATATGCAACATCCTAACTTTTACTGCCAAAGAGCTGGACTTACCAAACTGAAACTTTGGAATCCTGTTCAATAAGGATTCATGTTTTGATTTCCAGGCAATAGGCTTTATTTGCAAGGTTTAGATTGAGGTTCTGTTCTTTTACATTGCCTGAGGTATAACCATGCTGAAACACTAGCTAAGCAATTACTTCCTCTGCCAAATATGTGGTTAGTTTTCATCTATACTGAGATGTATAAACTTATGTAATGAAATCTGATGTTTTTGCAAATTATTCATTGGCAAAGAACATGCCTTCATAGTTCCAACTGCATAAAAGCTTACATAAGCAGAAAAATACATAGTTATGTGCTGGGAAACCTTCATTAATGACACAGAGAAAGGATTTCCTGTAGCCAGATGGCCCTTGTAGTGTTAACCAAACTGTTCATCTAAACCAGCATTGTCTGGAACCTAATGCCCTCAGGCAAGGATCCGACCCAGTTCTGGAGAGGCACCATGCAATCACGACAGATGGTCAAGTGTTGAGTCAGCCCAAAGACCATGCATATGTACCAAGGGTAGCTGTTGGGAGCTGAAGCTCACAGTGAAGAGCATTCAGCAGACTTACAGTTATGGAGTATCCTACTCTGAACAACATTAATGGGAATAAAATGAATGCATATGAGACCTTAAATTGAATAGAATGAAGAAAACAATAGTTTCATATTCCTTTGCCCAGGTTTTATTAGATAGATCGATAAGGGACAGAAACTTGTTTTATTAGCTTCAGGCAGCTTAAAGAGGTTATAAAATTTACTCCATCATTCTGTAGTGAGTGGAATGAGTGATAAGGATTTAGAATTATACATTTCCAACTTTTGAAAGGCAAAGATTTGAACATGTTAATGTACTAGTGGCTGTTACATTAGCGCTTCTTCTCGATTCTATACACAAATCTGAATAAAATCATAATTAGGCCTGCCTGAGGTTGTAAAGCTGAAAGATGTAAAATACAGTTTAAACAGCAAGGACTTTCTGATCGTGACATTGATCAAGACTCCTGTATTAAGAATAAGCTTCAATCAGCTGGAAATACTCTTGAAAAGGACAGGAGTCTCCCTTGTCTTCAAAAGTTCAGTTTTTATCCAGTCTTATCGTAGCTTTCCACATATTTAAAGAGGTTTACTCTCTCTTTCATGCAGAAAGAGCATAGGTTTGAGAGAGACACATGAAGACAGAGATTTCGGAGGAGTAAATAAAACCAAAGCAGAAAGAATATCAAAGATTATGAAAGTCATCTAATGAGAAACATGGTAATGATTTGCAATGAGGAAAAGGAGTGAATTGAAAAAATGTAATGAAGAGATTTACATGTTTAAGATTGAACTGGTTGGAGCCTAGAAATTAACTGCTACTAGCATGATGTTTAAAATGGGGGGTTTTTTTGCCATCTTTTCACAGAACATGTTGAGTTTAATACAAAGCACTAGCAAAAGCTTGGAAATTCTGTTCAGAAAGATAGATAGATACTGTATTTGAATTACCAGTTTGAATTGTCTCTGTGTAGAATGTCTGTTAGGGTAGGGAATTTATATTTGTGTGACACTCTGCTGAGGCATAATGAAAGATTTGAGATTGCATAGTTTCTTCCAGACTTCTGATATGCCATTTCTGGTCAATGGTATTCTTTTTTTCCTGAATTATTAAAGTATTACAGGAAACTTAAACAGGTTTGTGTGCTCATTAGACTTTATTTATTAGTTTTCAGCATTCCAAGTAGAAGGAAAAGAAGCTGTAATGTTCAATTTGTCAAGGCAAAGGGAGACTTGAAGTAATAATGCCCAAGAAGAAAAGAGAATGGGAAAAGGAACACCTCACAAAGCAGTAATATCTTACAAAACAGAAGAAATAACACTTTCTTTTAAAAGTCTATAGATTTCACAGAATTACTACCTCTGTAATGTTTCAGTTGCTAAAGTCATGGTGGTAGCAGCATTTGCATAACAGCTTTATCCAAGGACATTACAGAGTTTCTTATAGCCTTTTTCTGAGACAAACAGGAATCAGCTTCCTGGAAAGAAGAGTCAAGATCCAGTCACACAAAGTGTCTGAGTTGTAAGGCATGGCTGCTCTGTGGGAACCTGCATAAGTACCTCCATCCCATCACCCAGACTGCAAATGTGCCTCAGCTCCCTTCTAGACTGTGTAGCTAGAATTTTCTAGCTCTTACACTTAATGTGGGACTAATTTGAGTCAGGGCATTCAAAGAAAAACAAAGATTTAAAAGCATTCCTGGACTCCAAGTACAGACATATACATGAAAATCAGAGCTGGGTCTGAGTTAGGGTTTCAATTCTTTTTTCTAATTGCTTGCCCTTTTACTTTTTAAAAACAACTGGTTTTGCCAAGAGGAGTTTGTAATCACAGGTCTTGAGTCTTCACCCATTTAAGACAATGGCAACTTTATCATTGACAGAGAGCAAGATGAGGTTCAGATAGGACAAGATTGCATTTCATTACTCACAGTGCTGTTATTATGGTTGATAAAATGTTGCCTAAATGTCAAGCTGCTGATTTAGGTTACAAAAACCTTTCCGTTTTTAACAGGGTACTGGAACAGCTTAAAACATTACAATTTGTCCCAAGAGTAGCACTGTGTATGAGCAAAACTTTGTCTTTGTTTTTGCTTAGTTGACAAAGAAAATAAACAGGGGTTTACTTACTTTCAGATAACATATGTAGTACCTGAGTAGGAAGCTGCAGAAAGAACCCTGACTGCTGAAACTGAAGAAATACAAAGGTCAGGAAAGGAAAACCACAGAAAAGTCGAGGCCAACATTTTAAGATATGCTTTGAAGACATTTAAGAAGCCTCTGCATTGGTTTAACTTCTTCTCTTTACACTTTTTTTTTCTATCTTAGAAAAGAAGCTGAGCAAAGTAATGCAATATAGAAAAAGATTCTACAAAACAGGTTTAGTATTATTCCGTTGATGACATTGACAAAATACTTTGAGCCTGTAGGTTTTGCAAATTGTATTTGTGAAAACTAAGGTGGTTATGTACATTAATCAACTACCTAGTAATTAGCAATTGAAGATGTAATAGCTAGGTTTAAAAGACTGGAATTAAATATACTGTTAACCTGCTCGTAACAGTGACAAACACTTCAGACAAGTAATTTTGTACAATTACTTCAATAGTACTCAGAGCTCTTAAAAACAAAACATATGTGCTGTCAGGCTACATTTAATGTAGTCTTTAATGTCTTCTTTATTGTAGTCTTGAGTGAGATTTTAAGCTGTTAATATTCTTTTTTAAGACTATCTGTTTCTCTTTGTCTTTTTTTCCTAGTGCTCCTCTTTCCCCAAATTTTTTAATCACCTTTTGTTTCATACTTCATTTTCTGTCACTGCACTTTCTGTATCCCAGAATCACAGTGTTTGCTTCTGTTTTTCAAGTGATGACCACTCTCCTTTGTACATACCTTTTTTCTTAGACAGTTTTCTCCTCTGCTTTATCAATCCTCTCTAGAATCTTCCTTCTCTATATTCTGAAATGTTTTATCTGAAAAATACTGACTGTTGAAACTCACAGATTCCTTCTAATGGTCAAAAGCAATGAAATTCTAGCAAAAGAACACTGAGCATCCCCTAGAAGCTCTGCTCAGGATCATAGAAACCGACTGAGATTTGTGCTTCTAGGTCACGCAGCTCCAGCACCACTTCTGTTGGGACAGAGCTTTCTGATTTGCCATGAAGCTGTGGCTGAGACTGAAAACCTTATAAAGCTATGAATTCCCTTGGTCTAAAGCTGGTCCTAGTATAAATCTTGCTTATTCAAAAAGCCTTGCAAGTAACATTTGGACAGCCAGACATGCTAGGGCTACATCTATACTGATAATTTTTAATGATGTAGATACATTCGTTCATGGATCTTCTCTATCAGGCTTAGCGTGCTTCTATTGTTTCAGCCATAGTCTTTTTTTGATTAGAACAACCAAGTCCTCAAGACAAAACCCTATAGCAGTTCTGCTGCTGGTTTATTCCCTATAGGCAGTACATGTGAGGTGACATACCCATACAACATCACGGCACATCTCAAAACATATAACATATGTGCTTGACACCATGCTATAAAAACACTTGTCATAGACTATAGCATAGCCAAATGCTATTTTAGGTGGAAAACTACAGACAAAAATATCTAAAATCTGCCTGTACCCCGTGAGACCCAACCTGACCCAGTGTGAAGGCAACCAGTCCACTCTAGAAATCACTAGAACTGATCAGAAGGCACAAGTCATGCAGCATGCCTTAGGTTTGTGATTTTTTTTTTCCCTGCATTAAAATATTTTAATAGTGCATATCTTATGTAATGTGTGAAGAATTGTACAGGATTTATTAAGGCTGAAATCTACAGCACACAAATAGCCTCCATTCTAACCACGGCTGACAGAGCTTCCAAAGCTCCTGCTACAAATGTAGGAACTAGAATCTGAAAGCTCTGGGATAACATATGGAAACTGTAGGTTTTACAGTCAGAAGTATCTTGCATGGGAGTATTACCTGGAATGGCAGAATAGGACAGCCCTAACAGATGTCAAATGACTTTAATATGTTCTTGGTGTTACCTTTGCTACTGTTGTAGGGAAGAATCAGACAAACAGTGTATGGTGTCTTGAAGAAATCTATTTAATCATGTGAACACCATATTTTCATTCTTTCCAAGATCTTTTTTTTTAAAGTTTTATTCAAATTAGTCTGGACTGATGGTAAATTTTAAGGAACAACGTTTCCCACCAACTGCACATTGTACTCTACTTCAGACACTTCTTTTCCTGTATCTGTTTATCTCCACAACACCAATCAAAGATGTGGCAATGCAGTAATTCCCATCCTACAAATGGTGAACTGCAACAAAGGTATATCCATGGCACAGCAAACTCTCAGTATTGTACTTGATGCTTGTTTAGTTTGATACAATATCTCCAACGTCAATGGATCGTTTCTCATTAAGTTGGGTATTCATTGAAACAGGCCCCGAGTTATCATCTCATCTGAAAATGCTGAGAGTACACCACATTGACAATATAATGGCCGTGTTATCAGTGGGTTTAGTAATAATGCAAGTCTCTGCAGAAAAATAAAGCTCTATTGTTCTTACCAGTTCTACTTTAATGAGTATACAGCCTGTTACCTGAATAGGTAGACACTGGATGATTTTTTTAGCAGAGACCATTGAAATTACTTACTTAAATAAAACATTAATTTGTCCTTTTATACCAAGCTAATAATAATATCACAGAAACAAATTCTTTTTTATGGAAATCCAATTAATACTGAAATATAAATAGTCTGTAAGAACACCATTATTTTTGCTTAGTCTTTACTGATGGTGTATTAAAGAGCCACACAAATTAATTTGTCATCACAGGGTGACTGTCTAGGCAGCAGATATTTGTCTTGAATTTATTCTGGATAATGTCATAATTTTATTCTACTCATATTTTTTAAATATAACTATAAAATATGTGAGCCTTCTTGTGGCCAAAATATCTTCTGTGTGTGTTATGACTCTGTAGCCTGGCGAAGCATCTGCTTAAAAAATATCTAGAGAATATTGAATGTAAATTTGTTTAGTTAGTACTTCTAATGTCAACTCTCTTTCATTGTTCATAGCAATTAAATCCTTTTAAGTTTTCCTTTATATCTTTCTTAATTTACTGTTTGTAGCTAAAATGCCCATGAACTGGTTTTGTAATCAGAAACAAACATGGCACACAACTCCAAGATTTCTAGTAATTTTGTCCATTCTAATTGCCATGAAAGGTGTTAGCTAATATAAAATGGGTTTTGTTAACATCTTTTTTATTATACAGGGTTTTTCTTACTTGGAAAGTATTCATTTATATCAACAATTTGAGTCATATAGGATCAAACATGACTATCAGTCAGCATTGTCTTTTAGCTATTACTGAACCGCAGCTGAATTCTGTGGCGACTTTGAGGCAGAAGCAAATATATTTCATTGCCATTTAACACTCTTTCCTCACAATTACAAGGGCAACTAATGCAAACTATTCAAACTCCATATTCTTATTCAAGAAAAATTCTTATCACCTGATAACAATAATTTTCAGCTCTTTTTTTGAGGGTTTTTTTGCTTCCATGCATTAAAAATGTCTGTTTCTGCAGTGTAATATCTTTCTTTGTAAAGACAGAGGAAAAATTTTACAGCTGTTCAAACTACCTCATGAACTGGACCTTGAGAATTTAGGTAGCAATTTTCATTGATTAGATAAAATATCAGCATTCTAGTCATAGTAAATTTACAGACAGGAAAAGGACAGTATTTTAAAATCAAGGTGTATATTCTACTCACAAATTTTTCTAATGCCTAAGGGCTGTTACTTTAAACATTTAATGTAATATTTTAATGACATTTTGATGTCCCATGGATTGTTCCCTGTGGAACACTTGCTGGTTATTTGCTCTAATTTTACTGATTGATAGTGTTTATTTAATTCTTTTTCCCTTGAGGCCTGAAAAAAATGGCCAAAAAAGTACTTTCTTTATAACTAATGATTTTAAAGTTGTACTCGAAAGTCTTGGTTGCAATGTCTTAACTTTCTTTTGTATCATGGTATTTGTGGCACTTGTGTGAAGTTATTTATTTATGTCACAGCTATATACATATGTTAAAGAAATGCAAACTATCAACACATCTGGCTGTATTTTTCCAGTTTAGTCTGGTCTTTTATTTTCATTTTCTGTCATTTTTATGTGTGTTTATCACAATCATTTCAGTAGTATGGAATCAGACGAAAACTGGAGTATAGTTCTTAAGTCTGTACCAGTCTGCTTTATTACACTGTATCTTTGCTCCTAAAAAATGTAGCAAACTTTTTTTTCCCAAAAAGATGCCGTATTCACAACCCTGCTTGACGTTCATTGCTAAAATGCGTTTGATTATTACATCCTTAATATCAACTCTCAAGGAACTCTTTGCAAAGAGTCACTGTAGAATGAATCGAATGTAGGAGTTCTAGGACCAGATACCCTATAGAACTTATATGCAAAGGAAATATACAGGAACTTGTAGAAAATATGTCAGAGTAGAGGCAAAGATCAGTGAATTTAGTGAGGAGAGAAAAAAGCCAAAGCTCGCACTGGTGAATTACTGGTGAATTACTGGTGAATGGGGCAGAGCAATGAGTAATTCATAGATTGATTGACTTCTTTATATAAGTTCAGCTACAGTATATTTTTTTACCAGTCTTTAATATTATTTTAAATTTAAGTGTCTCCTAAGATTAGCCACTGATGGACAAAGTGCTCTGAACTTTAAATTCAACTGGTTAATGATCATATAAGATAGGTTGGGGCTAAGCAGAACTAATATGCTCCATCTGTATTTAAGAGTTTCTTAGCTTTACAAATCTTGAGTGAAGATCCTCTACTCTGCCCTGGTGAGGCCTCATCTGGAGTCCTGTGTCCAGTTCTGGGCTCCTCAGCTCAAGAGGGACAGGGAACTTCTGGAGAGAATCCAGTGCAGGGCCCCCAAGATGATCAAAGGACTGGAGCATCTTCCTTACAAGGAAGGGCTGCGGGAACTGGGGCTGTTTAGTCTAGAAAAGAAGAAACTGTGGGGGATCTTATTAATATTTACAAACATCTAAATAGTGAGTGTCAGGAGGTTGGGGCATCCCTTTTCTCTGTGGTATCTACCAACAGGACAAGGGGTAATGGGATGAAGCTGGAACACAAAAAGTTCCATTTAAACATAAGAAAAAACTATTTCACTGTTCAGATGAGAGACCCCCTGGCACAGGCTGCCCAAGGAGGGTGTGGAGTCTCCTTCCTTGGAGGTCTTCAAGAACCCCTGGACACATTCCTATGCAACCTGATCTAGGTGAACCTGCTTCTGCAGGGGTGTTGGACTAGATGATCTCTCAAGGTCCTTTCCAACCCTACCATTCTATGATTCTATGATAATTCTTAAGAATGACAACAAGCTAATGGATGGACATGGCTTACCACAACTTCATATTGTCTCTAATTCATGTCAGGTTGTGTTCTTGCAAACGAGAGATACAATACATAATGCTCAAAGCAATTAAAAACAATTATTATTTTGGCAGAACATAATTGGGAGGTGCAAATGTTTAAAATCCATTTATTGCATGGCAACTAGTCTTAAACAGAAGAATTCTCTTCATACAATTGTGTGTGTTTTGTCCCCTTCTTTCATTGAAAATGAGACAAGAAGTATGAAGCAATTCAGGTTATACTTGCCTTCAACTTTGGTAGGTAACTACTCTTTTTTTTTCCAAAACATAAATGTCTAAATATGTTCTGTATTTGACAAGATTTTTGACAATTTTGTGATGCATAAGATAAGACTTTTATATATCCAAGAGTCAACATTTATAATTTGCATGATGGAAGATTGTTTCAGTGTTCAATGGGAGAGTTTCTGTGTCAGGCTGACTTACTGCAGCCATATATGGAGTTTCCCATTTCTCTACAATATTAATTCTGATTATTTACATGCATTTTGTATTATTGTTTTTTAAATGTTGAATATATTCAGACCTTCTGGGTTTTGTTTTCAAATGCATGCAATAACAAGCTTTTGTCAAAAGCCTGCCAGGTGGACTTGCTTCAACGGGGGGTTGGACTAGATGATCTCTAAAGGTCACTTCCAACCCCTAACGTTCTATGATTCTGTGATTCAGTTTTAAAGTCAGCTCTAATGTAAAATATATAAGTGTGTAGCTGCAATTATAACCACCTGAATTTGAACTGAAGTATTATTATCTCAGTGGTTATCCAGGCCAATGTAAGCCTGATTCATCCAGTTCTAAAATAAATGGGAAAGCCAAAATTACTTGAATGGGAAATGAGTGGGATTCTAAAGTTATGAACACTTCCAGTTGCCTAACTGCAAGAGTTCAATTTCTTTTGCTGCCTTTTAAGCCTAATACCTCAATCTCAGTGGATACATTATCAGATTACTTCAGGGAATGGAGACTTCTATAGTCAATTTGAGAGCACAGGTAGAATATGAGAAATACATGATGCTCAAAGGGGATTATTGTCCAAAATTCTGATATCTCATATAATGTGAACATAAAGACCTATATGATGCAATTATTTATGAGAGAAGATGATAGGGATCCAGGAGCCAACATAGCACCAGAAGATATTTAGGTGGAAGAAAAAATGCATTTAAGTAAAGGACAGTGAAGAGTAAGACATCATTCAGGCTGTTATAGGTAATTACAGAAAAGATATCAAGGTTACAAAAATAATGAGCTTTCCATTTTAACCATCAATCCACATAAAGTTAAGAAAGAACAATTTTCAGTGGAAAAGCATCGTGAAGCACCTCGCTTCAATTCTCTAAACAAGTCTCTGCAAATAGCAAAGGATGAATTGACTTTCACATGCTTCTCTCAGAAGAGAACATGAAAGTAGCTTAGCAAATCTTTTTAAAAAGTGAAATAATTTAAAAGCAGTATTGGATGCTGAAGTGCTTCAAATTATAGGTATTAAGAGTCTACATAATAGACTAGTGTGTCTGTTTTGAACAGCGGTCAAGTTCACTGTATCTGTGATTACATGGCCATTAAATTATTAAACTGACTAAAACTACTTTCTTAAGGAAGATGAGAGAAATGGGACTTATTCATGTCATTAAAAAAAAATGTGTGACATTCCAGTTCTCAAAACTCAGTGCAAATATTTATGCTGCTTTTAATTAAAATTAAGCCAGGCCCTAAAATAGTTTCTCAAGAATTAAGGCCATATTAGGTTTGGCCTAAAAGCTGGTACCTGAAATATCTCTCAGGGAGTTTTCTTCAAGCACTCATTACTAAGCTAAACAAATGAACAGTTTATATTCTCATTTCTGTTTTTCATAGTGGTTTTGTGTTTCTTGTTTTTAAGATCAGTTTTAATCTTATTCCTCTTGCCTGGATTTCAAATGAACTTAACTGTAACTTGGCTTTCTATTTACTTAATCGAATCACAGATGAACTTAATTCTGTGTCAATACTGAATTCTAATAATATCACCATGGAACTGGGTATTTGAAGAACATTATGAGAACTTTTTTTAACCTGTTTTTGTTTGCTATGGTGTAGATGTCGATAGAATACTTCAACAGCAACACATCAAAATTGTAACACTACCCTTATTTTCTGTATCTTTTCTATTAAAACATTGTTCACTGTTTATTATGTTTATTTAGTTACTGGGGTTTTTTATTTGATATACAGCATCACACTTTCTTTATCCAAGCCTTGTGATTCTTTCTCCAGCAATATGTTTTAAAACACCTGCTTAATATCAAGAGTTTGGACAGAACTCCTTTCATCCAGTGTCTGTTCTTATGGCTAAAACCAAAACTTAAAAGTTTTAATGTGAATAATTCTTCATATGTGCATTTCTCGGTGACTTTATAAATGTAAAGAATTGCTTCCTTTTCTACTTTTGTATCTCTTTAAGTTTTAGATACTGAAAGATGATTAGATGAGTTGTAGCTGTGGAAGCAGGAAGAAACCACGCTTCCAGAAACAATGTTAATGGGTTTTGCCAGTGGTTTAAAAGAATTGTTGACAGCTTCAGTAGAGCAATGTGGAGCACAAAGGGAAATAACGTGATTGAGAATATTCTTATTTCTGAAATGCTTCAGTAATTGTTTCCTCGACAAGACCAGCATGTCTGCCCATCCTGTTCTGATGATACTCAATGTTTATAGGATATGAAACAATTTATAGCACTTATAGATACATTGTAAATGTCTGCTTTAATTATTACAGACCTCATACATACCAAGATTCAAAGTTAGAAGTTCAGGTTACTTTTGGAACTTGCTGGAGTACACAAAGTGAACAACTTGGGTAGAGGATGAATTGATTCCACTGTTATTAGGACCCACTTCTGGCATCATGGCAGTCTAGAACATAAGATGTCAAGGGTGCTTTGCTCTGATTTTCCCACTAAGTAGTAGTGGGAAATAGTCCTGTAACATGAGTTTAATTGGAAATTGTTTCTAAGGTCTGAGAAACTTTGGGTATTCTGTATGCCACTTAAGGGACTGGTTTTGTTTGATGTTGTACTGTGCTTTGGTTTCACTGCTTGTTTTTTAAAAGCATTAGTTAGCCTAGAAAAAATCTTCACTGCAGCATCAATTTTACTAAAAGCAAAATATTCCCTGAACTAGAGAAAATTATTAGAAACAAAGTTCTTTATTGATTCCCTTTGAAGCAATCCCAACCCTGACTCTTTAAAATGAGTGAAAAATAGAATAGATTCATCAGTTCAGTTATGCAAAGGAATATATTGAAAACTGGGACTCAACAGAAGGCTCTTCCAACACACAGTGATGTTTTGTCTTCTGCATAGGGCTTGATATCTTTCTCATAAATAGTTGATTAGATTGCAAAGTGTAACGACTATGTGCATAATGGAATCCATATGGAAATAATTGTCCCAATTACCAGTGCTGTATAGTGTCATTCCAGGTATAGACCCATACCACTGGGTGATGTCTGCCCTACAGGTTCCCCTCAAAGAGAATATGGATATTTTAAAGGAATTCTTCATATTTTCAATGACTCTTCTGCCCTGCAAAGTCTCTTTTTGACAGCTGACAAATTCTGTGTTGAATATTCTGTAGTAACCAACCTCATCTGTGTTTCCATGTCTGAGTGAAGTATTAGAAGATATTCAGTATATTTGGCCATATTTGGCTGCTTTGCACCTCTGTGCCCTCTCTTGTCTGGATACTGCTGCTAGTGGAATGAGAAAGACACAGAAAGTACTAAGAAAATGAACAATTTTAAAAGAAAAAAAGCTATGTCACACTCCCTTGTAATTTTGGACATAGATATACCTAGCTTTAACTGCAAGATACACTTGCAAATTGCTTTACCTTTCCTCACTTGTGGGATGATGGTCTGTGAAGATTTTGAACATTCAGCTGTCATGGTATGTATAGATAGAATTCAAGTGGCGTAAGTGGCTTCTTTGCAGTATATGCCTTTTCCATCTGTATTATTGCTGAAGTACTGATATATGGTGCTACAGCAATGCACAGTTGCAGCCCAGCAAGCTAGTTATATCCTGGTTGTATCCTGGGCTGTATCAAAAGAAGCATAGCCAGAAGGTTGAGGGAGGGGATTCTGCCCCTTCTCTCCACTTTGTTCTGGTGCAACCCCATCTGCAGTCCTACATCCAGCTCTGGGGCCCCCAACATAAGACAGACATGCACCTGTTCAAGTGACTTCAGAGGAAGATCATGAAGATGATCAGGGATCTGGAGCACCTCTCATGTGCAGACAGGCTGAGAGAGTTAGGGTTGTTCAGCCTGCAGAAGAGAAGGCTCTGGGGAGACCTTACAGTAGCCTAAACGGGGGCTACAGGAAAGCCAGAGAGGGATTTTTTACAGGTCCATGCAGTAATAGGACAAGGGGTAATGGCTTTAAACTGAAAGAGGGCAGATTTAGACAAGGTGTAAGGAAGAAATTCTTCCCTGTAAGGGTGGTGAGGCACTGGAACAGGGTGCCCAGAGAGGCTGTGGATGCCCCATCCTTAGAAATGTTCAAGGCTAGGCTGAATAAGACTTTGAGCAACCTGGTCTAGTGGAACGTGTCCCTGCCCATGTCAGGGCAGGTGGAACTAAATAATCTTTAAGGTCCCTTACAACTCAAATCTATGATTCTATGATACAGGAGGAACAGTCAAAGAGTCCTAATTCAATATTGACTGCAATGAACCTTCTGTGGCTATTTGGAATTTTAGGAAGTGTACTGCTTGGAGTCACAAGCTTCTTGGAGTCAGACCTCTGCCCATCCCATGACCTTCCCCACCAGTCAGCCCCATGGACACACTCTGTGCCCAGGGGCACCTCCATGCTCCATTCTGCCTAGGGGTGGCCCTGCAAGACCCATTGGCCTTGGGCTGGGTTTGGATTTAAGCCTGGGAATCCACAGCCTGGTGCTCTTGTCTTGTCCCTCCAGCAGGCCACCAACCACCTTGGCTGGGCGGCTGCTCTGAGAGACTCCATCTCTGTCACTCAGATATGCATGACAGGAGCAGGGTCTGACCTGTGCTGGTGGGGTGAGCAGAATGACCTTCTGCACAGAATGCCTGAGTTCTCGGCAGAGGGAGATTATTTCCTGACTTCAGCTATCTTTGCCTTTTAAAAACACCTGATAAACAGACATATTTTGTAAACACATGACAGGATTAGCTAAATGTCCTTTCCAAGTCCATAGATTCCTTGCTTCTTCTTGGCCATGCAAGACCTCAAAAGCATGTGAGTGAGTGTCCCATCCCTATGGCCACCAACCACTGGGCCTGTCACCAACAGCAGCAGTGCTGGTACAGACAGCAGGTTCCTCTGGACCATCTCCCCATCACAGACCTGCTGGTATCCACAGGAATGCTTTTGGAAATCATCTTTCTTCAACCTAGTTTTTAAAGACGGTCCAAAATACAGCTTGCAGGTATTTAAAATAGTATTATTGAAGTTAACACTTGTTTTTCAAAAGCTTGGCAACATCCATCCAGCTGTGCACTTCACTCATACCTAACTGTCCTCTCATAGATTGGGTTGAAGCTGAGAGTTTTGACTGTATCTTTTATTTTACTCTCACTTTAAGAAGTGAGCACAGAGGAATATTGGGAATGTATCTATTGCAGCATGAAAACAAAAACCTCAAAAAGCCACACAAACAATAAATTGGACATATTAGGAAAGGAAATGTTGAAAAATCTGTGCCCAGAGACACCTCTCAACAACTGAAGGAGCCTGTCCGGGGCCCAGAATCCTTCAGTTGTTTAATGAAGTGAAAGAGTTTCACTGGATTCAGTCTTTGCTTTACAGGATAATCCATAAAAGCAGCTGTAAACTCATCTTGTCCAGGTCCATCACTTGGTAGGTGGACTGATAATTAGCATTGTAGTTATGGATAGAGAACTCGAAACACTTGTCCACATTGTTCCACTTGTGTGCCGTTAAGAAATGATAACGCACAGAGATCCACCTGGAAGAGTGGCAAAAGGAAGTGTGCAACACCGGGAGCTGAAGTTTTGCCACAGTATTTACTCTCTTCCTTGTTTAAAGATGATAAAACCGAACACCTAAAAGCATCTATGCTTTCCATTGTATAGCATCCACTGCTGTTGATTTTTATGTACTCAGGGAGAGTTTTCTCACAGTCCGGTGTTTGCATCTATTGACTTTGTAATCTGTAGACAGACTCTTAATGAGCAGAAAGGACAAGTATCTCAGAGATAAAACCTTGGAATAACAGTGAGCCTTTAGAGCTTGTCAGGAAGAGAAAGCTCAAACATAAATATCTGATTTACAGAAGTAACACAACTTATTTTGATAGATTACATTGTTTCTGTTTCAAATTACTCTGTCAATCGAGGAAGAAGAGGTTAAGAGGTCATATTTTCTTTTAAAAAAAATGCTTGAAAGGGCTCTTTCAAGGGATTTTTTCATAAATTTCAACCACATATTCAATTACTTATTTGTGATGGTGGATCAGCCCTACTTTGCCTGTCCAATAAGCTGATTTTATTCAATGTTGTTTTCCAAATCCCCTCAAATAGTCAGGAACAGGATCAGCCCCCACTAAATACAGACTTCGGTGTAGTGATTTGCCCCACACAGTAGTTCCTGACAGGACCTCATCACATTTTTGTTTCCAGTTAGTTCTTTTTTCTCTGTTGGGTGAGGCTTTGCTGTTGTTTGGAGCTATGCTACTGGGGAGTAGAGGATGCAGAAAATGACACAGGCTTTTGAAGCAGAAGCGAGACGGAGATTCAAGCCCACCTGGATTGAAACAGTGGTTACCCAACAAGAGATGGGGAAAGAGGTGGCTTCGGGTTTAAAACGTTGAGGAAAATATCCTCTTGGCCGCAGTGGTGCTTGACGCCCTCTCCTGAGCAAAGCCTTGTGAGAGCCTCTGTGGGCAAGATAAACCCTTCTGCCTCTACCACATCCTTTACGTGCCACCGCCACCCGTGCTGGCACCCGGGGCCGGAGAGGACACGCCAGGGCCGGGCTGCGCTCCGGGGGGCTGCGGGAGGTCCCGATGAGCCACTCCACCTCCCTGTGGCTGGTGCGACGGGAGGGCACCGGGAGGGCACGGCGGCTGCAAGGAGGGGGCATGGCCGGGTGCACACGGCATTGGGGACACCTCCGGCCCCAGGCAGAGCCGTCTGTGTGCCCGCGGGCGGTTTTGCCCAGAGACGAGGCACTGGAGGCCGACGCGGGTGCTCCCTGCCAGCCCCGTCCAGCATCGTCGGGGGAAGGTGGGAGCTGCGCTACGGCGATAAGTTTGCCGTCGGCGTGTGTCGGGCGCCCTGGCCACGCGTGAGCAGGGCGAGGGCTGCGTGGAGCGGGCAGCGGCCCCGGGGGCGCGGGCTGAGGCGCTCCGGCCCGCGACGGCTCCGCTCCTCTGAGGAGCTCGGTCCCTCGGCAGCAGCCGGCAACACGAATAAATTACAAACCCGCATTTTATGTTAGTGACTCTTTAAATGGAATTTTTCATTCAAACTTTGTCATTAAAATAGAAAGGCCTTTTGGCTGTGACCATACAAGCATAATAAATTGTATATGTTTGCGATACTGAATGAATCTTGCCCATATGCTGCACTGCAAGGCTACATGAATGAAGCATTTACCAAATCAGGCCCACCACATTAAACAGAAAAACAATCTTTATTCATGGTAACTTATCAGTTTCAATTAATCAACCTCAACAATAGAAATTCTGATGTGTTCAAGCAACTTGAAAGCAATAGGTCATCTCCAGGGCAGCCATGTTGTGTCTTTGTGCCTACGGTTTCTAACAAAGCAACATCTCCAATAAATGTACATCCCCACACACAGATGTGTGCCTATATGTGTATAAACATCTCGGCACGCACAGGGCCGTGGTGTCCACGTACAGCCGTCCGTAGAAGTGTTTATCTTTTTGTCATACAAAAAGTAATTGTTTTCTAGTATTTTTTTGGGGGAGCTCTGCAAGTTTAAACAAAAGAAAAGAAATTTCCATTGGATGACCATCCTTTCAGTTTCTCTGCTGCTATGTGAATAGCATTGTGCAAACCATTCCAATGGTATTGAAAAGGGGTAACCATTGGTTTGATTTGGTTACACGGTTTCGTAAAGAGCTCCCTCCCACTGCCTTAGGGTCTGTGAAAGGTCCGTGACCTGTTTAGAACTGCCAAGTGAAATGTCATGTCGCCCCTCCCAAATGGGAGTATCTGCATTCATTTGATCAGTATAAAAAATGATTGGGGATGGCGAGATCAGGGCTTTTGAATTGCAATTTATAGCAGTTTACAAAAATGCACATTGTTGGAAAAGAAAACATGGAAGTGTTTCTTTCTAAATTGCATTACCTGTGAAATGTCATTAGTCTTTTTAGGATATCGCATCCTATTTTTTATGATCTCAAAGAGGGACTTAAATGAAGAAGTTGAGTGTTTGCTCGAGATATGAACGCATCCAGCGCTACCTATAGCCGCGGGCTCGGTTTTGCCGTCGGCTGCTGGAGGAAACGTTTCCCCGTTCCTCTCCAAGACGTGTTTATGGTTCTGCTGTCATCACTTGGTTACACCGTGTGTTTCACGAGATCCTGTCCTTCCCGAGAAATGCCACGAGGCTGTTGCTTTCTGGGAGGGTGGTTTGTGCATGTCCGAGGCTCAGCATCCTTCCACCCCCCGCCGAGCGCTTTGACCACCGCCGCCTTGTCCGGAGACGGAGTCACTGAACGCTTAATTTGTTACTTTGGCAATTGTCCTTCGCCGCCCTGCTCCTAAAAAAAAAAAACAAAACAGCGAAACACGAGGGAATGGTTACACTTATTTTAAACTATCTGCCCTTGAATTTGCCGTCTCTCGCATGCCGGTTCCTCTGGGGGGCTGCGCCTTTTATCCGCTGCTCCTGGGCCCTGGGGGATGGGATACGCGGGATGCGCAGCTTGCGCAGGGTGAGAGGATCCGAGCACCGACGGTCCCTCCTGCCCATTTGCTGCTCTGCGCTGCCGTCGGGCCCACACTCCTCGGCACTGTTTTGTGGGTGCCGGCGCTGCCAGTCACCGGGGGCATCGACGGGACAAAGCGGGAGGCAGTGGGGCCAGGCGGGGCTGCTTTGGGAGCGGTGCGGGACGGAGAAAGGCGCTGAGGGAAGAGTGGGGCGGCCTAAGTTGGGGCAGGGGCATGTGAGAGGCAAAAGCGAGGGTGAAGGTGCCCCGGGTGCGCCCAGGACAGTGGACGCCCTTGACTGGGCTAGGATCAGGCCCCGCGGGAGGGAGCGGCAGGGATGCGGGAGTCAGGCTCGGCAGACGGGGCGGGCGGCCCGGAGCTGTTCCTCCTCCTGCAGGGGCTGAGATGGGGGGAAAGCCCCCCACTCATCACCTCTTCCCCTCACCTAGCAGATGACACCCCTGCCAGCGGCTCAGGAGGTGTCGGCTTGCTCTGAAAATAACACCCTGCCCTCCAGGCCAGCTCAGCGCGGCCTTGACTGGGGACCAGGTCTCCATGGGATTCGACTCCCCAGCGTAGATCGTGCGCTTAAGAGCTAAACGTTGCTTGCCCAAAGCTAAAACCTCAATAGAATACGCCCCAGACGCGCTGAGAGCCTCGGGAGCGGCACCACGGGGACCAAGAGCAGATCCGCGCAGGCACGGGGGTCTGTCCCTGTGTCCCTCTGTCCCTGTGTCCTCATGGGCTAGTCCGGACCCCGGAGCGAGGGGAACTGGAGGTGTCGTAGTCAACACCGGGCAAAAGTTTCTACAACTGTGTTGACTGGATGCCGGCAGAGATGCTCTTTGTAGCTGTCGCCCAAGGCTGAAACGTTTAAACTGGGCAGATAAATTATTAGGAGTAAAAGCCTTGAGCGGCTTAATTGGGAAAAGCAGTCCTGGTTCCAACCAATGTCGGTACAATTGCACACTGCAGTCCACCATTATTCGAGCTTCATCTACTATGCACTATATACCACCGTCTCCAAAGGATTGTTGCCCTAGAAACTTGTTTTAAATCTCCAGCTATATATCAACACCTTGTTTTAGCAGTCCTTGGCTGAATTACAGTTACACAGTTTGGCGCTTCTTTCAAATTTCCTCCCATCACTTTGGCCAAAGAAAGGAATTTTTCTCCTTTAGAAATGAATTGGCTTAATTAGTAAGTAGATTAATGGCAATTGCTGGTGAGTTGGTTTCCAGCAGAGTTTCACCAGAGAGGGTTAATCGGAGTCAGGTCTGGAATCTTTCCCAGAACTGGCTGCCAGCCATTTCCGTCAACCAATCACCCCGTAAACAGCCGCGCCGGCCGCTGCCACCGAGCCTGTTGCGCCCTGTCACCCCGTCGGAGCGGGTCCCCAAGAGCCGTCGCGGCTTGGCGACAGCTCGCCCGTAACGCGGGGCTGCAAGTTTCCAGACATTTCCAAAAATACTTGTGTTCCCCTAGTAAGGAAAATTAAAAAGAAGAAGAAGAAGACATGCTGGGAAAATCGGCGTTCAATAAACGTGTAACCTGCTTTCGGCAGCCTCCGGCTGAGATTTTTCTCTTCCAAAACGCCGCTAATTCGAGGCAAAAACAATGAACGTAACAGGGCGATAGAAAAATTCTTTTGCAAAGCTGCTGCATCAAAAAGAAAAAAGAAAAAAAAAAAAAAGAAACCCCACACAACAACAACAACAACAAAAAGCATCAGCAGAGACTTTGACATCTTTTTCATCCTTTCCACTTATTTCTTTCTATCCCGATAAAACGCATTCATACTTCCACTTGCAGCTGCATTAGTCTTGCAAATAAGTGGGGAAAAAAAAAATCCCCGCTGAGAAATGCATATAATAGGAAAAACAGATCGGCTGGACAGCAGCGTAATTAATGCCAGAAAGGGCTGAGGCCGGTTTCATAGTTTGTCTTTTGAGGATATCAAGACGAGACCTGGTGAAAAATGACGCATGCTTTAACATTTCAGAAAGCTGGCAACTAGCAGCGCTCCCCCCACCCCCCTCCGCCCCTCCTCTTTTTTTAACTTTATGCCTCTGAACAAAGGGGTCGGCAGAACTAGCTAGGTTGTAATGAGTTCTGTGTCCCTAGCACATTAAGTGCATCATGGAAACATATTGTATCGAAATAGTTTGGAGGAGAATACTGGGGATGAAAGAGAAAGGGTGCTTTGATCAGCTCCCTGGGGTCCTGAGTGCGCGCAGACCGACTTGCAAGGACTTATTCAGCTCCAGCGAGACACACTTACAACGCCATTCAAAGAAATTTGCATATCTGTAATTTATCACATTTGTCCCCAACATTTTTGCAAGGTAAATAAAAGTTGGCTGAATAAAAAAATATCAATCATCACAGAGTGAGGGAGAGCGGGAGCGGGCGAAGGGTGAAGTGTTTGTTTAACCAGACTCTGTTTGCAAAACTTTTGCTGCACTCGAGGTAAAACCGACCCCGGAGCGCTTTGCAGAGTCTCTTTCCAAGGCGGAGACCGCACGTGTGTCTGTGGTCGGAGCTCCATGTCCCGACCCGGCTCAGCCCGGCCTTGCGCACGCCTTGCAGGGTCTGGAGCTCTGGCACTCCGCGCCTCTCCGCTCTGCACCGCGCAGCGCCCCAGAGCCTCCGGCCGCGTCCCGATCCCCGCAAGCCCCCCAGAAACGCCTGGCGAAGACCAAGGGGAGAAAAGGAAGGGCGGGGGTGGGTATAAAATATAACGTCGGGAGAGGACCCTCCCTCGAGGGCCCCGCGCCGGCCTTTGTTCAGCATCAACCGGCGGCGGACATAGCACCACCGGCATCTTCAACTTGACCTTGGCGAAGGCTCCGCGCCTTCGCCTCATCTGTCAGCCGCGCCCGGTGACAGTGATGCATTTCGCAGCATTGTAGGGGCAGAGCGTGGAGAGAGCCGTCGGGGAGGGGATGGGATGGGACGGAACGGGACGAACTGACGGCATAGCGGGCGCCGTGTCTCTGGCCGGTGGCGGGGAACAAAAGTCGTGGCGAGACGCCTGTGCGGCTAATTCCGTGAAAGGCGCATTCCGGTCCCCCCCGCAGGAAGGTCAGTGTCGCGGGCTGAGCTCCGCAGAGGGAGGGGCCACAGGGCTCCGCGCAGTCCACGGCACCGCCGGCCACGCCGGTGAGGGAAGCTTCCCCAACCGACGGACACGTCCTGTCCTGACACAAGCCGAGGGCATGGTGCTTTCCCCCTCTACCTAAAACTCTGCCGGCCGAGGCCACTGGCGGTGGTCACGCACTCACGGGGATGTCCGAGCCTTGCCAGGACCCACTCAGTCTACTCCTGGTCCACGGTGAGGGGCATCTCCCCGAGGCCTCGTCCGGGTGGTAGTCGGCGCCGTCGAGAGTGCCTGTCCCGCTCCGGCAGCATCCCGTCCCCCGCCATCTGCGGAGGAGTCCTCCAGCCCAGGGCCGGGCAGCGGTTCTCTCCCGGGACGTCGCTTTTCTGGGGGCCGGAGCGCGTAACACTTGGGAGATGAGCGGGCGCCCTGAACCGGCCCCGGTCCCTGACGCACTCCGGAGCTGGGCAGCCGTCGGGGCGCCCGGGGGACACATTTCCCAGAGCGAGGAACAGCCTCTGCTCTCGCAGCGGGCGCGAATCTCAGCCACCGAGTGCTCCCCTCCGCCGGGCCCTGTCCCCGCGCCCCTGGGTGACGGGTGGGCTCGGGGCCACGTCGGGGCGCGGGGCGGTGGCAGAGACACGCGCCTGTCCGTGCGAACCCTCGATGCCGTCCGTCCGCGGGAAGCGTGCAGCCTCCACCCGGCGGGGTCGCGGTAGCGGGCCGCGCCGCTCCAATCGGAGATCTCGGAGCGGCGAGAGTCGGGGGTACCGGGGCGGCCGTAGCCCATCCGAGCTGGGCAGAACCGGGCACAGTGGCCGAAGCCTCTCTGGATGCCCGGGAGCTGCCCTGCTGGATGCCCCGAGCGGGGCGAGTGCAGCGGGGCAGGGCCTCCCCTGCCCTCTCCAAGCCGCTCAGCGTGACAGGTTGCGCGGAGCAGGTGCACGGGGAAAGCAGGGGCTGTGGCGAGCAGGGACGGCGGGCGGAGGCTGGGGGCCCGGGGCCGGGGCGGGGTAGGGTGCAGGCACTCTCGCAGGGTCCCCCTCGGAGGCCGAAGTTGCGCTGCCCGGCCGGGCGCCGCGCCGGCGGCCAGAGAGTCGAGCGGTGCCGCCGGCGCCGCCGCCCCAGGGGCCGCCCGGGGGGGAGCCCCGCTCCTCTCGGCGGGGCCGCCTCCAGAAAGAGGCCCGGCGGCGCGGAGCGGCGGCCCTTCGCGGGGGCCCCCCCGGT